>JAYDZK010000113.1:49443135-49482380 GCA_034509185.1 Euphonia xanthogaster
TTTCATACTCAGGGTTCCTGAATTTACATATATTTAGGCTTCACTGTAAACGCCATACATGTTTCCTTCTGACCCAGACTTTCATGGATGTTCAATATCTGAAGGAATTTTCTATCTCTAACAAGCTGATATATATCTCTATCAATTAGCCTTTAATTATTGAGCTCTTCAGAGATTATACTATCAGAAAAATTGGATTGTCCTGGTCTGACAGGGCATGAAAATTCTGTAGTGCTGCAGACTTCCTGTGCACAAAAATGAAAGGAAGAAGGGCATATGGCTATAAACTTAAGTGAACTAGATCTAGGAAAAAGCCAAAAACTAAAACAAAGAGCTTAATGAAAAGGGGTGAAAGAAGGAAGAAGGGGAGTGAAGTCCTGGCTAATACAGGAAAGAGGGTAGTGTTATATGTTGGTGATGCCTAACTTTTAAATAAAAGTCAGTTGGGTTTTCGGTAAGCAATTTCCTTGGTATGAATTAATGGGGATAAATAAATGTGATAGTAAAATAACAGAAAGTACTGTATCTGTGTCAGAAGCAAGGTTTAAACTGCATTCTGAGGGGAAATCAGGATTTCCCCAAAATCCCAGTGCTACAGCACTGAAAAGATTACTGTATTGCTGTAAGTCCCAGACCATTTGCTTTCCATTAAACTTTCAATGGAATATATCAATACAACTTATTATATAGATAATAGCAAATACAACTACAGATACTTAAAAGGGCAATTAGCAAAGACACTACCTATTTTCCTAAAACCAAGAAATCACCAGGGCAGCTACATGCTTATTTTCTTGAGCTTTGAAAAAAATATTTGAATGAGAAAACATCAGATATATGTAGCTACATCTAAGGTAAATTTTACTAATGGGGGATTATGTTTGAATAAATTAATACCTGGTTTAGCTGGCATTTAAGGCAAAGTTAATACAATTTACTTTATTTGTCTAGATTTCAGCAGAGTATTTCAGGCGATATCCTTTGCTGAATTTTAAGTGACAGGAATTGGGAGAAGATGTGGCCTATCAGAAAGGGTGTAAGGTAAACTAGGAGATGGTTAAAGCTACATCACTTTAGCAGAAAGGGATTTACTGAGTTTAACTGGGATTACTCGCAGTGTTCTGCAGGCACCAGTCATGGGACTGATCCTGTCTGATCCATTACTTGGGTCTGGTTCAAGAGAAGGTTCTTGAATCAGGAATCTTGTTCAAGAGGTGGGCCTATACTGATGTTATCTGAAGGTGTTCTAAATTAAGTGGTTCTCATCCTGAGGGGAATCAAGTGGTTATACAGGAAATAGGAGAAGAGTTTGTGTATTGGACTGATAGAACTCAACCAAATTTTAATTACGAAGTCATATACTTAAGGCTAGAAAGAAATTTTTTTTTGCTTTCTGCCAGGGACACAATGAGTCACTAACATGACATGCACATGTCAAAAGTACATGTAATTTGAGTGCAGATTAGGCAAATGATTTTTGGGAGAGGCAGGAAAAGAATTTTTGCAGGGGGCTGATGAGAGCTTGTTTAGAGTCTTGTGTGCAGCTCTGGTCAATCATGTTGAGTGACCAAGTGGAGACTTACAGTGTGAGTAGGAGTTCCTGGCTTCTGAAAAGATATTGAAACAGCTTACCTTGAGTAAATTAAAAAGTGGAGATGAAAAGTTATGACGTGGTCTGTAAGTATCAAGGAAGAAGGAGTATTTATGCCAAAAAATATGGGATTGAAATCAAGTGTGTCTAAGTAAATTGCAACTACATTTAAAGTGGGAATAATATTATAATTTCTGTTCAGAAATGATCTTCCAAAGAGCACAGAAGAGGAAGGAGATCAGTAAGGCTTGCTTGTGCTACATAAGAAATTTAGGAAAGACATTTAATAACAGGACAGGGAAAATTCTGCTGGAAAAAAATTTGCTTATCAGAGACGGATTACTAACTGTACTGGAAAGATGCTTGGTCACCATGTCTGCTCACACTGTGTGTTAAATCTTAGATAATGTGAGGTTACCCTAAGCCTATTCTCTTAGTACTTTTTTTAAAGTAGGAATGTTTTCATGACCAGCTCTTTAGGGTTTGCTCTGTCTATTAAAAGTTTCCTGATATCTGATAGTTCTACTCTTGGTGGAGAGTTCTCCTGCTCCCACTGTGAGACAGTAACACTAGATCTTCACCAAGAGGTGCTTTATTACAGGTGCACAGTACAGTAAAAAGCCTTTCAGGTTTGAGGCTTTCTGAAGTGTCACAGGAAGACTGCAGGAATGCTGGGTGCACGTGTGAACATAAATTGGTGGAAACCTGTTGCCACTCCTCTGGTCTGAAGGGACTATTCATGGTGGCAGGACCAGCGAAAGGTCTTTTTTCCATCTAATTTTTGTAGCACAGTAGATTTTGTGGTTAACTGTTTTCTCTCCTGCTTTCTTTGTGATGCTTAATCTTGGGTACTCTTTAGAGTCTTTAGAGTCATTCATGGTGGGCAGCAGGAAGGTAAAGAATGCTCCAGGGGGCTCTTCCAGATCTGGACTGCCACTATGCAAGGGATTAATCTCATTGATCTGATGCCATCTACTATTTCCAAACCACTCAGCCCTCATATATCGTTGTTATTTAATGGTTCCTTATATCTTGCCTCCAAGGAGATCTTTCAATGTCTAGTAGTATAGTTAAGTTAACATGGTTACCTTTTCCTCAAAGGGGACACTGATTTATTTTTGTTTTCCCAAGTTAGCTGCCTTTTTAAATGATACCTCTTTGAGAACTATCCTTCCTCCTCATTCCAAACAAATTTTCCTGTAATTGTCTGCTGGGTTCAAAAGTCACTGAGGAAGATGGACAGGTAGGTTCAGTGATAACACAATTGCATCAGCTTTGTTTCCTTGTTTTGGAATTTCTGCTAAAAATCTGGATGGTAATAGGATAATTCTTCTATCCCTTTGTAATGCGCCTCTGATTTCTCATAAAATCTTTAACTCATTGACATAGTCAAGACACAGTGATGAACTATTCTGCAAATATTGCAAGGAGCAAGCTTAATAGCTCTAGTGAAGCTGTGTGTCTTCATAAACATTCTGGTGATCTGTGCCATGAATTAGAGGTAAATAGGGCTGAAATATATCTCCAGGGGCATTTTGCTGAAGATAATGACTCTTCAAAGTTCTTCTCTAACAATATGCCATCAAGCAAATGATGCTATATACATTATTCTTATAATTGTGCTAGATTTGAGTTCTTGAAAATCAGTTTGAAGATGTGCTAGAAATAATTATGAAAAAACATTAATAAAGACACTCCACTGACTAACAAAGATGGCATATTCATATTCTAATGACAGCAACAGACAAATAAAGGGTTGACCACAGCTACTGTATCAGCACATCTCTGTTAATATGTTTATAGTTTATTACTTTGTTTTGATTACAGATCATTTAAGCTGCAGGTACTTTTAAATCATGCCATTACACTGTCCCGGTGTAGCTAGCTGGCCAACAGAAACTGCAATGCGTGGAACCGGTTTGGAATCCATTAATGTTCTCTGAAAAAAGATGAAAAATAGTGAAGAAGTGATAGGAGATAATAGCTAAAACATATATATTTGGTCAAAATTTAAAGGAAGTTTTACTGTCATAACTCACTAAGGTCATGATTTTATTGTGTCCCAAATATGACAATAATGTAAAAGAATTGTAGTGAAGAACCATCTGGACACAAATGTGTGCCATGTGCTCTGGGATGACCCTGCTTGAGCAGGGAGATTGGACCAGGTGACCCACTGTGGTCCCTTTCGACCTGATCCATTCTGAGACTCTGTGTGATTCTGTGAAGAAGCCAAATTAATAAGGTTAATATTTTTTCTATGCCATAGCAGAGGAAACATTGGTGAAATGTTCATGTCATGAATAATCATTGTGGCATGGCTGAAGAAGTAAATGTTAATGATACAGTGCAGGAATAAAATTAAGCTGCTTATGAGGTTTGTTTTTATTTTAATAACACCAGCTTCATTGAATCAAGCAAAGGCTAAGTTCATACCCCGAATTTAACACTGATCTAGGGAATATCCAGGAGTAGGGAAACACATAGCAATATGTTCCCAGAATACAGAATCACAGAATCACTAGGTTGGAAGAGACCTTCAAGATCATCAAGTCCAACCCATGCCCTAACACCTCAACTAAACCATGGTACAGAGTGCCACATCCAGTCTTTTTTTAAACACATCCAGGGATGGTAACTCTACCATCTCTGCTGGCAGACCATTCCAGAACTTTGTCACTCTTTCCATAAGAAACTTCTTCCTAATAACCAACCTGTATCTCTGTTGGCACAGGTTAAGACTGTGTCCTCTTGTTCTGTCAGTTGCTGCCTGGAGAAAGAGACCAACCCCCACCTAACTACAACCATCTTTCAGGAGGTTGTAGAGAGTGATAAAGTCACCTCTGAGTCTCCTTTTCTCCAGGCTAAACAAGCCCAGCTCCCTCAGTCATTCCTCACAGGGCTTGTGTTCCAAGCCCCTCATCAGCCTCATTTCCCTCCTCTGGACACACTCAAGCATCTCAGTGTTCTTCCTAAACTGAGGGGCCCAGAACTGGACACAGCACTCAAGGTGTGGCCTCACCAGTGCCAAGTTCAGGGGAAGGATGACCTCCCTGCTCCTGCTGGCCACACTATTCCTGATACAGGCCAGGATGCCGTTGGCCTTCTTGGCCTCCAGGTCATACTGCTGGCTCATGTTCAGCTGGCTGTTGACCAGTACCCCAAGGTCTCTTTATGCCTGAGCACTGTCCAGCCACACTGTCCCCAGCCTATAATGTTGCAGGGGGTTATTGTCGCCAAAATGCAGGACTCTGCACCTGGACTTACTAAAGGTCATCTTACTGGACTCTGCCCATCCATCCAACAGTTCCAGATCTCACTGCAGAGCCTTCCTGCCTTCCAACAGATCAACACATGCTGCCAGCTTAGTGTTGTCTGCAAATTTACCAATGGAAGACTCAATCCCCTCATCCATGTCATCAGTAAAAATATTGAACAGAACTGGCCTCAGCACAGACCCCTGAGGGACACCACTCGTGACTGGCCACCAGCTGGATGCATTACCATTCACCACCACTCTCTGGGCCCAGCCATCCAGCTAGTTCTTAACCCAGCAAGAATCCTCCTGTCCAAGCCCGTGGGCTGCCAGCTTTTCCAGGAGTATGCTGTGAGAGACAGTGTCAAAGGCCTTGCTGAAGTTCAAATAGACAACATCCACAGCCTTTCCCGCATCCACCAGATGGGTGACCTAGTCATAAAAAGAGAGACCAGGTTAATCAAACACAACCTACCCATCCTAAACCCATGCTGGCTGGCTCTGATAGATACCCTGGCCGTCCTGTTAGTGCTGTGTGATGACACTCAATATAAACTGTTCTGTTATCTTACTGGGTACTGAGGTCAGGCTAACTGGCCTGTAATTACCAGGATCCTCCTTCCCACCCTTTTTGTGAATGGGTGTCACACTGGCCTACTTCAGTCATCTGGAACCTCACCAGTGAGCCAGGACTGTTGTTAAATGATAGAGACCAGCTTCGCAAGCTCATCTGCCAGCTCCCTCATCTCCCTGGCATGGATCCCCTCTGGTGCCATAGATTTATGAACATCCAAGCAGCTCAGCAGTTCTCTGACTGCTTCTTCCTGGATAACAGGGGAGCTATTCTGCTCCCTGATACCATCTACCAACCCAGAAGGACAGTTGTCCTGAGGACAACTTTACCTCCTTCCCACCAAGGACTGAGGTAAAGAAGGCGTTAAGTGCTTCCACCTTCTCCTCATCTGCAGTTACTAAGTTCCCTCCCTCATCCAATAGAGAACAAAGGTTGGTCTTACCCTTCCTTTTGCTGTTAGTGTATTTGTAAAAACATTTTTTATTATCCTTTACAAAAGCTGCCAAATTAAGTTCGAAGTGAGCTTTGGCCTCCCTAATTATTTTCCTACATGCCTTAGCAACCCCCTTAAATACTTTCTGAGAGCCCTGACCCTCATTCCAAAGTTGATACATCCTCTTTTTATTCCTAAGTCCTTTCAAAACCTTGTTGTCCATCCAGGCTGAACATTTGCTTTGTCAATTCATCTTTTGGCACACACGAACAGTCTGTTCTTCTGCTCTCCAGATCTCTGTTTTGAAGCACGCCCACCTTTCCTGAACTCCTTTGTTTTTAAGGGTTGCTTCCCAGGTACTCTCTGAATAATCTCCTAAATAGGCCAAAGTCTGCCCTCTGAAAGTCCAGTGTAAAAGTCTTATTGAAATCCTCCTGATTTCACCAAATAGCAAGAGCCCTGTAATTTCATGATCACTATGCCCCAAGTGGCCTTCAACCACCACATCTCCCACCAGCCTATCTCTGTTTGCAAACAATAGGTCTAACATAGTCCGTCCCCTGGTGGGCTTACTCACCAGCTGCAACACAAAGTTGTCCTCCACACACTAAAAACTTCCTGGACTGCCTCTTTTCTGCTGTATTAAGTTCCCAGCAGATGTCTGGTAGGTTGGAGTGACCTACAAGAACAAAGGCTGCCTCCCTGGGGCCCAGGGAAACATTCTCCAGCTGCCCATAGAATAAGTTGTCCACCTCTCCTTGCATGTTGGGTGGATGATAACAAGCTCCCAGTAGGATGTCAGCCTTGTTAGCCTTCCCCTTAATTCTTACCCATCGGCATTTAACTTCGTCATTATTAGTTTCAATACCCATGGGATCAAAAGCCTCCCTAATATAAAGGGCCACGCCTTCACCTCTTCTCTTTTTCCTGTCTCTTCTAAAGAACTTGTAGCCATCCAGTGCAGCACTCCAGCTCTGTGAGTTGTCCCACCACATTTCCATGATGGCGACTACATCATAGCTTTCTTGCTGTACCATGGCTTCCAGCTCTTCTTGTTTGTTACCTGTGCTGCGTGAAATAGTATAATGCAGCTCAGCTGGGCTGCTGATTTCACCCCTAACTCAGGCTTACCACCCTTGGGCCTGCTTCCCGACAGCCCAGCTACATCCCCTTCCCCCTTCAAACCTAGTGTAAAGCCCTCTCAGTGGGGTCTGCCAGTTTATGAGCCAAATCCTTCTGCTCTTAACAGAGAGATGGAGCCCATCCAGTTCCAGCAGCCAGGTGCCACAAAAGTTGCCCCATGATCAAAGAACCCAAAATTCTGATGACACCAACCCTTGAGCCACTTGTTGACAATGTGGGCTCTCCTGTTCCTTTCACTGGTTTTTCACTGCCATCAAAGGGACTGAGCAGAACACTGTCTGTGCTCCTGCCTTATCAACAATTTGACCCAGTACCCTCAAGTCCCTTTTAATTTCCCTGACACTCCTCTTTTCAATCTCATTACTGCCAGCCTGGAGTATCAGCAGTGGGTAATCATCAGAGGGCTGAATCAGCCCAGGGAGTCTCTCAGTAATATACTGTACCTGGGCCCCAGGGAGGCAGCATACCGCCCTGTGGGATGGGTCTGGTCGACATTTGGGGCCCTCTGTTCCCCTCAGAAAGGAGTCACCCACTACAACTACCCTTCTTTTTTTTTTTTATTAATGTCAGAGGTGGTGATTCATCTGAATGGATCATAGAAGAAGTGTAATTGAGAGGCCTACTGGGCAGATCATTAACTTCTACATCATCTGGCTCACCCTCTAGATCGAGAGCCTCATACCTTTTCTGAACTGGCACCTGGGCAGGTGACGGGGATTGGGAGGAATTTCTGTTACCTCCCTGAGTAGGGACCCATTTCCACTTCCCTTCATCCACCAGGTGTCCTCCTATTGTCTGACAGTGGAAGTCATGTGAGTCCTCTGACTCCTGGTGGGCCTCCCTCAAGGATGGAACAGCAGAACTCTTACCAATCTATTTAGCTTTCAATTTACCAATATAACGTCTAGTTCAGAAGCTTTTTTCCTCAGTTCCTATACAATCTTGGTAACTGCTGCTCCTGTTCAAGACCTAGAGAAGAGATTGGGTGCTCAAAAATCTTTGATTATTGCTTGTTTGTTTATTTTTAGCTCTGCCTGTTCTAATATGATAAAATATTCTCACACGCTCTTGTTACTTCTTTAGGCTGTGATAATATGACACCAACACGTGACATCTTGAAAAGTATGAGGAGCAGCAATTATTCTAATTTTAGTTTTCTTTCATAATTCAGGTTGCAATGTGACGAAGAATGCTTAGCTGTTCAGAGGAACAGGTGGGAAATTAACTTGCTTACTTTTTTTTTTAACAGAAGTAGTCTAGGTTTGGAAAGGTAATGCTATGTAAAGAAATCTTTTTCTTCATGACCTAGAGAACAGACAAATGTGGAGATGATTCCTGTTATAAAGATCTATATTGAATGATCAGAAATCTTGCTAGAATATTCTAGCTCTAAATGAGTAGTTTCAAATGTACAGACTATATATTTTGGAAGCTATTAATTTGTGTTAGTAACCTTTAACTTAATTCTTCTATGACGCGTGGAAGGTTGAGGGGATTTATATGGGTTTTTTTTTTGTTTGCTTATGTTTTGTTATATTTTGGGGTTTTTTCCTCCTACCCTCAAATTTAGGCGCCTTGCTGAAGCTCTTGAAATAGATGATAATTCTGATCCTTTTAAAATCCGTTCTTCTGGACCAAAGTACAGTGACCTTTTAAAAGAAGATGCAAGGTATGTGTTTCAATAATGGCAGGTGTCATAAGTCAGCAGTGTTGAGAGCAAGATGGGAAACTTGCAGAACAGTTCTATTTACTCTTCTAAAAATAGCTGCCTTGGTATTAGAAGGCAGTTAAAGCAAAGAAGTTGATATGCACTTCTCAAGACCTCCCAAATGAGAACCTGAAAAGTAAAAAGTGCCTGACAGGTTACTTTTTTTGGTAATCAGACCAGATTTAAAATGGTAACATCATTTTACACCATTCTCACTATGAATCAGTACCTGTACTTTTCACATCTCTACTGCTTTTAGTCAGAACCAACTTCTACCTCAGTGCTCCATTTCAAAACAAAAAGTGATGACTAAACAATGAAATTATTATTATAATAATTGGCATGCTTACACTCACTTTTAGACTATCATAGCCTACTGTTCTACCAGGTCCCATTTATTTCTTTCCCTTACTGCTTTTATTTTAAAACTAAAGAAATAGAATTATTAAAACGTTGGATGCAGAGCAAAGCCTGTGCCAGTGTGACTGCATAGAGGGTTGCTAGACTGAAACATCCTAAAATGAGGTAATGGGAAATCAAGGTAATATCAAAACCACCACACCAATAAATACTTTGTAATCTGGAATAACAAGAAGGAATATTGTTATTCCAGATTACACATTTTTTAAAAGATGTTGAGATGATGTGTCATCCGAGAGTTTTTACTATTGTGTGTGTTTGTAGGCATGACATGAGTTTTTACCAGGTCTAAGTTTTGTAGAACAGCTTAGTATGTTTTCTTCTTCCTCCAGTATTCTAATGCTGCATAAATGTCATTGTTTTGTAAGGATGTTTGCTACTTGAAAGTCCTTTATTTGATTTGCTGATATTTTGAGATAAGTGAAAATTTTACATAAGCAACCATTCAGAATTTAAGATTAAGTTACATCTTCTTTACTTCCCACTGATGAACCTACTGCAAAATAGGAGCTGAATGTTTCCATTGTGGGAGTACAGTTTTATTAGTATTTGCATTTTAAAGTGCTATTTTATAAGTACTATTCTCTTAGTTGTGTGTAGAATATGTTTCACTTCATCTTCTTCAGAAAACACAGCCCACACTTTTAGTACAATAAGGGAAAGTTTTGCACTGTGTGTATAGTCTACTGTGTAGTCTGCTGTGGTTTTTTTGGAGTACAGTTCTGTCTCGTCTTTCTGCCAGCCACTACCCATAGTGCAAGTGTTCATCTTTCATGTACAGAACTGACCAGGATCATGCACTGTACTGCAGATGGTCAAACAGATACCTTGAAAAGTAGCCTTAATGCTTTCACACTCATTCTTTCTGTGATTTTACATGTATTAGCTTTGTAGCCTCTTTACACTGGTAATAAACAAATAGACCAAGGCTATTCTTACTGAGTCATAGGTAAAGCAAAAGTCTTTGTTAATCTTCAAGTCAATTACTTTGTACATTGAATTACTGGATTTCATTTATCTAGTTTTAAAGATAAATGAGTTTCTACTTACAGTAACATAGCTGTCTTTACAAGAGCAGCAATTTGTGAATCTATGGCTTTATGAATTTTCTTCCTTGACTGCTCCTGGTGATCTTTTGTCTCAGTAGTCTAGCAAAATATTTGGCTTTTCATCAAGATGGCAGGATCTAGATACTGTATCTGTTACAGTATGTTTTTCAGGTGGCTCAGTATTCTGAGTAATTTTTGACAGATTAATTTATTCTTGCTTGAGTGCATCACTCCAGTAATGCAGGAGTTCAGGGCTTGTGGCTTTCTACAGAGCATAAGTTATATACAGGATCTTAGAATGATTGAGAAACATGAGAGCTGCCTCCCTGTGCATTCAGAGTCATCGCCTCAAGAAGGTAGCAGCTACCAAAGTCATTATTAGAATGCCATGTTATCTTCTGTAGGCAATTAATTGATCTGTGTAGCTGATACATTGTCAAGAGCTGAAAGAAATGTATACCTAAAAATGAAGAAAACTTGAGAAAACGTAGGAACTCCTGATTTTGAGGTGTAATTACAGAATCCTAAAGCTCCCAAAATGCAGTACAACTCTGGTAACAGGAAGAAAAATGAGTGTAAGCATGCCAAGATAATATGTCTCCTTTGTAGGACAGTGGCAGGAGAAGGGGGCACCAGGAGTAGCATGGTAATGCTAATCTTGCTGATGTGTTTGTCAGGATCTGATAAGGAGTCAAAAGAAGTCTCTCCACCATATAGCTTTACATGAGGAGATATTCTGCTGCCAAGGGGAATCCATCTTGTAGCATGGAGATGGCTACCAACTGAGCACAGTTCAGGGAATACACATCCACTGGCTGGACCCCTCAGCACTGACCTTTCTAAGAAGCTTCAGAAATACATACAGAGAGTAAGGAAATGCTCAGGTTGATCTGTTGACATTAAGTTGGAGGATAGATCAGCACAAGTATCAATGTCCAATTGGACATTGATGATGTTGAGACTGCTATTTGATGAACTAAAACTACTGGAGAAGGAGAGAATATCTGGAGTATCTAGCCACCTGGAGCTACATGGAACAGATTTTTCTTATTTAGTTACTGGCTGTGCAAGAACCCATTGTATGGACCTTGAAAATCTCTGGGTTTATAGGCTCCTAAAGGGCTTTTGGTTTTTTTTGTTTGGTTGGTTTTTTCTTTTCTTGTTTTGTTTTTTGGTGGGTTTTTTTTTATGTTTTTTTTTGTTTTGGTTTGGTTTGGTTTTTTTTTTGCTTATTTCTTTTTTTGCCTTTTTTTTTTTTTAATGTATTCTCCAGTGTGTTAGCTGGTTCCTTAGTATGCTTTTAAATATTGTATATCAGATGCTTGTGGACCCTGTCACTGGAATGTTGGTACATGTGTTTTACCTGCCATGATCACTTCACCTTGAAATTTGGGTGTTCCTAGTGGGTTTGGTTGGGTTTTTTGTTTGGGGATTATGGTTTTTTAAAACTTGAAATTATTGCTGTAATATTTTTTCCAAAGCCTCATGCCACATGAGCTGACTCTGTATTTCACACCATAGGTGTCTTGAGGTCCCTTTCTTTTTAACTCTAGCCAATTCAAGTCCTTTTTCCAATTCTCCCAGTGTTATACTTCTGTCTGATGAAGACCAAGGAATTCTCGTAGCTACATTCAGTGTCTGTGTATTCTTGCTAGACCTTGAAGGTTTGTTTACTAGTGATGGGCTAAATCCATCGTATCTGATCAAGTGATGTTGGTAGCAGATCTATTCAGTGTTGTCATTTTGCACATTTGTTTGAGACTATTTTTATGGACTTGATGATACATTGACTTCAGCACCCAGAACTTTGGTACGTCATCTACCAAAGATAGTTGCACTTGCTTTGGTAGACACTTCTTAATTAGTTAAATTCCGACATCATTCACAAAGTAGTACTGTGTTGGTATGGAATAGTGCCTGGTTTTTGAAGAATTACTTACTACTAACCAGCTTTGAGATATGAAATCTTCGTGTAGTCTTTTTTCCCCATGGAGATGGTGGCCTAACAAATAGCAGCCTTACTTTTAAAGTTAGTTTACCTGCTTATTTAAGAACAGAGCATAAAGTTCACCCCTAATTGAAAGACTTGAAGTACTGTGATGAAAATAGTTACCAAAAATACTTCAAACAAATCCTTAGTATCTCACATCAAGAATGTTTTATTTGCTTGTCAGTAGCCTTATGCTGCTTCTTGAATTCTTCATAATTTGTTATGCTAGGGGACATGAAGACCAAAATCAGTGAACTTTGTCTTGGAAAAGAACTCCACTTTGTTTACCCTATCCCCATTTTTGTGTCTTATCATATATTGTAGTTAAGTAAATTAATGACACATAATTTAAAAACACCAAAATGGCAACTTCAAAATCTACATTATTCATTTGAAAATGTAGAATTGTATTGTCAGACAGTAGAACCATGTCATAGAATTTTATTCTTGGTTCCAGTTGTTGAAGAGGAAATAATTATTTTTGTGATAGTGATGACACTCTAACAGTCTTTTAATGTGAATGAAGCTTTTGCTTGAGTCATTTGTGTTCTTGTTTTTTTCATTTTGTTCTTGTTGAAAAATATTACAAAGTATGAAGATACTTTATCTTTGTGCACTCTCTTGCCTTGTTAATCTAGAATGCTGTTCTTGCAGGAAGGATATAAAATTTGTCAGTGACATTGAGAAGGAAATGAGAATGCTTGTGGAAGCTGTGAATAAGGTCAGTATTCATATACGAGTTTGATATTACTAAACATTATTAATACTCATAGTTATGAGTTGACACTAGATCTGTTTGGGCTCCAATATAGTGCACAGTTTATTGTAAAAACAACAAAATTTTTGGGAGACCTAGTAGTTCAGGATTACTTTGGTGCCAAACCTTGCTTAAGGATTCAAGCAGTGCTAGGCTTTAATGCATCAATGGATTATCCTCAATTTCTGGTTCTTCATTAATAAAATATTGTTAAAGATGATGTTTAAACATTCCTACTTTGAGAAGGAAAGCCTAGGTGCTTCTGATCCCTGTAGTGGAACTTGCTCACCAATTTGTGGATACCTTCCTGTATTTGCCAGTGCATGAGGTTGTCCCCTTGCTTCTATAAGAAAACCTGGATTCTGCCACAGTGTTTGAGAGACTCCAGTATACTTAGAGAGGTTGATACCACAGACACAATCATATGTTTTTCAGTGATACCACCTTCAGGTCTGTCAGGTTAGCTTGCTGCTACTCCATGGAAGACCCAGTATATGTGGTTCGAAGGACCATGTAAACTATACTATCCTCAGTTGCCCTTAGCTCAAGAAGGAGCTAATCTTCTCTAAAAAGCATAATTTTGAACCCCCTAGGCCCTAAGGACAGTTACTTAACTTTATTCCTTCCAAAAATTATGAATGATGTTTCTTACACAGTCTTGGTGCTTGTCCATCTGTCTAATGTTCTTGCCCATTGTTTTTGTCATTAGAATGAAAGACTAAAATGAATCAGTCTGTGTCTAGTTATCAAAGGGGTTCCGTGGGGTCATCCAGTCCAAGCTCCAGGCTCAAGCAGGGTCATCCTAGAGAACATTGAATGGGATTGCATCTAGACAGTTCTGTAATATCTCCAGTGAGAGAGACTCCACAGTCTCTCTGGACAATCTGTTTCAGTCCTCAGTCACCTGCACAGTAAAGAAGCTCTTATGTTCATGTGGAACTTCCTGTGCATCAGTTACTCCCTAATACCTCTTTTCCTGTTGGTTGGCACTATTAAGTGGCCACCTGTTAAGCAGCCAACTCTTAAGCTTCCTGGCTCCATCCTCCTGACACTCTATCTTCAGATACTTATTGACAAAAGAAATAATAATAATAAAATCCTATTTGCCATCTCTTCTTGAGGCACAATAGGCCAAACTTTTTCAGCCTATGTTTGTGAGATGGTCCAGTCCCCTGACATTTTTGTAGCCCTCTGCTGGACTTGCTCCAGGAGCTCCATTCCTCTCTTGTACTGAGGAGCCCAGTACTGGACACAGAATTCCAGGCGAGGCCTCATGAGGACTGAGTAGAGGAGCAGGATCACCTCTCATGACCTCCTGGTCACACTCTTCCTAGTGTCTGATGTCATTGGCCTTGTGCCACAAGGGCACAATGCTGGCTCATGGCAGCTTGTTGCCTACCAGCACCTCCAGAGCCTTGTCTGAAGATCTGCTTTCCAGCAGGTCAGCCTATACTGGTGCATGAAGTTCTTCTTCCCCAAGTGCAGGTCTCTGTACTTGCCTTTAAAGAATTTCAGAAGGTTCCTCTCTGCCCATTCCTCCTGCCTGCTGAGAACCTTTTGAAGGGCTGCACAGTGCTCTGGGGTGTCGGCCACTCCTCCCAGCTTTGGGTCATCAGTGAATTTGCTGAGGAGATATCTGCCCCTTCATCCAAGTCACTGATGAATAAGTTAAAACAATATTAGAGCCAGTACTGACCACTGGGGAACACTGCTAGTTACAGCTCAACTCTCTGCCACCAATCACAATCCTCTGAGATCTGCTGTTCAGCCAGTTCTCAGTACACTTCACTGTCCAGTCATCCAGGTTGCACTTTGTGAGTTAACCTATGAGGGTGTCAGAGGACACAGTGTCAAAAATCTTCCTGAAGTCCAGGTAGACAATATTCAGTGCTCACGCCTTATCTATCCAGGGGATAGATAGTTGTTGTCTTGTACAGTCAGATTGGTTAAGCATGATTTTCCTTTGCTGAATCCATACTGACTAATCCTGATCACCTTCATGTCATCCCACGATGACCTTGAGGGTGAACCATTCCCATCACCTCTCCAGAGATTGATGTGAGACTGTGTGTTGGTTTTGCATGGCCTGGGTTTTGGTAAAGGTGGGGTGGGGGGTCACAGAGGTGGCTTCTGTGAGAAGCTGCTAGAAACCTCCACCATGTCCAGCAGAGCCAATCCCTGATGGCTCTGAAGATGAACATGCCACTGGCCAAGGCTGGGCCAATTAGAAGTTATGGTAATTTCTAATTACCTCTGCAATAATATATTTAAGAAGAAATCAAAACAAAGGTGATGTCACAGTTTTGATTCCAGCTAGAGGAGAGGAGGAGGTGAAAGCTTGTGAGGGAAACAGCATGGAGACACCAAGGTCAGTGGAGAAGGATGGGCAGGAGGTGCTCTGGGTGCCAGAGCTGCGATTGCTCTGCAGGCAATGATGATGACCATGATGAAGCAGGCAGCCTTGCAGCCCCTGGAGTTCCATGGGGGATGCAGAGATCCATCTGCAACCCACGTGGGAGGTGCCCACACCAGAGCAGATGGATGTCTGGAGGAGGCTGTGATCCAGTGGGAGAGCTGGTGGACAGAAGGGGTCCCTGCTTTCCAGCTGGAGCAGCCTGTCCTTGGAGGACTGTTTGCCTGTGGAGGAGTGATTTCAGTTTTGGAAGGACTGTTTGCCTGTGGGAGCAATTTACATTGCAGCAGTGCTGTGAGGACAGCTGCTTACAGCTGCTTGTGAGATTGGAACTATATTGGAGGAGTTAATGGAGAACTGTCTCCTGTGGAAAGGGACTCCTTGGTCTCACAGGGGAGCCACTTCTCTCCTTGAGCCAAGTGGAAGAAAAGGGTGATGAACTGACCAAAACCCTCACCCCCCTGTCTCCCTGGGCTTTCAGTGGGAAGGAGGGAGTGGTTGGGGAAAAAAGCCCTTAAAACCACCTATTTTATTTCTCAGTATCCTGCTCTGATATTGTTAATAAATTCACTTTCTGTCTCTTAAGTTGAGCCTGTTTTGCCCTTGGAGTGTTTTCTTTGGATCCTTAACTCATGAACCCTTCATTAAATTTTCTGTCCTCTGTCCAACTGTAGAAGGGGAGGATGAGTTGTGTGGCTTTTCATGGGTGCCTGTTGTTCGGCCAGTGTCAAGCAATGACAGTCTGACTGGCCTCTAGTTCCTCAGAGTCCTTCTTGCCCTTTGAGAAAGACTGGGGTGATGTTTGCTTTCTTTCAGTTTTTGTGCACCTCTCCTGACTACCATGGCCTTTCAAACATGATCATAAGCAGCCTCACTATGATGTTCACCACTATGAATGTCTCTCTGCAGTCATGGATGCGTTCCGTCAGGCCTCATGGACTTGTGGATATCAAATTTGCCTAGGTGTTCTCTAACCCCAGTCCTTGACCAACAGAAACTCTTCCTTTACCCTGGTCTCCTGAGTCAGAGATTGTTAAGGGCTTGTCAGTGAAGACTGATGCAAAGAAGGCATTCACATACTCCATCTGCTCTGTGTCCTCTTACTAGGGTCCCCCCCGTTTGGTAATAGGTGCACATTATCCTTAGTTTTCCTTTTGTTATTGTTTATGTATTTGAAGCCCTTCTTTCTGTCCTTGTCGTAACTGGCCAGATGTAATTCCAGATGGGCCTTGGCCTTCGTTGTCTCATTTCTGCTTACTCTTACTCTTGAACTTATGTTCATTCCAAGTGGCCTGACACTGCTTGAGTCTCCTGTGTATTTACTGCTTGAGTATTAACAGGAGTTCCTAGTTCATCCATCTCATGCCCCCTGTGCTCAATTTCTTGTTAATTGAGGCACAGATTATGCTAATTATACTCAGGTCCCTCCAACCTCAGAAAGTAGATGCATAGAATAGTTTTTTGTTGTCTATATTGTTTTACCAAAGAATAATTTGCATAGTGTTGTGTTGCCTGTGGTTATCCTATTTTACATATTCCTTTATACATTACCTTTATCACACTTATGTACACAAGTGTGTACACATATATCTTTCTTGATATAATTGCATATACCAAATATATGCTTATACTAATACCAAACTAAAATATGTAATTATATTTAAAATGGGGCAACCAGAGGTCTTGAATTTGCAATTAATGACATCAAATATGCCAGAACAAGAGTATCAGAGAACTCAAGAGCATTTCCGGTGCTTTAGTTTTCAGTGCAAACCAGATATTTGTTAAATAATGATCCTACAAAGCAGACAAATAGTGCCTGTTAAGTAGCATCTACATTGCAGAAGAGAAGGAAAATACAAAAACAAACCACCTCTCAGCCTTTTCCCTGCCTGACCTAAGGGGAGAATGACCCAGTATACCCACGTTTCATCATGATCAGGATGAACAGTTTAGGGATACATGATAATTGAATATCTCAAGGATCAGTTCTGTACCATCCTACCCATTAGGCTGTAGGGAATTACTATTTCATAAAAGTATGAGAAGTTCCCAGAAAGCTCCCAGAAATCAAGTTATGTTTCAAAAAGGAGGAGATTTCCCAGGGATTGAGGTGAGGCTGAGCAGGCTGTAGCTCCCTGTGTCCTCCTAGCCTGTCTGGAAGCTAAAGTGACAGCATGTGTGGAGGCTGTGCTCTGACTCTTTTCATTCAAAATTGTAGCATATAGGGTGTAAAAGGGAATATTTCCCATGCACTGTAAAGTTAACTCGCCCTTGTAGTCAGTTCTTGCATAACTTTTATTTTATTTTTGCAAAAGACTCAGAGGCTTTATTTTCTCTCTTGTGAGAATCATATTTTATCTTGCAACCAACAGGTTCATGTAGCTAAAGATGTGTGATATGGCATTATGCAGGGAGACTGGTTTTAGTTTTCTTCTGCCATGAACTCAAGTCCTCTTCTCAAGTCTTTTTTATGCTTGAGTCTGTGTTTGGTCATTGCTTTACTATGATTCCTAAATTTCTCTGCCCCTTCATCCAAGTCACTGATGAATAAGTTAAATGACTAAATATGTGGCTTGTTTTCTTTGTTTCTTGATGTAGAACTTTACTTGCATTAAAAGTATTTTATCAAGAGTTTCATGTAGTGCTGCCTGTATCAGTACTATGTCTTTCATACTTATTACTGTTACTTAGGCTTACACATTTTGCTTCTGCTTTTAAATTTTTCTTCATTTTACCTTTGGAGATGCCCACTTCAGCTTAACTGGATAAATGAGTAATAAAAAGGATTTTGATACTGAAAAGTTTTAGCATTAATATTTTTCAGCTTTGTCTATCATATATGACTTTGTTTGCCTCATAAATATCTCTTGCCCTACACTCACCAGTATGTACTCTATCTGGCATAGGAGAGTCTTCATGGTTGATGTATGTAAGCAGAAAAAAACAGGACATGTATATCCAGCTCTGTCTTCATAGGGACAAGAATTGTGATGTTTTTCAGAGCATGGAACCATCACCACTTTTTTAAAACAAGCACACTAGTCATCATAAATAGGTGCAGAGTTCTTCAAATTATTATGTCTATTCTGGAAGTGTTGTAATAGCTGGGAGGTTTATTACTCTTAATTGCAAAGTAAAGATAATATTCTGTCAGCATGGGATTACCCTGAAGACTTACAGAAATGGTTGACCACAGTTTCTGGTCCAGTTACTATTTGTAACTTAGCAATTTCATAATCTAAGAGACAGATATTAACCCTCTATTTTCAGAATAGCTGCAATGTACCCTTGGTGGCTTGTTCTGTTACATGTGGTGATTTTTACATTAATTTTGGTGGCTGACCTTTTGTAAATCCACACTGATTGTTCCCAGGGATTTTTGTCCTCCATGTAGCTAAAAATGGATTTGAATTTTAGCTGATCAGCCAATGGTTCTTGGGTTCTTTCTGTTTGATTGTTTGTTTGTTTGTTTGTATATACTTGCAGCAATTACCTTTCTCTAGTCATTGGGTTCCTACCCCATTTTTACAGTCTTTCAGAGGTGATGGAGAGAGAAGTGGGGTATCATCCTGGTCTCTCAGTAACCTTAAATGCACTGCCTGCAGTCCTAGGAACTTATGAAGGTTGAATCCTTTCTGTTGACTTAGAGACCTAGAAGACTTCATTGGTGATCATGAAGGCAAAAGCTGAAGCACTGTCCTCAATCTGTGAAAGCAGATTGAAGCACTGAGGGACTCATCCTTATATACATTTGTTGTTACAAATTGATCCAACCTGTGGGCTCATAGGCCTCTGCTTTTTTGTTTGTTCTTTTACTGTTGATATAATAATCAGTGCTGTATCAAGCATTATCAGTCTTTGTTAACAAATGAAAAATAGAACGTTGGGTTTTTATTTAATAAAGAATCTGCTGATGACATTACATTAGGAACTTGCAGATAAATAGCTTCTTTGGTAGAGGGAAGTGATGGATAAATTTGACATCTTTGTTGCCAGTTGCATTATGAAGCCAGTCTGCAAAATAAAATTGGATCTGATGTGAACTTGGGAGATCATTTTAAAAAATACAAATTCTGATAAAAGTAATTTTGTGATTTTTTTTTGAATCTAAGTAGAATGACTGTAATCAGGATTTATATTTCAAACTTAAAAGATACCCCTGTGTGGGCGTGTGTAAACTTTGAGGTGATGGAAACAACAGAGAGCATACAATTTAATTTTGGGGAAATTAAATTAATAATTTCAGATGAGCTTTCTGTCAATACAGAGGTCTTAGAAATTTGTGGTATTGATTTTGTCCTAACAGCAAAATTTTAGAGGTAGAAACACTTTTTTCATTGTTTTCTTCCCCCTGGCTCTCCTGAAGAAAAACTTCACCTTTTTTTTTTTCTTTCTTAACCTTTTCTGTTGAATTCAGGGCAAGCACACAAAGAAGAGTCATTGTTACCCACCAATGAACAGAGATCACCGCAGAATCATCCATGAATTAGCTCAGGTTTATGGCATTGAAAGTGTGAGCTATGACAACGAACCAAAGCGCAATGTTGTTATCACTGCAGTGAAGTATGTAATTCATTGTTGCTTTCAAATCTTTACAGTATAGTTTAAATAATTGGATGGGGTTTTATCACTTACCAGAAGGAGTTTATTTACAGTGCAATTTGCAAAATGCAGTAATTTCCAGTAGAATAATTTTTAAAGCAGTTTTTGAATTGATAGTTTCATGGGCTCATTTACTCAAGTAAATCTTCAGAGAAGAAAACACCATTAGAAATAAAAAAGCTAAGAAAATATTTTGCAAGATTGTTTTCCATTCATCTTACCAGTAATTTTTGTCATCAGCTAGATTTGATAGAGGTATCAAAAATAATGTATGTAATAAATTTTATGAAAACTGATTGCTAGGTTGAGAAATCATACTTAAATTTACACCACCTTTGAAAAAATCTGGTTATTGTAGCATATTTCTCCATCTATATGAACCTATCACAGAGTATACTCTCTCTTTAGCTAATGGACAAAGAGGGAACAGGAATTACTGCAAATGGAAGAGATTTTGTAGCAAAAATGAAATGTTTTGGAGAACACTCACAGAAGGCAGTTCATAGTAGAAAAGAAAATGAACGGAATACAGCTAGGAAAAAACCAAGGTGATTGCACTAGAGACATAGTATGGGAAGGCTTCTCGTATCAGAGCTTCATTGATTGTGCTCCTTACTCAGCAGCATATTTAGTTTAGTGCTGTCAAATTGTGACTATTTAACAACCAGTTGTTTTTAACTGTAAATAGTGACTACAGTTGTAAGAGGTCTCTCATCTTCCATCCTATTAGAGTGCCATGAGCTATTCCTGAACTTGTTCATCAGTTAGTAGCTTAGCTACGGTCTTGATTTCTTCCAAGAGAGATGGAATATTACTTTGATCTTACAATGTAAGATACTTTTTTTTTCAAGGAAGATGAGCAAAGAGTTAATATTTTTAAAAAAGCCTATTAAAAAAAAATAAAGAAATAGGAGGGCAGATGAGAAATTAGTGAAGATGATAAAAGGAGCAGGGCAGATTATTATGCTTTAAAAGCAAAGGGATATTTTGCAACTTGAGAATGGGAGGCCTTCCTCTGTATGGTTTTAGGACAGATTGCACAGTAGTTCCTTCTCTTGGGTTTCTCAGGGAGTAGCATACTGTGCAGAATGCAAATGCTTCTATTTTATTACTGCCACTCTTAAAAGATACTTGAGTGGTCTGCTGAGGCTATTCTTCAGCTGCATAGCACTAATTATTAATTTAATGGATTATTCCAAAGCTTCTTTTAATTTTCTTTTTATTTGGCACTTCTTCAAAATATAAAAAATATTGTAGCCTCACATGAGAAATTGCTCATGTTCTAGGATGATATTTTTGAGTATTTCACAATGGCTTCTTCAACTCCCAGACTTTTGTTTCATTCTATCTCAGCAATGCCTTTGTATTTCTGTCATGGGCTCTTTGATGTATAAATAAATGAAAATCATTCAGGCAAAAAGACCATTCCTTCTCTTCACACTCCACTATTGTGTCATTCAAATGTTAACATCCCTACACAAGTCCGTTAGAAGGGTGAGAAGGTCTCCTTGGTGCTAAGAAAGCTTCCTCCAACCAGGCATCTTTCTATTTTGGAGATCCAGGGGCAAACTTTGCCCTCAGCGTCTGCCTCCATCACCATCGGTAAAAGTTGGTCATATTAGCTGCATTAGAATCACTCATGTACAGCATTGCCCATATAACCACAGAGAAGATCATTCCCAGTATGGACTCTTAAACTTAATCTGATTTACAGTTCTGGATGTTATTTGACGTGTAAGACACATAGTGGATCCTTTCAAGTGCCTTTCTCTGTGCTTGCCTGTTGGACATCTTTGCAGTCACCATCTTTTGAACAGTTGCAATACCAGATCCTTTCTGAACAAGGTTCAGAAGTAATATCCAGACTGTTGTGACAAGAAGGGTAAAACTTTCTTTTCGAAATACACACTCATGTTTCACTGTACCTGTCAGTGGTTTTTTTTTTAAGTTTTTTACTTAGACGAGTAAAAATTTCCTCCTTCTCCAAATAACTCTGGATTCCAGAGCCTGTTAAAGGGGTGCCTGCTTGTTTTTATGTAGTGGCCAGTGTTTGAGCAGCTTGTATGGACTTGAGAAATCCTAGAAGTGGTTTTGAGGGCAGTTATTCCTGTAAGACCGATCCTTTTCCTGTTACTTCCAGGAAGAACATTTGGCTCAGTTTTTCCTCATGAACAAGGGGACTTTTCAAGAAGGTGACAAGGTCCCACATGGTTCTGACTGAGAAAGCCACTTGCTGTCATAGTTTCATTGACATGTCCTGTGTTATTTTTTTTCTCCCTGGATTTTATTTCCTTTCAGTAAGGTCAGTCTGAAAATGGTTTTGAAATGGTTACCTAGATGTAGACTATACAAAATCAGCAGAATCAAAGACCTAAAGAAATTAAACCCCCTGTAACCACATGGAACATCCTTATTAGATCATGGCAGTTGCATCACAGAAAGAAAACACTGCACATCCCAGTACATTTAGGTCTCAATACTGCTATAAGGTCACCAGCCAAGGTGGTTTTAACAGCAGTCCTGCTTCAGAAGAAAGCTGCATCTTTTTCCTACTGTTTTTTCCCTTAAATGTTGACATTGTTTGCCCTGAGAATAGTATGTGTTGCTTCTGGAAAGCTTTTAACATAGAATATATGAAGTTTAAACAATCAGGAGATTGTTAAAGAGCCATTTGCTTCATTATTCCACATCAACTGCTACCAGGTTTTGGAGACATTTTTCACAAAAATCTGCTCTATCTGAAAGATGGTGGTGCATTTTTGCAAGACTACATGAAACAAGTCTGAAGAGATTGGTGGACAAAGAATTTTTTAGTAGTTCGTACCAAAACAGTTCAATGCTGATCCATCCTGTAGTTACAAAAATTGAGCTTGAAGTCTTGAAGAAGACAAATTGAGTTATGATTCCCACATTTCAGTTTTATACAACAGGCCATCCTGTCAGCACTAGCACTGCCTTAAAATCAGCAGATGGTTTTATGTTTATGCTTTTCCCTGTACTGCCATTAAAAATGTGTCATCTCAACTTTGTTGCTTGAGGCAGGCACTTGGTTTTTCTTTTCCTTACTTTGAGAATAAGTTAATGAATGAAGAAGGGCAACTTTCATATCAAAATGTCCAAAATACTTGCAGAGCCTTTTGTTTTCATATCAACTGTTCTTTCACAAGTGATGATAGATAACCATAGGAAGGGTCTGCTTTCTTTCTTATTTCTGGTAATTAGTTAATCAAAGGGTTTTTTCCCATTGTATATTTGTTTAGTTGAATTCTGTTGTTTGGGGTTTTTCTGCATGGGCTCAATGTGAGTGACTGTTTCATCTTTTTTTTTTTTTCTTTAACCAATCAGTGTGCCCCCAATTTATACAGAAGGTGGTGTTAATTTTTCTGGAGTGTAAGTTTATAGATTTTTATCTCTAAATCCCCTGTGGGTTTTTGATGTGTTTTTTGTTATTGGGGTTTTTTTGGTTATTTTTTGTTGTTGTTGTTTTGGTTTTTTGGGGGTTTTTTTGTGGTGTTTTTGTTTGTTTGTTTGTTTCTTTTGAGGGATACTAAATTCTGTCAAAGCTAAAACATGTCTAGGCCTTGATGTGACCAAAGCAAATTTGGTTCCAGGGTCATCTCTGATTGTTCATAAGGCTTTTATCCCTCCTGATTTTTAAAAGTTTGCTATATTAACTCTCTACATCCTGGGAACATTTAACTTCAGAGCAGAACTGCTGATTTACTTTCTTGAAATGCAGGAACATTCTCTTTTTTCAGTAAGATTTTTTTTTTTCAGCTAATTAGTAGAAATTGCTGCCACATGTATTCTTCCAAGTGTTCTGTTGCCAGCATTTCAGAGCTGTCATTTATTTTCTTTTTTACTGTACAAGTGAGATATAATCTGATATTCTAGAGTAAGGACAGACAAGTTACTTTAATTGTTGAAGGCCTTTCTAGGCTTCCTTCTTTTTTTGCTTAATTACCTCCAGGCAATTTGCTTTCCATGTTTTTGCATATCACAGTTGATAAAAATGAAAGACAACAGAATACCCTCCCATCTACCATTGTTGTCTTTTTCCACTTAGAACTCTAGAGTTGAGTTGTAACTGAAATAGCAGTGTGAGCATTTGACTTTATATGGCACACTTAGCGCTAAGGGCGAAAAGGACTTTTTAACTGTTTTAGACAGGAGAGGAAAATCACCTGTTCTCAGCTGATAGGACTGCAATATACTTCTTGTTAGAGTGTACATGTAAACGTAATATAACCTTGAAAAAATTATGGCCAGTGACAAGTAACTTTTTTTCCAGATAATGAAAACTTTAACTGTTGTGGAGATGGGAATGCTTTTTTAATTGTTCACCTATGTTTGTAAGATCTTGTCGTTCATTGGAATAGAATGTCAGTACTCAGTTTAAAACAATACTGAAAGGGGCTCAGGAATCACCACTTAATATTTAATGGACTTAACCTTGAAAATGTTGTAGAGTTTTTCATCTGTGTTGCCACAATATCACAAAAATTTTCCCTTAAATACAGACTGATATAAACAAGATATTATTAAATAAAAAAGATGAAGATAATGGAAATAATACAAATACAAAATTTTTGTAAACTCTGAAATAGAATTGGCATTCATCTGTGTATCGATGTGAGATTTCAACTGCTCAGGGAAATGGGGAAAAAGTATGAATTATCGAGTACATGACAAAGCATGGAACTCAACATGTGCACATTTCTGGAATTATACCAAGATGCAACCCATTGCTTTGCTTTGTTCCTATTCAGTATGTAATTTTGAAAGATACAAGATGCATATGATGGTATTCATTGAGTATGAATTTATTGTAATTACCAAACACAGAGAATCTCATTATCTGGAGGAGTATATTTAAAAATGCATGAATAAAGTAAATAAGGAGGAAACATCTTTATTTAGTGCTTGACACAGAATTATGTAGGTTGGGAGAAGACCCTTAAGGTCATTGTGTCCAGTAGTACTATCAAATCTACCTACCATTAAACCAAGTCCCTAAACATACCTACACATCCTTTAAATACCGCCACAGATGGTGACTCAACCACTTCCCCGGGCAGCCTGTTCCAATGCTTGGCAACTGTCTGAGTGAGAACATTTTTCTAATACCCAATAAACACCTTCCAGGAATGCAGTTTAATTTAGTGTACAAGAAGTAGTTTGGTCTGAAAATGTCAGTAGCATGGGTTTAGAAGAAAGTGCAGGAAGGGTAAAAAATTGACCTTGATGAGGTTTAAGAATTCTAATTTATTCAGGCTTATCTACTGCCAGATAAGATGAAGAAGAAACTCTGAATGGGAAAGATGCTAACAGTGAAAGCTCTTTCAGTCTTGCAGTTAAATCATCCAAGTGAAATTAGACAAACTCACTTTTGAAAAGTGGCTCATGAATTCAGAGGAAATTTTAAGAGATCTCCACAACCTATTAAAGATAGTGCGTTTGGTAATTATTTGGATTTTTTTTTTTTTTTTTTAGTTAGATGCCTTTTGGAAAGACCTTTCTAGGACTTTTTTTGTTTTTTTCCTGGGTGTTGGGGGTTGTTTGTTTCCAGATTATTTTTTTTTAATATATATATATATCCTTCCTCTCTCTCCAGCCATTGCAGCCTTTAGGCAGAGATTGCCAACTGGAGTTGAGTGCGATTCACAGCCTAAAATATATAAGCATACACCCTAAAGTACATTGTTCTCCTATACTGGAGGACATACTGCCCTGTAACCATAGCCGTGGGGTGACCCTTACACTGCAGATGGGACAGGCACAAGTGTGATGCTGCATTGTGTGGTGGCAATTACATAATAGATTGTAATGTGCATGGAGGAGAGAAGAAGCTGATTTTTTAATTTGCCCACTCTAATGCATAGTTTTTTTCTTCTGATCTGATTCACCTGGAACTGCTTACAAGGAAGAGCCAGTGTTGTTTGAGAGAGTGCCTCTTAGGCAGAGTGCTGTGATCAATGACTTTAACATGATTTACTGTCAGCATTTGAGAAGGTGCTTCCAAAATTTTAGATAATATGTTGTAAAGATTCAGTGAACTGTGTTCTTGTGGTGCTGAGTTAAGCTATTAAGTCGTTCCTTCTGATTTATATCTTTTTCTTTGAAAGAACAGATATGTTGCCCTAGAGTATAGGTATCCCAGTTTTGCTATTTTAACAGTTGATCATTTAGTGCACTTCATATTAGAAAGGAGTTGTGGACCTTACATGTGGAAAAGAAGTCTGGTTACCTATGCTTAAATCTAGTAAGCCGCTTCTGCATCTTTTATAGACAGCAGTGAAGAGACGTTTAGAATACTGGATAGATTTTTGCTAATGAAAATGTATTTTTTGGAGTGTTGGTCTCCATGGCTGGAAAATTAAATATTTGAATAGATGATTTAAGAATACAAATGTGAGCTCTGATACCAAAACTGCTACTTAAAAATGTTACTCATTCCCAACTTCTTAATGAATATGATTTCCTATTGAACTAAATACTCTTTCTTTTATTTCTTTAGAGGGAAATCCATTTGTCCAAGCAATACCTTGACTTCTGTTCTAGATAAAGAAATGCAGAGCAGGCCTGCACCTCCTCTTCTTCATTACAAACAAACAAATAAGTAAGGAATTTGGATTTAAAACCTTATTCTTCAATTTTGTGCTGAGTTCCCCAAGGAACATATTCCTGAGCTTCAGCTTCATATGCCCTGTTTCTGCTTTTTTCCCTTTTTTCTGCTTTGGAGCTTGCAGTATGCACTATGTTCTTTCCACAGAAGTAAGCATGAAATGAAGTGATTAAAAAATATGAGATTGGCTGTGTGGTACAGGGGTAGTAGTATAACAAATACTTTTGGGGTTTAAAAATATTTTTAAATATGAGATAGTTGGGAAGCGAGTGCTGTTTTGGAGGTTTGGGATTCTTTTTTTTTCTTTTACCTTTAACCAATGTCTTACTGGCATAAAATGATTTATTTGGACTGGTACTAAATATATTTTTCTTGTGTATATATGACTACACAGTTGATTAAAGGTGACCTACAATTTTTGTCAAATAGTGAGAATTACTGAATAGGGGATATATAAGGCATCTTGGTGAATAGTCTTAAAAGGACGGTCTTTATGTTGTATGACCTGCCAGCTTCAGATACTTGTAGTTATCTCATAGTTGCGATTTTTTTTTTAATGGGTGGCTTATTACTTGATCAAGTTTATCTTTTAGAAGTGTTTTCCTCCCAAATTTTTCACAGATGAGCATCTGAAGTTATGTTCAATACCTTTTGCAGAAAGGAACCGCTTAATGTTGCAGTAACTACTTTTGATAGGTGCTGCTGTTCTGAAAATAGGCTGTTCTGAAAAAATTTAAATTGTTTCAGATCTGAGCATCTACAGCAAAACATATTTCTAGAAGGATTGCTTAAGGTGTAACTCAGTGTTAGTTTTTAATGTGTTGGTATTGTTTGTTTCCACTTCTGTGGGATTCCTGTTTTCAGTGACTCTAGTTAATGCTAAGGAGTTATGTAGCAAAATGAAATAGAGGGTCTTAGCCATTTATTTTTAATTACTAAAAGTAAAGTTTCTTTAGAAATTCTTAATTCTACAAAATCTTTTGGAAGATCTCATGCTGTCTTACTGAAAAAAATCTTTACAGTGTTTGGATTTGCTATGACCGTATATTTTTTGTTACTCTTGCTTTTGAAAGCAGCAGGTTTGATCATCAGCTCACTTTGACAGTATTTATTTTGCTGTTTACTTTAAAAAGGCATTTTGAACATTTAATCTTCAGTACAGTATCATTTTTGTAATAAATATTACTGTTAAATTACATTTTCTGGTAAAACCCCAAAAGGAATTTTATCCATTCAGACACATGTTGATGTACATTAATTTAATCAGTCATATGTTTTTGTAAAAATTCAGTAAACAAAGGCTTTCTGGAGCATTAAGGTACTTTGAATAAAACTTAGTTTAAAACTACATTATATTGACCAATGCAGTGTGTATGTACACACTGAGATATTATGGGAGTTTGTGATTCAGTTTACTTTGTATCTTTTTTTTCATGCATGTAATTATCCAATGTTCTTGTAATTTCAGGACTAGTGGAAACAGCGGTTTATCCAAACCATTAAAGGAAGAGCCAGTAATTGATTACTTTGATGTCCAGGACTGAAGTGATTGATGTAGAATCATTCAGATGAATAAGAATCACATAGATCATTATACAGAAGCTTAGAGGTGAAAATACTAAGTTATTGTGTGAGGTGCTTTTTGATTATCTGTCAAATGACCAGTTGTTCAACATATTCATAATTTAACATCTGAATTTAGCTAGATATGCTAAATATATGCTAGATATTTAAAAAGTTAAGCATTTCAACAGTTTATGTAATTGCATAATACCTAATAGTAGTATGGGTTTATTAAATCTGGATTTGATGCGATTTTGTATCTAATGTGCAGTCAGAATAATTTAGATTTTCACTGACGACTTTGAAGCAAGAGAATTGATGGTAAGCAGATATATTTTTGGAATATTAAGAACAACAATAAATCTCAAATATTTATTTTGATGTATCACACAACTTAAAATGGACTAGAAATAATCTGTGATAAAAACACTGGTTGGGATATTCTTAAAGTATTTTAATGTTTTATTAATTCACATTTGTGTAATTGTGGTAAATTTGAGAATTTGAGTTACTCTTCTACATAGAAAGAAATACAAAAATTAAGTATAAATATATCCATAAATGCCTATTAAGAACACAGAATTGCTTTGGAATCTGCAGAACCAGTATTTGGGGAAGGTGGGGAATTAAAACTTACTCTAATTTATCTCAAATTTGATGTGTTTAAAAAGAAAAACAAGCAAAAACAAAGAAAAACACCCAAACCAAACAACAACAAAACCAACCCCACAACACAAGATTACTAATACTACTACTGTTTTATTCAAGACCTTGAACAAAATCAAACTTTATATATTATTTTGGTGTTCTGTGCATGATTTTATTGTGGTTTATATTTTTTCTGTACTGTGCAAGCATAAGATGAATGTGTGAAGTTTGGTTTAAGTATGTTGTGAATTTGGAATAATACTTGTAAAATTTATAAGTCCAACTGCCTAAGCTATTTGGCAATGGAAAATCTTTGTGTTATGGGAAATGCCATTAAAAAATTGGGATGACAGTTTAAACAGTGAAAGACGCCTGAGTGTTCTCATGATGGTGAATTGTTTCCAGATCTTGATTTAAGATAGGTGAGTAGCTCTCTGGGAGAGGAGATTGTAGGTCTGATCAGAAGAGGTGGTACAGCTCTGAATTGGAGTCATATCTGTTCTCCTGAGGAGAAGGTTTTTTGTATTAATAGCTTTAGGAGCGCTGATGCTGATGTGCTCTGATTCTTGTTCCTTGTGGCTGCTATGTGTAATACCTGAGGTGAGTCCCCTATACAGCATAGGAGGCTGATGATAAAAAGGGGCTCACTACGTTGTAGTGTGAGATTTGTTGCCAAAAAATTGAAAGCATTTACTCATGCTTAGATTCACTTAGAGTTATCATATGACCCTGAGCCTTAACTGTGAAGCATCCCATGGCTATATTTCAATTAAACAGCTCATGAAACATGGAAGAACAAGTAGAAAACTCAAAAACTATATCTGTCCTGCCAAATGTTTTAAAAATAAAATGCTTGCTATTATTGTATATTTTTGTAGGAGTTTATTATTTCACATTTTAAAAAATGAAGTCTTAAATGGTACTAAACATTTGAAGTGTTTCAAGTAAAACAGGTACCTTCAAGAGTATTTGAACTTTATATTTGTATGTAGTGATTTAAATTTGTTTTACTTTTTTTGTCTAATACTTTGTGAACAGAAATGAAAATTAAATCACTATGTCTTACATTGCCCTTAATTTCTTAAGCAAATTATGGTTTGATTCTACAAGGTGTATTGCTAAGTTCAGCTGAAGAAATAAGTTACTTCCAGGAAAGTATTTCTTCAATCCCTTCCGTGTGAGCACTGTATCTGTACCAGTGCTTGCAGACAAGCGCTGTCTCAATGTGGCCAAACAAAGGCTATTCCTGGTTTTGAAACTTAGAGCTATGTTAATATAGCACTGACTTAAAGCTAGTAAGACCTCTATTAAGAATGTATGTAGTTACGCTGCAAATGTAGGTTCTAGACAGGAGCTGGTGCACATATCCAGTGAACTAAGTCAGATGCATGTATACTGGAGCACACACAGTTTGTTTACTATAGGTAGACCTAACATTACAGAAAATCAAAGTGGTTTACTTGATGATAAATAGAATAAAGCTGAAGCCTACTATCTATTCACAGTTTCACTTGAATATAGCCAAAACCATCACATTTGTGCCTCTGATTTGAAATTTAATACCTAAAAGGTTTTTGTAGTATTATTTTTAGCTCTGTTTAGTGGAATTTTTATCAGATTATGGCATTAACATTAAATCTCAACAGCTCCGGTAAGACACACTTCACCAGTCAATTTGCCACTGCTTGTAATAAGAAAATGGAAGTAATCTCAGTTTCTCAAGCTAAGATTAATAATTATTACTGAATGTGTTCATACTGAGAAGTCATACTTCTTAACACTTGCCTCTTAACTATGTGAATGTTAAAACATTTTTATAGATCTATATGTCCCACATCTCTAAATCATGGCTGTGAGATCCATACCTGTAGTAATGAAGCAATTCACAAGTACTAAATCTTTTTTTTTTTTAATTCATTTTAGTAACTTGGTTAAAAATATGATACCGTATGTTTACCCGTGAAAGTGATTTTGCCCTGGAGCTCACCTACATAGCCTTAAGAAGGAATTCAGCAAAGGTTAACAGTGGGGCTGTTTCTGTTTTGTTTTGCCTTTGCTGCAATGTATCAGTGACTTTCATATGGAATATGGAATAGTAATAAAGGCTGGAAATTTGATATATGTGATAGTTTCATATTGCATGTGTGCCTTGTGCAAATATTTTTCAAATAGCTATTTTTTAAATCTGAGCTGGCATTTACAGCTTTTATCTAATAGAAGAGTAAGTAGATAAAAGAAATCTTTGCATCAGTGAAGGCAGTTGCAAAAATCACGGTGACATTACTGTAACTTACGACTTCAGCTTCAGTATGCTAGCAATTTTCCACAGCCCTAAGAATAATATTGTCTCCTGTAACTATATTTCAAGAAAGTACTTCTCAGTAAGCATCTTTTGAAATAAGTTATGTGATACCAGTTGGAATTCTTGCAACTTCATAAAGTGCTTTTAAAATTGTGTTTAAAATAGGCAGATAGTTTGGCATTTGGGCTGTGCTGTTACTTGTCTGTATAGCTTAAAATATTTAAAGTGCTCTGAATATTCAGTATTTGGGTTTAACATAAAATTGTATAAGATACATAAGTAAACTTCAAGATCACTTGTTTCTGTAGCAGTTTTTACAGTATCTGCCTCAAAATGAGCAAAGTAAAGTTTTCCTACAACACTTGTCATTTGTGAAAGATCTATATTTAACTTAATTTTGTCAAGTTACTGATGTAAAATTACTTTCTTTACAAACGCAAAATAAATCAAAATTTAAAGTTCAGTGCTTTGGAATTGTTTGCAAACTTCATCTTAGTATTCAAGAGTTGGAAGACTGAGACATCACAGAGAAACAAGTATAAAGATTTAAATGGACATTTGGGAAGTTCCTTTTCCTCAAAGTTTTAAATAAAGTATGTGGTTTCCTGGATTTGAAGTGATTTTTAAATGAATGCTGTGTGGAGAATGAAGCAAGTAAAGAGGGCTCCCCAGAAACTGCCTTCTTGGAATTCAGAGCTACAGGGAAGATGATTCTGGATAGAAATGTGCATTTTGGTTATATGAAAAACCCTTTATTATGTCAGCCTAAATGCTACGGCAATAAAATATTTTACTTTATGGTCCCTTCATTGTTGTTTGTTCACAGTTAAGTGATAATGGTGACTGTAAGGCAGGTGGGGGGAGGGGAAGTGAGGACTAATGTAACATTAAAGTTATGTGGGCATTAGATATAAGAAAATCAGGATGATAAATGGGAGGTGAAGGGATGATATAAGAACTCTGCCATCACAGTCTAGTAAGTGACAGAAAGACTCAAAAAGCAAGCAGTCTGAAAAATCAGAAGTTGGCAATAATTTGAAATAATTTGGCTCCTTCCTAAACTTTTAACCCAGGTCATGCATTTTCAGCAAAAGCCTGACCTGATATTTCAGATGAAGTGCAAGATGGCTCATAGAAATTTAGGAAGTGATCTGAGATTGAAGAGTCTTGAAAGACAGACTAAAACCTTTTAGCTTGCTACTTCAACTGCCTTCAAGTTTGGACTTTAATTTCAGGATATTTTTGGAGGGTGAGGATGGCATGTTGCAGGTGTACAAGCATTGGAAAACATGTTAACTGGAAATCTTTGCCTGAAAAAAGCGCCTGCACTTCAGTTTGGTGTGTCACAGACTAGAGGGAGACCAAATGCATCTTCCTTGTCAGTGTGTGCAAATGGCAGCAGAAGAGACAATTGGTTTTGCTTTCTGTTCACTTTTCCATGTTTGGAAAAGGTTTACATAGATACTATTGTTCAAATGTTGGGTTTCAAGTATTTTAGCCTTTGTAGATACTGAATTCCCAGCAGAAGCCTTCATATTTAACAAATGCTGTTCTCATCCTTTACTAAAATGCTGAATTCCTAAGATGGTTGATGTGCAAATTCCTATGTCTATATATTTACTACTTAGCCATAAACCAGAATACTAGAGCTATTAGAAAGGGCTTATGTAGAGAGGCTGTATTTTGGGCGCTCCTGAGCTTTAGACCAGGTTTCTTAGCGTTTGTCATCTCAAGATTTTTGAAGAAAGTAGTGCAGTGTCTTGAGCAGATGGAGAGACCATGTTGATACTGTCCTACGAGAAGCAAGGTCCCAGAAGGATTGTAGGAATCTTTTGTTATTATCTATTGATAATAATGCTGTCTCAAGTATTTTTATTATGTTTCTAAGTCAAGGTGTCTAATTTAGAATTGCTGTGGGAAGTACATGTCTCTTTCAAAACAGAAAGTTATTTTTACCACTGAAAGAATCTTTTTAAGAGCGCAGATCAAGGCATATCACCTTTCTGGTATTTCAGACAACCCTTTTACCAGTTTACATGCCATTATGAGCTACTGCTGTCTTCTTTGGAGCTCTTTTCAGTGAAAGGAATAGGGGCAAAATACGTCTGTTGTGTAGAGCTCAGCTATGCTTGCCCTTCTCAACTTTACTTTTTGTGAAATGTTCAGGAACTGCCCCCTTGTAAATAGTTTAGTTTTCTGATGGATCTAATGTGTGCTTACTCCAGCATCCAATCATCTTACTACATTCACATTTAAAGTGTAGAAAATGTATTCTAGTCAGAGAACTAGAGGGCTTGATTTGTAAGGAGATGTAAGAAACTAAACTAAAAGCATCAGCATAAAGAAAAATATCTTAATAGAACACTTTTTATATGTTAGTCAAAAGTCTGTCTTTCAAAGTGTGTATGTAGGGTAAGTTAACATGTTTTACTAGGGAGCATTACTTATAAATCTAAGTTCTAGGAAATAAAAGCTGTGGTGTGAACTGCTGGATGTTGGATAGTCACTTATCAAACAGTATGGTCAGGAAAATACATTCTGTCCATTCAAGGCACCTAGACAGCTTACCTTTTTTTTAACAAGCAATTCAAGGAATTTTCAGAATTTACTGCTATTATAGTAAGTTAGATACCTCTTACAAAGAAATGGGTTTTTAGGAAGTACTAATTAAAATCTTCAGTCAGTTCAGTAACTCATGGTGAGTACCGACTCATGTTGGTGTTTGAATTCAGTATGCTGGCATCAAATAAATAGGTGCCAAAGTTTCTGGTTATGCATGATTGCTTAGGAAGGACAGTTCAGCAGCTTCAATTAAAGTCTTTTGCAATTTTAATTATATTCTGTTGAAGTAGGCAATGATTAAACAGGTATTGGATTGAAATATCAAATCATTAATTTTTATGTAAGCTGTATTTTGATAACTTTATTAGGCATTTAAGGAGTGTATGTCTTGGCTGTCAGCTGATATTCAATTGCTTACTAAGTGTAATATACTTACTAAGAACTGATAAAGCCCCATATATAGTTAATTTTTTAGTCTATGGTTTTCCTGCTTCTTCCAGCCCTGGCTATGAGAAATTCTCTTAATCTTCAGCCTAAATGTGTACAAAGCCATGGACCTAGAATGGAATAACCTAATGCAATTGTACAGGCTGGAGCTCATTGTCTTGATAGCAGCTTTATTTAAAAAGAACTGGCTGCCTGGGGATCCTGGTGGACCGCGAGTTCTGTGAGTTAGCAGTGCACTCTTGTGGCAAAATCAGCCATGCACTCTGCCCTGGATTGTAAGCACAAACACAACAGGTCGAAGGAAGTCATTACTCTCCTCTATTCAGCACTTGAGAGATTACTTGTGTAATATTGGGTCAAGCTGCAGGCTCCACAGTACAAGAAAGACCTTGACTGAAACAAAATTCAAGCAGAAGACCACTGAGTTGGTCAGGAGGCAGGAGTACATGACGTGACATAATGGAGAAGTTGAAGGCACTGGATTTGTTCAGCCTCAGAAAGGAGAATACTGAAATCTTTACTTCTGTCCACAAATACCTAACAAGATGTATAGAGAAGACAGAGCCAGAGTATACTATAAAAGGATGATGGGAAATAGAAGTTGAAACATGAGATGTTATTGACTTGATACACACTCTCACGAGGAAGGTGGTAAAATACAGGATAAGTTTAATCAGATATGATACAGAATTGTCTTCTGTGAAGACATTAAGAATTCAACTGTATGAGATCCTGAATAGCCTTCTTTAACTGGACATGCTTGGAGCAGGAAATTGGACTTCATCACCTCCCTGAGGTCTCTTCCAAGCGATGTGATCCTACAATTCGTGGCCAACCTAAAGAAGCTATGCTTTTGACTCAGTTTTGTCCCTGAGCTTTCGCAATTCTTTTTCTACATACAATGTTAGCTGTCAAAGGTGTGTGTCGAGATGCATTAATAAAGTTCTCTCCCATGTCTTTGCTGGGTTGTCTTGATCTCCCTGAGTTCCCTTTTGAACAGGCTGTTGATTATCATCTTAGTATTTTCACCTTTTTGAATGCACTATATAGTCTCCAGAAATTATTAGCAATTCTATTAATATGCTAATATCTGTGCTACATTTTGTCTTTTTCAAAAAGATTATGATTGGTTACTTGATAGAAGAGGTAATTGTGCAGTCACATTTAAGTGTTCAATGCTCATAGCTTTGTTTTGTGCCAAATTTGATAGTTCCTAATCTTTTGCAGTTGTTTATTCTGATACAGCTTTTGTACTCTTCTAATGTTTCCCATTCAGTGGTTTTTACACATCTATGGGTAAAATATCTTCTTGTAGAACAGAAAAGAGTGAATGAAGGGAAATCAAATTTTCATGTTTTCCTATGACCTTATAAGCTGTTTATGCAATGTTGTAACTCAGTTATGATAAGGCTGTAATTTTTCAGGTGCTACAGTGTTTGCAGATTTTGACTGTTAGAGGTAAATTTGAATATTAATTTTGGGGATAACTGTAAGAGCAGCAAATGTTAATATTTATTCATTCTAAGTGAATGAAAAAAATATTTTAGTGCTTCATAACATTTCTTTTGCATCAAAGAATGTATAAAATTGAAATAAATTTAGAAACACATTGGGTTGAAGAGAGAGCTCTTCATATTCTGAGATTAATGAATTATTCTTTAAGTGTTAGCTGATATTTAATTCCTTAATAAGGACATACTTTTAATGGCCAAACAGTTTCTGTCATCAAAAGCTAACTGAAGCAAGGTCAGTTTATTCTGTGGAATGGACATCTCACCATCTATATCAAGAAGTTAGAAAAAGGACTTGTTTTCAGAAGCAAAATGATTTGCAACTAGTGTAGTGATAGATGTTTTCCTCTTCGCATGAATATAAACTAAAAACTGCTACGCTGAAAAATATTTTTCAAAGCATTATCCAGGTCTATAAATTGAGAATATAATTATGTGAAATAAACTACTATCAATAAAAACTACTTTACAACTGTGCACATTTAGAGCTAAGACTTCCCCTTTTTTCTACTAATACCACAGCTGAAGAGTGCAGTTTTGGAATTACTCCATAGCACACAGGCTCTAATCAGTTACTGGTTTCTCTTTGGATGTTCAGTTCAAATTCAGTCCACCAGTAATGTCAGTAATGTTCTTTACCTGCTCTAGGTATTAGACTACCTGATTGTTACTGGGTGGGAAGTTTGGCCATTGCAGGTGCAGAGTGGGAGTATAGACCTGTATGAATCTGTGACAAGAGTAGTTTTAGGAAAACAGATTGAGCAAGAGAGAGAAAAAGACATGGACTCAGAACATAACTGGTGGTTTTAATTCCAGAGTTCCTGGAAGATTTTATTATACCTAGCAGTCTTTTTGTCATACAAATTGCCAAAAAAGATGGAGAACACTGGAAGAATATGGATGATTGATTTGTTGATGCTTGATGATAAGAAGGTAGTAAGGAAGGCAGCATACATCTCTACCACTGTAGATGAATGTGAAAAATGCGTATTTTATGACTGTCTTTTCACAAATATTAAAATGAATATTATATGTGTTGTGTTAAAAGGTTACACTGTATTAATCCTTTTCAGTAGTGTGTTAAATATAGTTTTAGGCTATAACATAATATTAAAATAAAAACTATGCGATGTAAGATACTTTTTCTAACTAGCTTGAGAAATTCTTCACACAGAGATAACAGCAACAAGACACCTAAATCTCCCAGAGAAGAATTATTGCCCCCTTATCGGAAAAGACAAACTTTCTTCCACCTCCTGCTTGTCTTTGAGGCTCCAACAGGATTAAGGAGGAGAAGTTGACAATAACCAGAGAAAACCCTTTGTTTGAAAAGAATTTTTGAATCATGTATGAGATATATGAATATGCAACAGGCTATTGCTTTTAAGAGTTAATCCTTTGTTAGCGAGCCATGCTTTCAAGAGGAAAGCATCCAAATGTTTCTTTGCTTTTATTGTCCTAACTCTGATTATCTAAATTCTTATTGCTCTAATTTGTATTACTATTTTTATAACCATTTTATTAGTACTAAACTTTCAACATTTTAAAACAAGTGATTGGCGTTTTTCACATGAATGACATGAAACTGGTCTAAAGCATGGTATTGTTGAGCTTGGCTCTATAATTTAGACCCAGAATAGGGTCTAAATTTTAAGATGGCCAGGAAGAAAGCAGTTTGGGCTGATACAAGGGAGTAAGAAAGCAGGAGGGATAGCATATGTTCTCATGAACAAAGGCATTGTCATTCCAGCAGCCCAGGAGTTCATGAGGTTTTCAGAGAAGGTAGTGACATGGAATGCAGAAAATGTTGCTCTGGCATTTTTTGCTAAAAGGGCAGAAAATCAGGCTTTGCTCTGTTACGGGGAGGAAATTGTCTCACAGTGATGAGAAAAGAGCAGGACAAAGTGAGGAAAAGGATGCATAGTCAGTAGTATTCCTGAGCATATTGCAGCCAGGACAGCAATCAACAATATATTTCAAAAACAAATTAAGCTGGCCCAGGCATTTGGGAAGTGTGGCAGACATTCTGGTAGCACATTGAGGAACAAAATAGCTTGAAATAAGAATGGAAGATTAGGCAATCATGAGATAGTGACTGAAGACTTTGATGAATGGAGAAATACAGGTGAGTTATGCTGGAAGTTCATGATTGCACCAAAGGTGAAGAGGTTTTAGATGGTAGACAATGGAAGAGGATTGGGAAATATATTTCTCCAGACTCTTTACATGACGTTTGTTTCACTTTGATGAGGCACCATTGGTGAAACCTCCCTCCCTTGCCAAATAGGAGGTGGACACTCAACCAGAGTCTGGCCTGCTTTGAAGTATAAGCTAAATCACAGAGGAGTGGATGGGAATATGATACATGAACAATTTAGGGGATTTTAGAAGTTCATTTCACAGTGGGCTCTGAGTTCTGACAGATTAGCCCAGGAGAAGCACAAAGTGCTTCTTGGGTCAAGTACTAGAAGACCTCCCAGTTTTAAGGTGGACGGTGTGTCAGGTAATAGCATGGAGTTACAACCCATCAAGAAACAGAAAAAAAAACATCATTTAGCGGGAAAATTTTCTTCATCCTTAAGACCAATGAGTGATCGGGGGACCAGTGAATTCTGGTTGATTATCACTTGTCCTCTCACTGTAGATATAAATTCCATGCTATTCTTGGAGACCAGCCAGAGATGACAGAATGCATCCTCTGTTATCTCTGTGAGATACTGTTCCTTTCACTAAACATCATTCATACATTCCTATGGTTATAGAACATTGTTTACAAAAGATAGCAACTTAATATTTTCACTACTATTGATAAATGTCATGTAATTTTAATCTATTGAGATTTCAGTTCTAAGGCCAGACACAGTGGTTGCTCAACAGCTTGTTCAGTTTTCAATGCAGATGAGCCCAATGCTAGAATTAACAAATTCAAAAAACCGCTCATATTTTGGATTGTCCTAATGACTTTCTATTTGCTGTGCAGCACAGTAGAATTGTGCCTGGACTTCTGGTATTTACACAGCAACAGAAAAGAAGACAAATAGTACTGTTTGAATTCACAGGGAGGTGAACCCCAGGACAAATTCCTCATTCTTATTACTGGAATGAGAGAACAGACATTTGCACTCAATTAGCAATCCTATGAAATTCTTTAGTTTTGCTGCCATGGGTAGCAACCCTAGTAACCATGCAGTATAGGCTACAACAGTGGTCTGGGCCATCTTGAGGCTGAAAAGCCAGACTGTCACACAAGGAGAGCTGTATGTTTTACAGAAATCCTTATGAGACCTGAAGGGCTTCTCATAAAATGCCACATGAGCTGGGGCCATGAACTGAATTTCAAGTTTCATTCTGAGAATGTTGGTTGTGGGGAAGCATCCTTTGCATACAGCTGTGGGGGAGATGACAGTTTGTCATCTAATAATAGTTGTGTTGGAAGCTTGTGATTTTGTTTGATGTTTCAAATGAAAATACTAAGAAGACTAAGAATGAAATAAAGACTACTGTTAGACCATAATTACTAATTATCACAGCATAATTACTGTGGAAACAGCAAGACCAAGGCTCTGGGTTGCAGTCTACAGACACATGGTCTGGAGACTACAGTTACAGCTGAAAACCCAAGGGTGCAAAAAAAAAATAGTAGGGTTT
>JAYDZK010000113.1:49483522-49514239 GCA_034509185.1 Euphonia xanthogaster
TCTGAAAACAAACTGCGCGCTTCTTCTCTCCCCCTTCACTCTCAGGACAAGTCTTAAAGGCGCAAAACTTATTATTCGGCATAAACAGAACAAGACAATTGGGGATAAAAGCATCATACAGTCAACCTAGGACACCTTTGTTTTGCTGAGAGTCTCACAGGACTTAGAGAAGTGACGGATCTGATGTACATATGTAAATTTGTGCAAAATAACTGCCTCACAAATTGGGGTGGTATGTGCATAGGAAGGTCATATTTATTGTTATCTCCTTTCCGGAAGACCCCCTGCATGTTATATCATAGTGGGGGAAAGTGTTGGGGTATTTTTAAGCCAAACAATCACCATGAATCTCCCAAGATCTCCTTCCTCCTTTCACATGATGAAAATTATCACAGGGTTAGGGATGTCAGAAAGCTACTTAGGGCAGGAAATTTTTGTGCTGTATTTGTATTACAGGTGGTAACTGTCTATAAAGACATATTGCCAGGTGTGCTTATCACATGACTCTGCAACTAATGTAAATGTGAAAGTAATTTGCCCAAGCTGCAGATTGATGTCTGGGAATGTTTGCAGAAGCACAAGGCCCTGGCTGTTAAAAACCAAACTGTTAATTTGGCTATGATTTTTTTCATGAGAAATGAAAAGTTTGCAAGGAAAACATCAAAGATAAAAATGCTAAAAAGTTAAACCTGTTATGGATTGATCTGTAACCTAAACAAAACCCGTGCTTCATTCCCGTGTCAAAATAAACAAGAGGCAGAGAAGTGCTATGATTTTGATGACATAAAGTGTATGCAGAAAACAGACTTCCACCTCTTATTTAGTACCCTTTACATCATACTCAAGTCCCACACTATTCCATACAACCTTATTAACCACTTTCCACTTCCCATTCTCTGATATAACACAGAGATATTATTCCCTTAGTCTATAGACCACCCCTGCAAAATGTCTATAAAATAGGTTAAAAATGTCTGTTGAATTAATTTAGTCCATTACTTTGTGCTCTATTTCTTGCTGCTTGTTACTGGGCACCAAAGCCAACTCAAGTCACTGCTTCCTGTAAGGTTTCTCCTCCATTGCCTCAGGTGGTTTCTGCTGTACTAATTCCTGTACCACACAATTCAAATAATAGCTTACAACAATTGAAAGGTATATCCATTACAATCTCTATCCCTAGTCCTTTTGGGCCAGGTTACATGAACTCCTCCCCTTGTCCCTAGCCTGGCTAACAACAAAGGGTTCCCACTAGAGTCCGCTGTTTGTGTAGTCCACCTCACAGTCCTGCATGCGCTGCAGGAGATAACTGCTTCATCATGGGCTGTGAGGGAATCTCTGCTGCCCCTGCTCAAATGTGGGATCACACCCATGGGAGACAGTCCTCAAACTTCTCCAGTGTGGGGCCTTTGCACAGGTTCCATTTCCATTTTCCATCATTATGTTGGCTAGCTTCCCTGACACATAAAAGATATTTGCTCTCTTTATTGAGAAATAATTGGTCAGAATCAGTTTGTTTGTGTAGACTCACTTCACTTCAGACAAAGCAAAGAAGGTCCTAATTTTGCCCATGTCCTCTGAAGGTCCTCATTCAGCAGACATATTAAAGAATATGCAATTTAACAGTCATCAGACAGTTAATTAAAAAGATAATGTGAAGCACCCAGTTTTAGCATAATAACATGCTATTTGGAGTACTCCAGGAAGATTCCAAGTATTTATTGCCTAAAGGGATTCAACTATGCTATTTGCCATGTCCCAAAATAACATCCTTAATGAGTATGCAAGAAACTACTCCCCACCCTTTCTACTGAAAACGTAATATTCAGTGACAGAACTCACTCTTCCAAGGAGTGCATATCAGTGTTACTGCTCAGTGATGAGGGCTCTCACTGGGCGGAGGGACTCCTAGCATTGAGTTGAGCATAATTTTCCTTTGTAAGAAAAGCAATGTAATTGGATTATGCAGGGGTTTTTCTGCCAAGTACTCTATGTCAGCAGAATAATAAAACACAGTTAAAGCAAAATAATATTAAAGCCAAAATAATATTAACCTCTGTTGTGTCATCTTAGTGTTTTTCCTGCCACTCATATGAAAAAGTATTGTTCTTTAAGCAACTCTTTATGTTTTTTATTATGATTCTATGTTCTCCTCACTTATTTGGCATTATGAAACTAGTTTCACAATTCATTTAAATCTTGGCAATGATTAACCTACAGTGCTTATGTTGCAAGTCAGCTCAATTGTGTATGCTAGCAGATGCCATTGGGAGGATGGAGAGGGCATTCATTTTGTCAGAGAACAACTTCAAGAGATGCAAGGGTTTTAAATCCTTTTATTTTGTTTTCCCTCTCTCAGTTTTCCCTCCCTCAGAGTAGTGGTTTGGCAACGATGAAGAGGAACAGGTGTATGTGAAAGTCATGTTGATGTAAGCAAATTTTTTTCCTACTTCAGCCTGTAGAGAGGTTTGCACTGCAGTCTTTTTTAGTCAGTAAAAGTGGTTTATTTTGTCACTTCTGTAACTAATAAAATTTGCTCCAGCTGGCACAGACTCTGCAAGTCAGAAAAAGTGACTATGCGTATTCTAAGGGTCATCACCACAGTTTTTGCATCTTCTCCACACAACAACCTCTCAGCTCAAGGAGTGAGTGAAATGGTATGTCAAGTGGACAGAAGGGGGGAAAGGATAGAAAAGTTAATTCTGCAAGTGAAGTTGAACAATGCAACAAGAATGAACAGAAATTAGAGCTCACAGAGTTCTAAGACAGCAGTGCTGTTATAGGCACCATAACACAGGGTTAGCCTTCTTCACAGCGAGAGATGACTTTCATTCTGTTTTATCACCAGGAAAGATAGAACTTGTTTTTATTAATATTCTATTAGTGTTTCCTATATCACATGGCAAACTACAGAGGCTAGGCTTCATGACGTCCCCATTCCATACAATATTGACACAGTGAGGGCAAAAGTAGAAAAGAGAGAACGGAAGTAGAGGCTGGAGGCAACAGATATTTTACCAAGATTTCTAGTTTCCTTCTATTTTTCTTCTTTGTTGAAAAGCAAATTCTGTTGCACCTAGTTGGTGTGGGCTAGTGGTTGTATTTTTTCAAAATCAGAAAGAAGTAGTGTGTGAAAAACCTTTGGAGGTTCATTTAGTGCAGCCTCTTACACTAAGGATGAACTTCAAGGGTAGAGCAAGTTATTCAGGGCCCCATTCAGAAGAACATCAAGGAACACTTAGGCCTGTCTGCTCCCTTTGGGAGAGGAGCCAAACCACAGTAACAAAAGCTAGTACAGTAGGAGATTCTCCAGCCACTGGTTCCACAGTGCCCAAGTGAGACAAGCAGGCCAGCCTCTGGATAACAAAGCTCATGATGAAGCAGAGCTGCAATGGAACTTAAGGCAAGTACATCCATACCATAGATCACACAGAGACAGAAGGCCCACGCCTATACACCCTATATTTAAAGGGTGTTCCTAGATCCAGGGACAGAGAATGTAAAGGTAGAAGTGTCTCAGGTGAGGCTGGTCAGCACAACTTTGGCCAATTAGTACATTTAGGGTCTTTGAGAACATATCACTAAGACAGAGAAGGATAGAAACAATACCTTTCTTTGTTATTTTTTTTCTTAAATGAGGATAATAAATCACATAAGATCGCTGTCCAAATAAAGGAAATTCAACTCTGCTGGATGGAACAAATCAATCTGAAGTCACAAAAGAAATTTGCCTACTGCGGCCCTTTCAATGATCTTGCTGGACAATTAAGCAACACCATAGGGCATTCCTGGAGTTAAAATACATAATGTGGTTTCTTTGTATCTATTTTTTCTGTAACTTCTAGTCATTGACTGTTGGTACTGGTCCTTGAGACAATCTTTATCCCTTACTTTTTGGAGAGTTTGTCAGCTTGTCTACCAGCTATCTTGCATTTGGAAACTTCTGTTGACCACTGTAATTTACTGTCTAGAAAGGCAGAATGCCTATTCCAGGTGCCAGTGTCAGAGAGGCCCATATACACACCTTTTTACTTTGTTGTTTATCCATCTCGTCTTTACAACAAAATAGACAATATGCAGGTTTTCATAAAGTAAACAGAAGCCACAAATTTAAGAAATGCAGCTATCTATCACAGCACCTTAATAATCTACCCAACCTCATGGACTAAAAAGCACCGCAAACTATCACCATGTAAACTTATTACAGGCCCAACTCAGTCTCAAGATTTCTACAAAGCTCAGCCATGAGTTTTTCCCTTTAGGAAACCAATACAACTCTTTGAGTTTCATTCTTTTTACAGAAGCCACAGGAATTTACTGAAAGAGGAAATTGTCATGCAAAGGCTGCCCATGAGCCAACAGCATTGCTCTGCTAGCAACTCAAGTACAACCAAGAATGTGCATTTAATGAAAAGTGGCTCATTAAAGGATTACAAAGCAAATCTCAATCTCATTAGAAACCTGTGTGGTGATATCAGCACATGCTCTGGCATATCGTTCCTCAGTAAACATGCTATATTGTAAATATATGTGTCACCTCCCTAGTTTCCTCAGCTTTTGGTTAGCAAAGATTTATATATCTGCTGAATGGAGGAATAGTTGTTGAATCCAGTTGTGTTCTCAGCCTTTTATAAGTAAAAAATACTTGCCACTAATTTTGCAAATATTGTTCAGTAACTATACATACACAGGTTTTGATTTTGTGATGGTATAATAACATGCCTCATATTTTAGTGGATACAACATCCTAAATAACCCTTCAAAGGATCCTCCGGTGTTCTCTTGTCAATGTATTTATTATTTATCAAGGAGTCAGTGACGCTGCTTGATGTTATTATTTCAGTAGCATTCCACCTTCATACCAGTTTGTGCTTGTCTATCAGCATGCTCTAATCCTGGAAGACTGAACCAATTTCTTTAATAATGGAGAGGTTATACAGTGTTTCTGGAGCTGCCGCTGGGTATTCCATGTTCACAAAGCATTGTGAATATACCACTATGCTCTTGTTCAACCTGCCTAAAAAATAACAGTTCACTACTTGAATTGACTGGGTTGGCAATGACTAATTTCATCAGGTTTTCATAGAATTCTATTTCCATGTGCTCTGAATGCAAGACAGACATGCAATCTGATACTTTACTTCAGGTGTGTCTTAATCACCATAGATATAAAAAGGCACTACAGCACCTCTGCACGCCCTAGGCATGAACACTTGGGCAATTGACACTCTCTAGCTCTCTCAAAGTTAGTCCATTGCAACGTGTTAAGATGAACTGTGTTCTAGAAGACAGAAATAACAGACTGTAAGGAATCCGGTAATGGGAGGTTATGATGCCACTCTTTTCTCATTGAAGAGGCACAAGTAGCTAACAAACTAAGTCTTAAAACAGTATCGCTTGGCATGGTGCATGGGACTCTGAAAAACACTTGTTAGACAGGAAATAAAAAGCACAATGCAGCTGGCTTGCATTTTTGTCATAGTAAAAAACATTCATTCCTGAAGACTCAGGAAGATCTGGCAAAGGTCAAACTGAAAAGGTGTCAGACTCAATTTGGGTTACACTGTATCCTCTTTGGAGTTACTGCTTCCCAAGATGAATTTTCACCTCTTGTAGACCTGAACCTCAGATGTATTTATGACTGCATTATAAAGCCTTTATCTCTTCAATTCATTTCCTGCCAAACATTTTCTGCCATTACTTACTGCAATCATTTGTGAACCACAGACTTTACTAGAAAATCTAAATGGCTGATGAAAAATGGGTCTGAGGAAATCCTAATCCTAATCTTCATTGCTCCCTGTCTTTTATGTTTTTTTCTGCTTCTGCTAACAGCTTGAAATCTTTCAGAAACCAGTTTTGAAATACATAGGAAGTATAAACAGTTAATTACATAGAAATTTCCAATCAATTTTCCATTGGTACCAAATCAAATGCCTTGGCTATTTCTTATGTGGACTGTAACACTTTACCTGTTCGGGCACATTATCTTGTCCCCAAAATATATAGATCATGATCATCTTTCCTCAAAACAAAATTATCATTAAGCCAGTTAGCTCAACTTTCCTCAGCCACTCTTTTTCTTCTTTTTAAGTATTGATGACTCAATATCGACAAGGATAGTCATTCCCTCTCTTGGAATTTTCCCTATTTCCCAAGATTTCTAAAGACTCTGAGGTTTCTAAAAATGCAAAATTCCTGAGTCCAAGAAGTCAATGGCTAGTTTATTTTCAGTTTCACGTCTAAACTGCATTAGTCACGATGATGTGAAAATTTGTATTTGTAATTTTTTTCACTCATACAGACTGTTAAGCATTCTTCTTTCCTGCTTAGCTATTTCTGACTTCATATTTGTCTGTAACAATAAATTTATCTTTTTCTTTCTAGTGATTTACTTCTAATATCTTGATAACATCAAAGACAGTACAAGTTTTTAAGGTATTGGTGTCTTAGTGACATCAGTAACTTCCTTAGACAGATGTCTTGTTTTAAATCACAACCTTATTGTTAGCATTAATTTTATCCCTTTACTATTCTTGGTATATAAACTAGTTTCCTATACAGATCTTCATGTGTTCCAGTTTTTAGTTTCTCTTGGGGGCATATTGTAGAATGTTCATCAAAATCCATTTTTGTTAACAAGAGGAATGACTTCTAAAGCTGCATCTGGATATTTCTGTTCGAATTGGTGCTGTCCTGCTGCAAACCTATCTTTCCAAAGAGAAAGATGGTAATGGTGCAGAGCTCTGTGTTTTCAGTTAAAATGAACTTTAACATTAAAAGTACCCCAAAACATCCTTACCTCTGCAGATAACATTAATATTGGGGATCTGCTGTCATTAGCAATGAAACTATTCCAGTTGCTTTTTAAGCTTGGAAAAAGGCTGAAGGAGGATGAAGAAACTCTTTTTTTCATGCAGCCTCTATTCTTGTTACTGTAGTGATGCCATGATTTGAATGGGAAGCCCATTACCACATATCAAAATGTTACAATGCATCCCTCCATGCCCTTTTCTTGCTACCCAACAGTGAAAAATTACCAGATAATATTGGCTTTTGCATTTATGTATTAGCTTATGCATGTTGTTAGTGATTATAAGTATTTAGAAATAGTATCAATTATAACTCGTTTTAGCTGCTTGTTAATATAATCTATCAATTAATATAATCTATCCGCTTAAGTATGCACTGTGTTGCTCATAGAAATAGTAGTGTAACAAATATAAAATCTATGTATCACTTATGGAAATAATAGTCTGGTGAATATATTATGTTATAGACCTTAGTAAAACATGAGATGTAAAAAAAATGCTTTTGTGTAACTAAAACAGTGTAAGGTTATCCACTGAACAATGTGTCCAAGTGATAAGATCACTGTGACACAAACCAGAGCACCAGAGGACAATTAGTGAATACCATGTTAAATTTAAGGAGGACATACTAAATCCTTATCACAGGATGTGAAACAGCAGGATGGAGACACAAGAAGAAATAAAATATATTGACCTGACACACAGGATGCAGATAAACTGGAGTGTGAACAAGTCAAATAAAGGAGTTCCCGACACATCAGAAAGTTCACAAGAATGTTTGAATAATGCAGGAAATACATGAATATACATGTATCTCAGCAATGTAATAGTATAAAGACAACATTGTCTGTATACACTGGTGTGTTCTTTGGCTGTTGGCTAGGAGCACCCCAGTGTTAGAAATATTGTCCTTTTTTATCCTATTATTATTAAACTTTTAAAAGTTCTAAGCAGTGAATTCTGGTTTTCACAATTTGGAGGTTTCACCGAGATATACCTCAAGTCTCCGTGGCTCTGGGAGTCCCGGGCAGGAGGTGCCCCAATTAAAATTACAGCAGCCCACCTGGGCTTTTCCTGCTGCTATGAGAGACCACAGGTTAACTCTCAGTTGGTAGGATAAAAAGGACAGAAAGAGAAAGGGGAGGGAGTAAAACTCTCTAAGAAATTGGGTCAACTCCTAAACCAGTGCATGAAGAACCTAGGTGGGTGAGTATATCACAAAAAAGGGATCGCGAAAAATCTGGGAGTCTGGGTGCGTGTGTATGAGACATGGACAGGGCAGTCCCCACTCTGCCATGTGAGTGGGGAATCTTTTTACATGCATTTCTGTCTCCCCGCGAGGGGTTTGGCCTGTAACGAGACAATGCGAATGTCAGAGGCTGAGTGAGAACCTGTAATAAGGGAAACATTAGTCACTTTGGGGTTAAAAAATGGATTAAGGGATTGAAGAAGAGAGGGATTGCCTGTAATTTCAACTGCAGAAATCCCAATTCCGAGGTAGTGCTGCACTCGACCCATGTCTGACAGTCTATAGGAATCTAGGTTATAATGGGGCGTCAGGATAGTTAAAGGGTTAACACAGAGCCTTCAAAGGCAAGGGCAGGCCCTAGGCCCCAATATATCCTTGAGACATGCCTGATTTGGCTGATCTGGAGTGTTTAGCTGCTAAGTAGAGAAACATTCCCTGAGAGATTGAGAAATTGATTAGGTCTGGTTGACAACAAGGCTTTTGTGAACCTTGTAGCAGGACCTTTGACGTTGGTTTATGTGTTAGGATTTTTATTAAAAGTTTAAAGTTAGAGGAATCCTAGAAGGGTTTAAGATGATTTTTAAGAAAAGGGCATTGTATAACTAATAAGCATTGGTACAGGAATATCAGAACCTAAGTCAACAAGAAGAATACTTTATTATGGTGTAAATGTGTGTGAGATGTATGTGTAAGTCCCTCATTTTGTGTGACTCGCTGGAGAAGGGCAGAGTGCTCGTTGTATTGTTTTATAATAAAATTTTTGTGTCATTCGTATGAGTGCAATTTTGTGTTTGAGCTGTGGACCTGGGTGTGAGCCTTGGGTCTTGTGTGAGTGTAAAACCTGTCATAAGAGGTGGTATTATACCACCTCTCACAGGAGTGCCTGGTGTCAGGAGTGCTGTAGGGACAAACTGAGAACCAGATTTCAGGCAATAAATGTCTTACATTCTGTAGGGCATGAAGAAGTGGGTAGCCCAAGGATAGGAGAAGCCTGGAGTGAAGCAGAAGCTGAATCACAGACAGAGATAATTAAAGTAGTGCGTGGTAGACAGTATTTAGTTCCCAGGATTTGGACTAAATCCAAGGAGAATTGGGAAAAAAACTGTAAAGAATCTGTAGTTAGATTCACTTGGAAGCTAAGAAAGAAGATAGGCCACCAGGGTGGTGCGGGAGGTGCTGGGACAAGTGAATAAGAATGGGACACAAAGCAAGCAAAAAGAAAGCACCCATGGATATATCTCCTATAGTCCCCTCGGTATAAAGTTGGCACAGTGGGAGCAGAACCCTGACACAAAGAATAAGATCAAAATGATACATTATTGTATGATTTAGTGGACTAAAGAAGAGATAAGATCAGACCATTTATTTTGGCCCCTACATGGGTCTTTTGAATGGGGAATATGCCAAGCCTTAAATACTTATGTAAATTACAAGAAAGCTGTCAGACAAGGAGAAAAGGATTTTGCCACTTGCTCGGGAAGGTAAACTCTCTGGGAGAAGTGAAGGTGTTTAAACTGGAAGAAGACATAAAGAGGGACCCCTTAGACTGTCTTCCCCCCCATATCTGCCAGCACCTAATGCACCCCCTCAGCCCCTGACGGGCCTAGTCAGAATACCTGGGGAAGAGCTGCTCAGCAGGAGGAATTAAAAAGGGAAGACCAAGCAGCATCACTATACCCTCTCTGGGAAGTTCCACTGGGAGGGGCACAAGGGGGGATTGGGTTTTTCACAGTCTCACTCAATTCCTCCCAAGTAAGAGCATTCAAAAAGGAATTGAGAGGTCTATTTGAAGACCCTATTGGATTATCAGAACAAGTAGACCAGTTTTTAGGGCCTAATATTTATACTTGGGAAGAAATGCAATCTATATTAACCTTTTGCTTACATTTGAAGAAAGATGATTCGAGCTGCTGGTATGTGAATATGGGAAAGGGAGCATGTCAACGGACCCCCTGGGGAGGATAAAATGCCACTACAGTGCAGGATGTGGGACCATAATGACCCCAGGGGAAGGTAAAACATGGAAGAATACAGAGCATTGATTATTAGGGGAATTAGGGAAACAGCTCCCCGTAATCAGAACGCCCACAGAGCATTTGCAGAGCACCAAAAAATGATGAAACCCTAACTGAATGGCTGGAGAGGTTAAAAAGGAATATGAGGTAGTACTCACGAATGGACACTGATACGGCCGGTGGGACAAACACTGCTAAAAGTGACCTTTGACACATATGCCTGGCCAGATATAAGAAAGAACCTAGAAGGATTAGAGGATTGGCAAGACAGAGGGTTGAATGACCTGCTAAACGAAGCCCATAAGGTATGTTTACGAAGAGATAAAGAAAAAGAAAAGGCAAAGGCTAAGCTAATGGCAGCTGCTATTGCTGAAGGAAAACACTGGGCAAAGACTCACTCCTATAGGGAGGTAAGGCCCCAATCAGGCTACAGCAAGAGGGGCTGAGAGGAAATTAAGGGGAATAGAGCTCCCTTGGAGAGAGGCCTTAGAAGGGAAGAGGGGGAATTTAATAATCAGGGCCCAATCTGCCATTTTTGCAAGAAAATTGGACACTTAGGACGAAACTGCCCACAGAAAGAAAAGGATCTGAAAGTTTTCATGGAGGTTCAAGAAACAGACAAATAGGGGGGTCAGGGGCTCTATCTCCTGGGGGCAAAATACCATCAGGAGCCCTTGATAACTTTAAAAGTAGGCCCCCAGGAGGAGGAATTCGAGTTTTTAGTGGATACAGGGGCGGAGAGGACATGAGTGTGTAAAATCCCAACAGAGAGAAAAGCCAAGATACAATTCAAGTAGTAGGGGCAAAAGGGGAAGGATTTAGAGCGCCAGTCACAAAATACGTGGTATTTGAAGGAACCAACAAGATGGGAATGGGGGATGTTTTATTTGTACCAGGGGCAGGATGTAATCTGCTGGGAAGGGACTTGAAACTACAATTAGGCATAGGGGTCCTTCCAGAGGGGGAAAAAATGGTAGTTAAATTGCTCAGGTTAGAAGAGGAGGATGAAAAGCAAATTGAAGTAGTTTGGGCCAAACCTGGAAATAAGGGTAAGTTAAGCATAACCCTTATAGTAGTATAATCGCAACAAAGGATACAGCAATATCCACTCTCTCTCAAAGGAAGAAAAGGGTTGAAAACTGTAAATCATGAATTAATCAAAGATGAAACTTTGGTGCCGTGCATGTCTCCCCAAAATGCCCCCATATTACCAGTAAAAAAGTCAAACGGGACATACAGGCTCATCCAAGACCTGAGAGAAGTAAACAAAAGAACTGTAGAATGAGATCCAGTAGTACCAAATCCCTATACACTGTTAAGTAGAATTCCTCCTTCACACCGGTGGTTCAGTGTGATAGATCTCAAAGATGCCTTTTGGGCCTGTCCCCTCGCAGAGGAAAGCAAATATATTTGCTTTTGAATGGGAACATCCCGATACAGGGAGAAAGCAACAATTCAGATGGACTAAATTGCCCCAATGATTTACTGAATCCCCTAATTTATTTGGATGAGTCCTAGAAGAGGTACTGCAATGTTTCCTCATAATACTGGAGGTAAAATTTATCCAGTATATTGATGACTTACTTCTCTCAGGGGAGGATGAGGAAAAGGTCCAAGAATCTACCATATCATTACTAAACTTTTTGGGGAACCAGGGACTTTGGGCATCAAAAGAAAAACTCCAATTTGTAGAGAATGAAGTAAAATACTTAGGGCATATAACAAGCCAGGGGAGCTAGCTTATTAAATCCTGAAAGGATTGCAGGAATAACCTCACTTCCCCAACCAAAAAGTAAAAAGGAAATCAGGAAACTATTGGGGTTGTTAGGATATTGTAGAATATGGATTGAAGGATACACTCAAGCTGTTAAATTCCAATATGAAATACTGGTAAAGGAAGAGATTACATGGGAAAAAAAGATGAGCAGAGATTTGAAAGTTTAAAACAGAAGTTAATTAGGGTCCCTGCTTTAAGTCTTCCTGCACTGGATAAGCCTTTTTACCTATTTGTAGATTTGGAAAATGGGGTACCCCATGGAGTTCTACCCCAAGAATGCAGGGGGTCCAAGAGACCAGTAGCAAATCTGTCAAAATTGTTAGACCCTATAGTAAAGGGTGGCTAACCTGTATCCAGGCAGTAGCTTCCACTGCCCTATTAGTAGAAGAAAGTAGACTTTTGAGGGGAAATTAAAAGTGCACACCCCACATGCAGTTAGAAATATTCTGAACCAGAAAGCTGAAAAGTGGCGCACTGATTCTTGAGTGCTAAAATATAAAGCAATTTTGATAGACAAAGATGACCTAGAACTAATTACACATAAGCACTTCAATCCTGCCCAGCTTTTGTATGGGGAACCAGTAGAAGAACTAGTGCATGATTGCTTATAAGTTATTAACTACTAGACCAAAGTGAGACAGGATTTGACAGACCACCCCCAGCAGGGGGGGAAACAATTATACATTGACAGATCCTTGAGGGTGATGCAGGGGAAGCTAATGTCAGGATAGCTATAGTAGATGAAGGATTAGTGACCATAGAAAAGAGAAGGCCACCTCCCAGCTGGTCAGCTCAAACATGTGAATTGTAAGCCTTGAAATGAGCCCTCAAGATATTGACACAAGGGAGGGTGACTGTATATACTGACTCCAAGTACGCCTTCAGGGTGGTGCATAAGTTTGGGAAAATATGGGAAGAAAGATGATTGTTAAATTCAAAAGGGAAAGAATTAATTAATGAAAGACTCATCTCAGATGTTTTAGAAACATTACAGTTGCCAGAGGAAATTGCTATTGTGCATATTCAGGGGTATCAAAAAGGGAGCACTTTAGAAATAAGAGGGAATAACTTAGCAGATTTAGAAGCTAAATTGCAGCCGAGGCCAGGGAAAAGAAAGTGATGATGGTACTGACCCCTACTGGAGAAATTCAGGATGTACTCATATTCAGTAAAACCGAAGAAGAGGCTCTCCTTAGAATAGGAGCAAAAAAGAACAATGAAGGGACGTGGATGTTACCTGATGGGAGGCAGCTTTTCAAGAAACCATTGGCCAGGAAAATATTAGAAAGCATGCATGATAAAACTCACTGGAGTACCCAAGTGCTGAGTGATCAGTTCTTGAGAAACTGGGGCTGTATAGGAATTTATGGAATATCTGAACAAATAACTGAAAAATGTGCGATTTGCCAGAAGGTAAACAGAAAAGTCATGAGGAAATCTTGCCAAGGAGGGCAAGAATTAGCCTTATGACTTTTTTAAAGCATCCGAGTAGATTTCACTGAACTCCCTCAGGTGAAATGGTGGAAATTTATGTTGGTAATAGTAGATCATATAACCCATTGGGTAGAGGTGGTGCCAGTAGTTAAAGTTACTGCAAATGTGGCATGCAAAACTCTTCTAGAATTAATCATTCCCTGGTATGGAATGGTAAATCACATTGACTCAGATAGAGAGACACATTTTACCTCAAAAATACTACAGCAATCTTTAGGTATAAAGTGGGAATTACATACTTCATGGCATCCACAGAGTTTGGGGCAGGTTGAAAGGATGAATCAAACTCTCAAGAGAACTCTAACAAAGCTTATGATTGAAGCCCAAATGTCATGGATCAAGTGCCTACCCCTAGCCTTGTTAAGAGTTAGAACACAGACTAAATCAGATTTAAAAGTTTCACCTTATGAAATGATGTTTGGTCTACCTTTTTTGACTTCACCCAATAGCATGGCCACTTATGAGGAAGGGGAGGACGGTGTCAAGAAATATGTCCCACCCATAGCACAAACTTTAGAGGAACTCTGGGAAAAGGGAAGAATCCTTCAGACTGCTACCCTAGATTTCAAAATTCATAGCGTTATTCCTGGGGACTGGGTGATAGTGAAATCATGGAAAGACCAACCTTTAACCCCCAAATGTGAGGGCCCTTTTCAGGTGCCGCTAACCACCAAATCAGCTGTATGAACTGTAGAACGAGGATGGACTCACACTAGCAGGATAAAAGGACCAGTAAGGGAACCCTGTGACTGGAAAGTCATCACTTCCACAGAAGGACTGAAAATGACTTTAAAACGGAATGCACAAGCTCAATGTGGCAAGTAAACCATGAGCAACCACGCATCAATCCAGACTGGGAGGGAGTTCTCTGTGAGTTTTATCGATTCTTTTGTATCCCCAAAGGCCAGAAGCTTTCCAAACTCCAGGGCAGTGGTTTGCTACCTTCCCAGTCGAGGGTATCAGGTATATGCAAACTAACAAACACCGGGTCCATAGGCGAGCCTAGAGTTTTTGCTTTTGCCTGTGACATACAGAAAGAACAACCATTAGCCTTCTCTGCTGAAACACCTCCCAGATTTATTCTTGATCACATATGCTGCTTAAAGCACCCTGGAATGAGACACTCAAGTTGGGTACAATGTCAGTGTGAAAATTGCGGCCAGCTCTGGTGCTGTAGCTCACACAGGCAGCAAGCATGTTAAAAAATTTGTCAAGATAAAAGGAAAAGTTCCAACACTAATCGAGGGCAGGTACCAATTCTAACAATTTGTTGTGGAGTTGAGTGGATGATCCCTGATATTCACAAGCTATTAGAAGCTGAGTGGGAGGCTGTAGTAAATCAAAAAAAGAGACCATATTTTGAATGCAGGCAACTACTCTATATGATGGGGAGATAATAAGACCCTATTCTGAGAGTGAACTTAATAAGGGCTGACTATTTAAGGAACTACAGAGAATCACAAAATGAGAAAAGCAGGTGACTTAGGTAATTTTGGGATAAGGAGACAAGAAGGCAAGACCAGATTAACCACTATACTTGCCACCACTCACATCCACATGCTGTGGGCAGCAACCTCATCAGCCATGGCAAGTGGGGTGCACATTATACTGGGCTTCTCTTACTGCTGATTAGTCATGTCACCTTTGGGAACCCAGATGATCCCTGCCACAAATGCTACAGACCACTATACCATGGGAAAACCCAAGGTTCTTGCTTTAGTTTTCATACCTTCATTAGTCACCACTGCTATAACTCCTCTCAGGTAGACACCTGCATACAAAATGACCAAATATATAAAGTTAGCAAAACTGTAGGGTCAAAACAGGGCTGCCCAGGAGGAGACATATGAGTTTGTTTCCCCACGAGTCAAAGCCAAGAATAGAAAAAGGAACAAGATCTGATAGAAGATTTAATATGGGAACAAATAAGGATAAACAAACCAAGAAAACAGACACAGCAACCCACCACTCTGAAGCCAACTCCACGTCGAGGTTTATATGCAAAACTCAGACAACAACTGAAAAATGAAATAGAAATACCAAAGTTAGGGGAAAACTTCTTTGTAGATCTGGGAGAAAGGATCCGCAGGGAGCTAAATGTTACCAGCTGCTGGGTTTGTGGGGGAGCTTTAATATCCAAAGAATAGCCATGGAAGGGTAGTAGCCTAGGCCCAGTTGAACTTCTCAAATGGAACAGAACCAAAATAAAAGGGGAAAATTGGACAGAGGGGTGGAGTTCAGAAATAATTGGAGAGGAGTGCCTCTGGCCTATGGGAAGAGAATTCTCGGACAATGTAGGACAGACCTCTTGTAAAAGATATAAAGTTTATAATGAAACTTTTACATGGTGGATCCCTGGACCAATATCCCAATATTGGACACAGGAGAGGAAAAAGAATTGTAAATATGAAAAGGAAATTAAACTTTTCCGGTGCAATGACTCTGGGAAAAATCCCTATTATGGGATTCCTGAAATATCTAAATTTTGGGAAAATATGAATAACCAAAGGAACAAATACTGGAAAGCACCAGATGGCTTATTTTGGATATGTGGGAAAAGAGCTTATTAAGAACTTCCTCTCCTATGGAAAGGAAGTTGCACTCTGGGAATTATACAACCAGGATTTTTCCTGTTGCCAAGCCAAGATGGAGATGATCTGGGAATACTGGTGTACGATGCCTTAAAAAGAAAGAAGAGAGAACTAATTGGAGAAATTGGGGAATACCAATAGTGGGGTGATGAAGAGTGGCCACCTGAACGGATAATACAGACATATGGTCCAGCTACCTGGGCATAAGATGGGAGTTGGAGATACTGAACCACAATTTATGTGCTGAATTGCATCATAAGACTACAAGCAGTTGTAGAAATAATATCTAATGAAACAGCAGGGGCCATGGAATTAATAGTCAAACAGCAAAAGCAAACCAGAACTGCAGTGCATCAAAATCGTTTAGGACTAGACTATTTGTTAGCAGAAGAGGGAGGGGTTTAACATATATGACTGCTGTCTACAAATTGATGATAATGGGATGCAGTTTTGGATATAGCCAGAAACATCTGGAAAATAGCCCATGTGCTAGTCCAAAAATGGGAATCTATAATGAATAAAGGATGGTTGGAAGATTTTTTTGGAATATCCTGGTGGAAGAGGGCTGGATTTGTAGTGCTATGCAGAATAACAGGTCCAATCTTTCTTCCATGTTTGGTCCCATGCTTTATTTAATTAATCACTTATGTAGTCCAAAACATGCAAATAATGACAGTACCCACCAATCCAAAGTTGGGAACCAGAGGATGAAAGCAGAAAATTATGGTATTGAGAAAAGAAAAAGATGATGAAAACAAAGTATTTAAGATATATGAAAAGTATCAGTATGCCAAAAGTGCAGAAGTACAAAAGTTGTAGCTCAAGCTAAATACAGTAAGAAAAACAAAGAGAAGGGATTGTGAATTCTGTTTTTCTGTAAATTCTGTTGTTCACACCAATCATCTCCACATCTGCCAGCTCACTGCCACCTTTGATGGCCAGAATAATTTTCCCTACCCCCTTCTCTGAAGGCCTTTATGCTGTGGGACAGACTGCAGTGTTACACATACATCTTCCATCCCAATGAAGTGTAGGAGCCACAAAACTACCAGTGCTCTTCCAAAAGACACAGATACAGACTGAATGAATAGTCTTCCTGCTTTATTCTAGCACTTTGCTAGAAGAACAAGAAACAAGAAAAATGCCCTTGGCTTCTAATCTGTTTTCTCTACTTTTGGAGTGGAGATGCTACAACCTCCTTTGAGATGGAAGCTGGAGGTAACGAAGAGCTATACCTCATCACTAATGCTACATCATTAATATTTAATTTGATACACTGCTCATCCACTGACTCTTTGAATGTGCTTCAGTGCTGGTCAGAGTTTAAATGCTGACTCCAGCCTGAACCCCAGGACCTTCACCTGTCTATTGCAATCCCTGGCTGCTGCGCAGGAGAGCAGATTTCTGGGAGCCATCTTTATGTCCTGGTAGTCCAAAGGTACACAGTGAACTTTCTCCACTTGTCCAAAAGTTGATCATAAATCCCCTGCTTAGGCCTTTTGGATACTGTTATCCCTTCAGTGATCTGGAGGATTAAGGTCCTACAGCCTGGCTCTGGTTTCGTTTGGAAGGCAGCTTCTGTATGGTGGGATCAGAGGAGCAGTAGCCTGGTGGTCTTAGCGCTGCAAGGATAACTGTAAGCCAAGGTCTGAGGAAGAGGGGATGCCCCAGGGGCCGTGCCCCTCCCTTCGGAGTTACGGCTGCAGCGCCACCAGGCAAGCGGTGAGGGGGAAGTGGCGCAGTGCCGTCCACCGCCCCCCCGCTGCGTGAGGAAATGGCTCTCACGTGAGGGAGGCGGCAGCGCCCGGCTCACCCTGCCCGCTGCCCTAGGAGGAGGCGCCAGCGGGTCTGGGGCCGTCTGCAGCATGCCGACGAGCTTCACGGTTGTGCCCGTGGAGGCGCAGGGTGAGGAGCGGCAGCGGGATGGGCATCAGCGAGAGGAAGACGATGAAGGCGACGAGAGGGACCGGGGCACTGGTGAGAGAGTGGTGAAGCGCCGGTGGGAGAGTGGTGAAGCGCCGGTGGTCAACGCGTAAAGAGAGCGTCGGCTCTTTGCGTGCGGAGGAGTGGGTCTGTGGTGGGCCGGCGGGCGGACGGAGAGTCCCCGAATACTGTGGAGGGGCCGCATCGCCTCTCTGCAGCGAGCGACACCGGGGCTACCTGTCCAGGTGTAGAAGTGCTCTTCACGAAAAGGCGAAAGTCTGGCGCCTGGGGGGGCTGAGAGCCTGTTTCTCTTTGTTTCCATTAGTCAGCGCCGCTGGCCGAAAGGAGGAAGTACTCATGGGCGGCTCCAGCCGGGGGAGCGGAGCAGCCCGCGGTCGGCCGCGGCGCCTGCCCGGGGCGGTATGGGGCGGTCAGTCCACCGCCCGTCTGCGACGGGAAGCGGGCGGAAGCAGCGCCGCCCACGGCGGTTTAACAAACGGGGAAAATATGTAGAATCAATCGTTTAGGTTGGAAGAGACCTTGAAGATCAGATCATCAAATCCAACCATTAGGCTGTCTTAAAAGCTAACTGCTGTTGGAGCACACTAGAGAGAGGGCTAAGAGGCAAGATTCAGACTGGAGAAGAGCAATTTACAATTTTACCTGCTTTGCTCCAGGTGTTTGTCCAGCCATGTGCTTTTGCATCAGACAGCGTCTAGGGTTAAGTAGGTGTTTGATACGAGATGCCGTCGCGTTTGGAGCCTTGCTTATTGCTAGGCCTCGTTCCTGAAGCCTCCTGGGGGAGTAGAATCAAACCGGAGGTGGAGCTCGGGCATCGTGAGTGAGAGTCTGCTCAGGACAGCCCTTTATGCAGGGGCTGTAGTATTTCTCTGCCAGCGTTGCGGGGGAAATGAGTGATTCTTCACTTGCATGACAAGGCACTGCTGGGAAAGCAGTAATTCCTGTGGCTCTTAACGCTTCCTTTTTCCGAAGAGTGTTGCGGCAGCAATACCAAGTATGGTGTGTGAATCACTGCTAGCACTTTGAGAGCTAGCTCACATCTTGCACTTTATTCTGGATGCTCTGTTACACTCGATACTTCTGTAAAGGTTTGGGTAGGGGGATTAACTTTGTTAGATGATAAGAGGTGAATAAATGGGGGTTTGTAAAAGGCATCTTATTTTTTTGGTACAGGTGACAGATAAATAAGGCTAATTCCGTGTGATGTGGGATATGAATGTAAAGAGATAAAAACAGATATTTGACAAACTTAGTATATTTACATTATTTTAGGAAGCCAATATAGTGAAACACCAAGCTGACACAGTTGGGTTATTTTCTTCCAAGGCTTTTTACTCTAAAATCTTACTTACCCATTAAAGATATAAAATAGTTACATATCCTTAGTATATTCAAATGCCTTTCCCTTAATATATTCAAATGATCACTAGGTGTTCTTGTAACTGCTTCTTCTTTTTCCAAACTAAATGCAATAGAAAAACCAAAACAATATAAGCTGTGACAGTTTAACAGTTTATAACAAACACAACAGCAAACAACAGTTTGTTTCTGTGACATCTGTTTGTACTAGATGGGTGACTAGTAGTACAGCATTAATCTGGACAAATTTTCTTTTTATGAAAGAGCTAGTCAGAGAGGCGTGGTGTATGGTGTTTATGCAGGTGGCATGTCAAAATACTGACTGTACATACAGGCAAAGTTAGACAGGATTTGTTAGATTGCATGTATATATGAAGTATCTGAAAGGCTTGGAACATTTTTAAATCCTGGGAAGGTGAGAGGAAGAGTGGAACTGCTACTTTCACAGTGGTTTATCACAACCCTAAATGCCAGAGATAAATAAAAATCTTTTTATGTGATTGGGTAGTGTTTTGGGGACTAGTAGTTACAGTTGCAAGATATATTTAAATACTGTTATGAATCTGTATCAGTCAGGGGAATGAATTTATGTATGACTCTTCCTGTGTGTTTGTAACATTGGAAGTAGAGAGGAAAACACTGAAAAGGGAAGGCATTGATTTGTATATAAGTTACAGGTGAAGAGCTCTGACCTCATGAAGAGATTAAATGCTACCCTCTGACAGAGAGTTTCGGGAAGTGAAAGATGTGCTACTTACTGTTGCTTTGGGTATTGTATGGAATTGTTAAGTTAATGCTGTATAATCAAATAATTGTTCTTGAGGTATTCTGAAAACGAAAGAATTCTGAAATGTTTCTACTGCTAAAAGCTGCTGTAGTTAAGCCCATCTAAAAGCCTGCTGCTCAGAGGAGGACTCCTTGCCCTTCTCACTGTTCCAGCCTTGAGAAAAAGGCTAAGAAGTAAATTATTTCTTTCCTTGTCCTCCTCTGTGTCTGGGTTTGCTTCCTTTTTCCTGCACTTGACCATCAGATGCTTCACTGGTCTGGTTCAGCATGCTAAACTGTGAGTAAACTAAACTGCTGCAGAGGTAAAAATCATGCTTCCCATGTTTTTGGGTTGAGGTGAGTACTGCAAAAAGTGAGAACAGCTAGGGTTGTGTCAAAGTGAGAGGTGGGCAAAGCTGAGAGGAGAGATGAACATAAAAAAGAGGAGAATGGGAACTTCCCATTTGACTTATCCTTAGCCCATATAGCTCAGCATGTTATTTTGTTCCAGTTGTTTAGAAATCTAGAATGTTTTCAGTTTTGATTGACTTGTCTGTCTTAAAAACCAAGTAGTTTATCCTTGACTGCACTAGTACCTTTTTTTTTTTCTAACCTAACCTACCAAATACATAAAAACGTAACAAACCTGTTCCATCAAACTCAGTACTAATTTTTTTTGAGGGAATCAGCTGTATGCTGTCTAGTCATCAACTACCAGTAAAAGTAGTTTTGATTTTTATTAGCAAGGCACTTATCAATTAATGCACAATTTTGTGCATTTATCCCCTTTCACACATTCTTACCTGATAATCATCTGTGTGGTAAAGTAGTAACCTGGGATGTTCTTGTTCTATAATCTGCACTCCTTCTTAATAATCTGAAATTCCGTAGCTTCATATTTTCTGACTATATGATACTTTGATGTATGTGAAAGGAGGAGAAGACATTTGTGACTCCCTATGGGGCTGGACTGTAGCACTAGTCACTAGTGCTACAGTCTAGCCCCATAGGGAGTCAAAAAAGGCAGAATACTTCAAGTTAACATGGTTAAGGGTGCAGCCTGCTGACTCAAATATTCACAAAGTAGCAGAAAGAAGATGTGCCTCTGTCTTTTAATATGTTTATAATATACTACAAAGAAAGGGTAGTCAGGAGATAGTAAATGGTTGAAGAGGAGAAGGAAGTATGAGTCTGTAGACAGTAAGGTATGAAGTTCTATAAGAAATTCTGGGCTTGATTTGTTTTGGGTGTTTGTTTTCCTCACACATAGTTGTAGTGACTGTCTAGATAGACCTGTAAAAATTTTGTAAAGTTGGTCAGCTTTTTGTTTTCCTTAGCAGCTCTGTGTATCAGGTGTTTCAAGGCATTGCTAGTATTTTTAGCATCCCCCAGTATTATTTACCTTGCCACAGCAGTTTCTTATTTGGAAACGAATGTGAGAACTAACTCCTGCAAATTCTTTTTAAATTGAAGACTCTCAAATACAAGGAATCGCAATAACAAACCTGATCATCTATGAAGGAGCCATCATATAACTAATGAAGCATGGATGCTGTGAATTTCTGTAAAATGTTATTTATTGGAAAACGAGGGAATAGCTGACACAGTTATGTGTGTGTGCGTATATGTGCAGTGGAGGAAGATAGTTAATCTCACTGAGAAGTCTAGTGTATTTTCAGTCAACCCTTCAACCTTAACAGCCACAGTTGACCATGCTTGCAGCATAGATGTTATGATCAGAGAAAACTAGATTTTAGATGTTACTCAAAGATTTCCTCCTAGGAACTAGTCTGTTCCTATCGCTGGCATCCATTTAACATAATTGAAACACTTTTTATGAGTTTAAGGCTGTTATAAAATGTGTAATACATTAATGCATAAACGAAAACAGTGACATTTAATTTGAAAGAGAATGAACAAATTATGCTGCCAGTCTAAAAATAAACCTTTATAAATTAAAAATATTTGTTTTTAAAAAGACCTTACAAAATTACTAGAACTATATTTTAAAGTGTTTATCTGCTGCATCTTAAGTAGAATAAATGCCAGTTGTTTCTACATAAAATCAATGTTTAGAAACTAACTGACTTGCTTAAGGTCTGCTGATACATACAGATATCTTTTAGTGTGTAAAAGAAGGTATTTTAATAGTAGATAGGTCTTTGGAATAGGTTAATACTACTTGTTGCTAATCTCTACTGATCTGTTTAGTGGATGTTTTTTAAAGTGAATTTATTTGATAGAAATAAAGCTTTTAAAGTACTTACTAGATGGAGACATGGGATGTTTCAATGACTTGATCCTTCCCATATCACTAAGCAGGGTGTTTATTGCTGACAAAAATCCTTCAGCTTAATTCTCTTCAGAGAGTTCTGTGACTGTTATGTAGTTCGCGTCATGTGCATGCCTTTTGCTGCCTGAAGCCTTAATGGCTTGTTTCAGGATTAATCCAATGCTAGTAAGAAACAGGATTTGAGGTCTTAGACTAAGCTGGGAGGAAGGAACTGTCAGTTTCCTGTTTCAGTTCTTGATACCTGAAGAATAATCAGAGGAGACTGACTTAATTTTCCTTAATCATGAGTGAGCAAGATGATGAAGAAAACGGGCCAAATCCAAGTGAGTCTCTTTACAAGACCACACCATGGTTCTAATCTTTCTTACTGAAATAGGAGGTTCCTGTACTTCCAGCCATATTTTAAAAAATTTTAAAAGAGCTTTTGCAGTGTTTTCATTAGAAGTAAGTTGTGCTTGCTGATAATAGTAGCCTAAATAAAGAAAAATCTAAGATTTAGCAATGTTGATAACATAGGTGATGGGTGTAATATTAGAATCATCCATTATGTAAAGAGGTTTATTTACAAGGGGTTTAAATACACTTTGTTCTGCATATCACTATAACATACAAATTGTGCTAATCATTAATAAAAATACTGCAAGAAATTTGTAATGTTGTAAATATATTTGGACATTAAATTACTAAAAAGAACACAATAATATGAAACTTTGAGTTAGGTTGCACTGAATTCTTAAACCAATGTGGCACAAAAATTGAGGCAAAGTTCAAACAAGTTTATGGATGCCTTTTTCATAATTTGCATTATAAGAAGATAGTGGCTTTTAAAAATTTGTATTATAGAACTCCAAGGTGGCTTTTAAAAACATGACTGTGTTTTAGAGCTCTAAGGAGTGCTCCAATATGTGGATTTAGATTAGAAATGTTTAATTTATAAGATTCTATGACTTCTCTTTAGTTGCCTGCCAATCAAAAACTTGAACATGCAGGAAGGAAATATGCATGATAGAGAAGATAGAATTACAGGTTTTGCCACAGGCAGCTTTCTTGGATCCGATGGTCATATGCATCTGTTTTATCGACTTCTATACTTTATGTATTTTTACCTTAAAGTTTTGTTACAGTAACATTAAATGTTTGCTGTCTTTTGTGCAAAGAGGATCTCATTTTCATATTCTCAGTTTGCAGTGGCTTGTTCTTAATGTGTCCAAATGCTATCTGAATGAATGAAATGAATGAATGAATGAATGAAAACGTTACCATTGTTTTTATTTAAAACTGTTACATTTCACCTGTATATGGCTAACCAGAACTGACCTCAAGGTACACGGACTGTGATTAAGAGTTGCCTTTTGCAAACTGTGAAGAGTTAGGACTTTCTGTTAAGAGTTATTCCCCAACTGCAGTTCTACTTTAGATAACTACATATAAAATTAGCAATTTCTAGTGGGAATCAAAGCTTTTCTAGTTTAACACATGTACTTGTTTGAAGAACAGTTATACATTATCATAGCTGAGCTACCGTATTTGAGGTCACGTTGTTCAAAAGTTCATGTAATTCTCACTCCTCTGAACAACACCTGTATTCTTTTGCCATATGAAAGCTATCTACTTTTATTTTTCAGATAGATGTTAAACTCTTACAGCATGTCCCGAGAAAAAGATGCTTGCTTTTTTGGACAAAACATGTTTGAATACAAAGGTAAACAGGAGCATTAGGAGCATTACTTGGATATGAATCATGATGGCAGACTTAGTGTGGGACAGTGGGAAGCAGTGAATCTGGAAAGGATTTAGGGGTCAGACTGGAATAGAATATCATGAGCTTGGTTTAATGCTGTGGTAAAGAGGGCTAGCCTGATCCTTGGAGTAGAGGTGACGATTATACTTCTGTAAATAGCATTGACTGAAACTGGTGTTACTGCACTGTATTTGATTTTCAGAGTTTGATTTTTTTTTTTTTTTTTTTTGGGTGTTGTGTAACTTAAAACTTGTACGGAACTTTTCCACAGAAATAATTTAAAAGTTAGAAAAATGTCTTAGGAACTTCTTTGATTTTTCAAGAGATAGGTTGAGATGATTTGAATAAGTATAGTTACCTTCACAGAGAGAAAATACTGTGAGTGGTTAAATTTGGAAGCAGTTTCTAGGATATTATATTTAGAAGTTTGAAAGAACCAAATTTAAATAGAAATATGGAACAATTTGAGATTTTTTTCAGTAGTAAAAAAACCCTTAAGCTTTACATAAATTAATAGGGTTTTTTCTTATTTCAGTTCTGAAAACATCAAGAGATGCACTGCTTAAATTTCAATATGATTTTTTTAAAGTTATAGAGCTTAGTGATCAAATGAAATTCCCGAGCCTGTGGAAAGATGGGAAATTAGATTAGATAGTAAAATATATTTGTTCTAATCTCTTGAACAGGCATCACAGTGCCAATTTAGGATCACTTAAATAATAGTTTCCTTGTCTACCTCTCCCTTTCTCTGCCACTTTCTCTGTAACAAGACACCTATAACATACATTTTTCATACTCTGCTACTTGTGATTCAGGAGTGGAGAAGGAAGCAGAGGTGAAATTGTCATGAATGCTAAGGAAGTTGTTTCTGTTTGAGTAATTGCTCATTCCTACTCTGATTGTCTCCAGTGACAGCGTATGCATTTATGTTCAGTAGTTCAGTTCCTGTGAGGAGCAGTATGATATGGGGATGCAGACTGGTGAGTAATAAGTGTGAGGGGGGAATTGCAAAATTGTTATGGTTTGGAGGGACTTCTGGAGATCATGTAGTCCAACCCCTGAATAAGACAGCCACCTTATTGGCAAAGGTGGCGTCTGCATGTTTAAGCTCTACTGTTGGGTTCTGGTTTACACTGTATAAAATGGGCCAGTTTGGATCAGCTTAGAAATTTTTGCCTGTTAACAAACCTTAAAAGTAATTTACCTGTTGGTGTTTGTGAGGATCACTACTCTGAAACTTCTGAAGAATATGAATTTGTATACCATGCTGCCTTTTGTGTCTCTGACCAGCACTGAATTGTGACACGCAAAAATTTTTACCTAAGTTTTGTTTGGTGTGTGGAAGTGTTAATAAAAAATCATCTGATGACACTGTCAGAAAATTTAAGGCCAGAACAGCTCTGGTATAGTTTGTGATAATTTGTGTGGGTTACACTGCATTGGCATTTGGGGGACTGGTGTGTATGGGCGTGCACATTGTGATGATCTGTATCAGTGCACTAAATATTACCTTGAGACATATCTCCTACGTTCTCTTCTTGTTGCTGTATGTCTTGTTAACAAAAGAAAATGTCGTTACAGCTAATTTCCATTCAGATATAATCACTCATCACAGTGCTTGAGTATATGTAGAAATCAAGAGTAGGGTTTTTTGCATGTCCCATCAACACAGCAAATACCACAGAGGCTTTTAGGAAAGGTACATTAGGGTGAGAGACAGCTGCTCACTTTAAAACTTTTAAAAGGTTTATGAAACCTTAACAAAAATACAACAAAAGGACTAAATAAGGAAAAAGTTGCAGCACTGGGAACTGCCTTTGGGGCTACCTACCACGTGGCCGGTTCATCTTCAAGATGGGTGCTTCGTCTTTTATACCCCTGGGGGGTTGCATCTGCCAACCTTGGTCCCACCCAAAGTCTGTCAGTCAGCTCTTCTTTGCCATTTATCAGTGGAGACTGCTTTCTTGTAATTTGATTGAAGGGTCCAGTGTTGTTATGCCGTGCTCCCTTAGCTACAGGCTTTTCTGTTCTCAACTGCCGCATGTAAGGGGCACATATGGGCGCCTTCTCTTTTACCTGTCCTAGACAACCCAGGCTGTCTGATGGCAACAATACAGAGTGGAAGGAAAAAGGAACTATGGGGACAACAGAGGACATCTAAACTACATTAATATAACTGTACACTAATAAAGCTTCTCTCAATTTTCACACAATATTCATCTCTTAATTGCAAGAGCCAATCATCTCATTATCTATCTATAACAATTAGTTATGGCTTTAGTTTGTCTACTGATCAGCAGTAAGCACAGAATTGTGCTAGGTTATATGAACATTCTGTATCAGATAAAAAAATTGTAATAATAATTTTTAAAGTAAGTACAAGGGTAGGAACATAGTTTTTAAAACTTGGGCTTTGATGACTTAGTTGAGTGACATGGAGTATGACATCAACAGGCAAATTTTTTCTGTGTCAGAAGACACATGAAACATTCCATAAACAAACCCAAAGAAGGTGGGTTTTTTTTTGTTATTCTATTTTGCCTTTTATGTGCTCCAAAATTATATACTAGTCTAGGTTTAAGATTTTTGCCTGTAAACCCTCATAAACTGAGTTACTTTCAGAAATCAAGCAACAGAAAGTATAGGTTTTTAGAGTGCTTTGGTTGCAGAAACTGGATTTCAGAAGAAATGCAGCTTAATGATATGTCTGAAACTACATTAGAAGTTCTAATTTTTATTTTATGTTTCGCTCAGCTCACACTTGAGAAGTGTTTAAACAGACACAATTTCAAAGAGGCCTAAGGAAGAGGTGATTTGCTTGTCAAGCATTGGAATGGGCTGCCCAAGGAAGTGGCTGAGTCACCGTCCCTGGTGGTGTTTAAAATATATGTAGGTGTGGTGCCTACGGACATTGTTTAGTGGTGAATTTGGCAGTGTTAAGTGCGTGTTTGGGCTCAAGGCGCTTTTCCAACCTACATGATTCTGTGATTTGACTATCTTAAAACTTCCTCATAGAGTTCAAGGGGATAGAGCTGAGATAAACCATAGATGGTTTAAGACTTACTAGTGAAAGTTCTTATTCCTTTTGTGTTCCATGTTACCTCAGTAGAAGTAACTGAAATAGCTTTTTCTATTGTCCACTTGATGCATGAGAGGCAAGATTTACAGCATTTGTGAAACGTGTTATTCCTGTCTTAATTTAGTTCTGGTTTTCTAATGAATCATTTCTTTTCTATTGAATCTTCTTTTGAAGAAAGAATGAGCTAAAGATTGAGATAGTTTGTTTGGGTAATTTCACCACAGATGTCCTCTGCGTGTTGAGATTCTGAAACTAGTTCTTTCTCCCTAATGGTATAATACATGTCAATTTGACTTACATGTTTATAAGATTCACTGTATATCTAGACATATTAAATAATTAACTTCAAAAGGTGGTGGTTATTAATTTGAAATAAAGGTGATTTTGTTGACAGCAGTGATGAAAACTGAAAGATGTTCATAAGTGTTTTTATGAATATATTAATAAAAAGAAGACCAAGGAAAATCTATCCTTTATTGGATGTGAAGGGTAACATTGTAACAAAGGATGAGGAAATCTGAGATGCCTTTTTTGCCTCAGTCTTCAACAGGAAGACCAGTTATCCTCATCGTGACCAACCCTTGGAGCTGGTAGGGAGAGATGGGGAGCAGAACTGACCCCCTATAATCTAGAAAAAGTAGTCAGTGATCCATTGAGCCACTTAGACACTCTCAAGTGTATGGGGCTGGGTGGAACCCACTAGAGTGTACTTGGGGAGCTGGCAGAAGAGTTTGCCAAGCTGTTCTCTATCATTATTGTTAGTCCTGATAAACTGGGGAGGTTCCAGACACCTGGAGGTTAGCCACTGTAGTTCATGTATGAGGTTCAGTAAGGCAAAGTGCCAAGTCATGCACAAAAACCCCATGCAACTTTGCAGGCTGGGAGAAGAGTGGCTTGAAAGTGTCTCATCAAAATAGGACCTCAGAGTGCAGGTCAACAGCTGATTGAATACAAGCCAGTGGTGGGCAAGAAGGCCAATGGCATCCTGGCCTCTATTGAAAATAGCATGGCCAGTAGGACTAGGGAAGTGATTGTTGCTCTGTACTTGGCACTGTTAAGGCCACACCTTGTGTTTTATGTCCAGTTTTGGGCCCCTCTCTTCAAGAAAGATATTGAGTTGCCGAGTGTGTCCATAGAAGGGCAATGAAACTGGTGAAAGTTCTGGAGCACAAGTATGATGACAAGTGGCTGAGGGTGCTGGGGTCAGCCTGAAGAAAAGGAAGCTCTGGAGGTACCTTATCACGCCCTATGAGTGATAAGGAATGAGTTGTACTAGGGTATAGGGGTTGGCCTCTTCTCCCAGGCAACTGGCAATATGGCTAGAGGAAATGGACTCAGACTGCACCAGCGTAGGCTCAGGCTGGACATGATGAAGAATTTTTTTACTGAAAAAGTGGTTAAACATTGGAATGGACTGCCCTGGGAGGTGGTAGAGCAACCATCCTTGCGGATGTTCAAGAAATGGCTGCATGTCGCACTTAGTGCTATATTAAGATGGCATGGTAGTGTTCAGTCAAAGTTTGGACCTTATATTAGGGCTCTTTTCCAACCTTAATGCTTTTATGATTCTATGATCCTAATGATTTTATAATTGTAGAAGTAGTCAACAAAGTGCAGATGACAGAATACTTGTCAGTTTGCTTTTTTGGTCACTTTTTCAGTGTTGATTCTCTTTCAAGTGAAGCTAAAATAATATTTGACATGATCAGCATTACCTATCAAATTGCTGTGCCAAACATACACAAATACAAAAAGAGAACTGTTAGAGAAACAGGAGTTTATTGCAGTCTATCACTACCAGACTATTTTGAAGACTCTCATCAGAAAGCTTTAAAATAGGCAGAATATTGGTTGTAAGGACTGAAATAGGTTTCCTGTTCTTCATATCCTAAATTCTACATTTTCCCGTTTGAAGCCTGTTAGGTGTGTTTAACAAGACATGTTTGTTAGAGATGCTGTGCTCTTTTTCGTATTGGAGTAAAGCCAAGTAACTCTGTTTAGAAATAGAAACATACAAAGGACAGCTTCACAATTCTTCTACCCACAATTTAAAATACTATGTAGTGCTGAGATACTGATTTTTATGTCCAGAACTGGTTAGCCAAAACTCTAGTCTTCAACTTCAGAATTATGAATACTCATTAACTTTTTTTTTTTTGCTACCCTTTTGGTGTTTAGATTAGTCTAATGATACCCACTGAAGGAGTAACTCCAGTGACATTATCGTCTACATGAATGCAAAACAGTAATTGAAATTTCCCAGCTCACTTTTTGAAGAGTAATCCTTTCTGACAGGTAACCAGATGTCAGTTGGTGAGAAAGTCAGTAGAAGTGTGGTATCTATTTCAAGTGGCAAGACTTGAAATCAAGCAACCTTATTTTTATTTTAACTTGGGAATGTACCTTTTAATGAATTGCATATAAAAACTTCAGCAGAAATAATGAGGAATGGAGCTAAAGGAAAAACAACATTCCAAAAATCTTGGAAAGAAAATGCAATGTCTTAAGCAAGAAATCCTAGTGCTCATATGCTTTACCAAAATGGTAAGAGAAATCAGGGTGTATTTGTTTCAGGGCAATGTTGCTCTTTTGTTGTCTCTGAAAAAGCTAATTGAATCTTTCTCTTAAGTACAGTGGAGCCCATTAAAGTGGAGCCCATAAAAGCCAATTTCTCAGATAATTTTGCGCGAAACCAGCATGTTCCATACTGTGAAACATCTCAAGGTGTTAGTTCGTGAGTAAGATTCTTTTGTGTTGACAGTGTTCCTTCTGCTGACCTTGCATTAACCTTTGTTGGAAGAGGGGCACCTAACCAGGCTGCAGGACTTGAAGTAGTGGGAAGCCAAATATAAATTGTAGAGAAACAGAAAAATGAAAGTTGGAGGATGTGGATAGAAGGAGATATACCAGATGTGTGAATTCATCACCATTTCTTCTCTGGACTGAGGAACGAATTTTAAAGCCCTAATTTTTAGGGCAGTTCTTATATTCTGTGTCTCTTATGATAGTATGTGGTTTCTATGTCATGATATCAATAACTATAGTGATACTGTGGAGAGTGGTAGGAAATGAGTGGTGGGAAATCCACAGTCCCTCTTATGTTTGAGGGACTGAGATATATTTCTGTCTGGTTTACAACCAAGATAATGTGTTGTGCTGAGACTAGTATACACATTTGCCAGAGCTTTCTTCTGGGATTTCATGTAGGGAGCAGAGGGAGGAGACAGGGGAAAAGAGTACAGCTTGTTCTCCAACTCTTCCTTAATTCTGTAGTGAAGAGACTGTAGGTGCTATTGCTGTAATCTGTGCATATAAGGGCAAAAGGGCACACAGGCAAAGTGGTGCAGGCAAGGACTTGAGATTATTTGGAAATGCCAGTATTGTGACAGTATCAGCATGTAATAGTTTTTGTAGTTCGTGGGCTGAAAGGCAGTGAAAGTAATGCTGTATTTTTTGCGATGTGTGGCAGAGCAGGTCAGTAGAGCTACAGGTTAATGCAATTTATATTTCAGTAAGGAACAGATTAAGTAAAACTTGTCATGGAGGGGTCTCCACAACCTTTACGAAGTAATTCCTTTTGCATGGTATTTCATAAATTCCT
>JAYDZK010000113.1:49514339-49529014 GCA_034509185.1 Euphonia xanthogaster
CTCTTCCGATCTTCATAAATTCCTGCCTCAACTACTGGAGATTTTTTGAGGGAGTCAGTAAAGTAATAAAAAGGTTAGCTGGAGGGTTATTTTATAAAAAATACTAAAAACCTTTATGCTAAAGGTATATTAAAAACCTTTATATGCAGTGCAATTATCAAATGTTTTTAGGGAAATTAGAAAAGGTAGGGGAGAAATCAGTATGTGAGTTAAAGAGTAATAGTTAAGAGATGGAACACTGTACTAAGATTAGACTGTTAACACTAAATCTCCTTAAAAGTTTAACATCCACATGTCTGAGATGAAAACTGCATTTGCAGCAACCTATGGTGTCATTTAGAACCAGCTCTTACCAGAGTCTTCTGACTATTCCTTTTATAGAATAATGTATTTTTTTCCCTCCTCTTGTTTTTAATTGTATTACTTTTCTACTAGGGGATGGAATTGCCCGGGAAAGTAGTCCATTTATTAACTGTGCAGAATTGGGCAGAGGAAACATGTATGAAGGAAAGAATATGGCTCTCTTTGAGGTAAGTTAAATACTCCAAAAACATATTTTACCTTTAATGGAGATGAGCAATCACCTGTTTTCTTTCTGTCTTAAAATTTAGCGGGGGGGGAAATGAGTTTTAATAACTTTTTCATAGTTTGGTTCCTGCTAACATTCCATTTCAGTGGATTTCAATGTTATGTAGGCAAGAACAGTAAATATTGGTGTACATTAATGTGAAGATATGAAATAAGTCTTCATGCATTTAAATTTTTTGGGCTAGGACCTAGACATTATCAGACAAAGCTACTGGAAGTTAAATCTATTTTTTTAAAGAAAGCAGTAATCAGTTTTAACAGGATTAGCAAAATAATTTGTTCAACAGTGGAATTACAGACTTTTTGTTAAGCAGCAAAGCTATAAAACAAATTTACAAGCCATGATTAGGTATATTATCCAACTACAATGTAGAGCACACCATAGCAATTTTTAATGTAAATATTTACTTTATTAATGGACGTTTCATACCTTTTTAATCAACTGAATTATTACAATCAAATTACTGAAAAAAGTGTATTAATTGATTAATAATTAATTAATTTTAAGGGCCACTTTTGCAATTAAGTAGTATTTCTAGTAAAAGCCTTAGTTGCTCTGCTCTAGCAGCATCAACTAGTCTTGCTCTGATGCTTACTGTTAACAAAAACAAGGTGCTTCCAACATTGTTTAGCCACCTTACTGTTGCATTCTTCTCAATATTTTCTTGTTGTTCTCTTGCATTTCTCTCTTCTTCCTTTCAAATATCTTTTCACAGAGGACATGGTCTTTCATGTCACCTGTGCATGACCCAAATAATGTGTATTTACTATTTTTCACTGTTTTAGAGAAAATTTTTCTAAGGATCAAAGTAATGTTGATCATTAATTGTCTTTTGTCATGTATGCAATATTATAGTATTTTTTGACAGGAATGATGATATTAAAGTTCTTTCACTGAATTTTTCTCCTTCAAGTTCTATTCCATAAAGCCATTTCCAAAACTTTATGTCATTCATTAGTTGCTGTATTCCTCAGTGATGATAATTTGGCCATAGCTGCTTTTTGTCCCGAATCTGTTATTTTGAAACATGGCTTACATTAAATCAACTGATATAAAGCCATTATTTTGATGTATCTCAAGTTATAGATATTGCTGTTAACAGTATCGCTTTGAAAGCCTTCAAGTGACTTCATCACTGCTGGTGTTGTTGTGGTGAAATTTTTTGATACTATGTATGTTTCAGAGTAAGTTTCCTATAATCTTGTTTTTCTCATGTTTTCAGATGTGAGAGTTGTATAAACCATTAAAAAGAAGTTTGAGTGTTACGACCATTATCATTGCCTAATCTCCCATACTTTACTTCTTGTCTGTGTTTGTCGCCCTGATCTCTTGTCTTCTTTCCAGTGTTCAATTTTTTGTATTTAATCGAATTCTCTTGGATCCATTTTTCTTGGAATTCTAGTGTTGTATATTCTTCTGGATTGTCTGATACGTTTTAGCATGCTTTTGTTTTGTAGCAGTAAAGAAAGATGGGCTGACTTCTGTGTCAGGTGCTATTACATATGTGCAATTATATGTAATATATGTGTCGGTATTTTCAATAAGTTAACACTTTAGAAGTAGTATGCCTGGTGTAAGATAAAATATGTAAGCCTGCAGCACTAGACTTCAGAGAGATACTTAAATACTTTAGTGCTTGAGAAATCATTTGAAGTCACTTTGTAAACACAAGCAAGGTGCTGGAAAAACACCCTAATGACCAACCCTACCAGTACAATCCACTAAAGACTGTGCTGTGATAAAAATAGATTTTTAAAATTACAGTGGAATTTCTCTAGGTTTTCCTTATATTCAAGCTGCATATTGTAAGGTAGAGTAAAAATATTAAAGAAATGGTTCAACGTAGCCACGTAGAGTTAAACTTCTAGAAATAATAGAACTTTCTTGTTGGTTGAAAGCTGACTAGTATTCTGTCATGATAATTTTTTTATTTGGCTGAATCAGGGCTGATCTGTTATGTTTGAAGCAGTATCATAAAATGATGACTTAAAAAGAAAATTTATTTAATAAAGGCAGTATTCTTCAAAACCCAACAGGAAGAAATGGATAGTAACCCCATGGTGTCATCTCTTCTGAATAAACTAGCAAACTACACTAATCTGACTCAAGGAGTGGTGGAACATGAAGCAGATGAAGACAGCAAACGAAAGGAAGTCAAGGTATTTAGATTTCTAATAATTTATTGAGATAAAGCTAGCTATAAGAGGTGCATTTTTCAACCTGAAAAGAGAATATGATGTGGACACCTAAAAATGGGACTGAGGTTTGTAATACCATGTTTAGAACTGAAGCATTTGCAGCCAGACTTGTGTTAATTTGATGTTCTTGTTAGCATGTTTTAGCAAAACTGTGCTGTAAAACCCCTAGGTAAAACTTGTGCAAAGCTAGGATCTGAAATATGGAGTATACCCAGTTTTTTCTTCCTTTCTTTTCTTCTTCCTTGTGAACTTGTGCAAGCATCAGTACCTGTTACCTACCTCTAGTGAGCGTACAGTAGGACTTTTTGCAGGTTTATTAATATATTTTAACTGCCTAGGTTTTTAGGTAGTTATATTAGGGCAAATTTGAGATGAAACAGGTCACTCTTTTAATTCTATAAGCATATTTGCACTCTTAACATGGTAGTAGTTTTTTTGAGTAGCTGTCTTGATTTTGTGTGTTGGAGTGTTTTTAAAACTTAATGGATGCATTCCAAGAAAACACTTTGTTGCAAAAATATTATACGTGGGGGAGGGGAAGTCATATGCTCTGTGTGACACATTGCTAAACACACTTGCTAGATGTCAACTGAATTCATCAACGGTTGTCTGTCTACTGGATACCCAAAATGTGTATCTGTGTCTGTAGAAGTGGAATGTATGCAATAGTTGGAGTCTGCAGTGGCATGTTGGATTGATCCCTCTGTTAGCAGAGGCTGATTTTGAAGGAGAAAGCTTGGATTAAAGCATGTGACCTGACAGAGTATATCAATGTATAGGCAAAGGAGGAATGATGAGCTGCATGGGAAACTAAGAAAATTAAGGTAGATGCTGGGAAGGGACAGTGCTGGGAGTCACCTGTCTTTGTGTAGGAGAAGGGGTCCTGCTACTGAATTTATATGCTGAGCTATGAAGAAAAGAGGAGAAGTACATGAGACTGAGAAAAAGGAAAATGAGCACAGAGCAGAAAAAACAGAGATAAAAATACGTTTGAAAATAAGCTTAGAACAGCAGCTCATTTGACTGGAAGGGAGCTTTTGAGTGGAAGTTGGTACCAGGACAGTGGGCAAGGGTCAGCGATAAAGTCCAGCTGTTTAACTTTTTGCTTATCCTGCATTTGTTCATGGGTGTGTTTTCTTTCTGTTTGTCTAGTTGTGCTTGATCTATATTTGTTTCATCTCATCTGAAGATAAACTTCAGATGTGAGAAAAGTAACACTGATCTTCTCACATTTTCCTTACTGTGAACCCTGTTGTCTGTTCAGCTGCTATGTAGAGGTTTTAGTCAATGCAGCACCATATTACTCCCTCTGGAGCTGACTATGAACAAATGAACATCATGTCCTCACTTGCACTTGATCTTGTTTGTGCTCCATGTGGTGGCCTGATAACACAATATTTATGTATGTGTCAATTTCATTTCTGAAATTGTGATAGTTAAGTAGTAGCCTGTCAGAGTAGCATTTTTAATGGTATGATTGAGATGGTGGAGTTGATGCTGCACTAGGATATAGCCCAAGATGCTAAAAATAAAAAATATAATCTAAATGGCATTCTATGGTTTTTATAAATACTTGGAAATTTAGTGTTTTCTTAATAATTTTGATAAATTCTAAAGCATCGGTTCTTGCTTATTTATTTAAATCAATTGCCATTTTTCACAGCCCATGTGATTTAAGACTATCTTGTGTAACTGGAAAGCTACTGTGTATAACTGTTGATTTTAACTAGAGTATTTCAAAGCCTGATTTCTCTTCATAAGTGTAGAAGACTGAAACTTTAGTGATGAAGCCTGAATGTTTTTATGTGTGTCTTGAACTATGATGATCACTAGCAAATAAAAAGTACACATATACTATGTTGTGACAGGTTTTACAATTTTTGAAAAAAAGAAATTGTAGTCAGCTCTGCATTACTTCAAGCTCTGTCTTAATACCTTGTCTTTTTTTTTAATTGAAATTACTATTGAATATAATTTTTTGTGCCAGCTGTGTGGCAATTTGTGATCAACTTTTTGCAGAATATAAATGATATTTTGATTATGGCAGTAATTAATCTTTAACCTCTAACTTTAGCCTGTAACTGGTATATCAGAAAAAGTTTGTAAAGTTTTATGATCAACAGATAAAGGGCCATCCTATCCCTATCAAGGTGTCATCTTAATTCCTGTGGAACAAGAGAGTTTGTTATCACAAATAGTTTTCTCTCTTTTCAGGTAATTTTCTTTATAAATAGCACATGAATATTTGCAAAGCTGGACACTCCAAAGCTACCATACAGTTTCACTTGGCATTTGTTCATGGAGCATTTGTGATAACAGTTTGTGGAATAAAGTGTTTATGGATTTAAATTTTTTAGTGCAAAGGAATTGATGTTCTCACTTTGCTTCCAGGGTCCACGAATGGGCACTTTTATTGGCGTATATCTTCCTTGTTTGCAAAACATCTTGGGAGTTATCCTTTTCCTGCGTTTAACATGGATTGTAGGAACAGCTGGAGTTCTTGAGTCTTTCATCATTGTGTTCATGTGTTGTGCTTGTGTAAGTTAACCTTATTTTATTTCTTTTTTTAAACTCTTGTCCAAATTCTCTGTTGAAAGAGTAATGACACCTTCTAATGTATGAGTATCAGGGAAAAAATAACCATATTTAATCATACTGGTGAAATTGTACTGATATTTAACCAATATGGTTCAATTGAGAGAAATGGGTTATATATATAAGCAGTGAGTGTCATGTGTCAGTCTAACTCGTATGGAAATTCTTTTGAGTTGATCAAAGTAAGCTTTTGTTTAAAGTTTTATTAAATCAGCCTTTAGCAAATATTTCATTATTAACTTAGAGATCTGAACTGTTCTGCTTTTTTCAACTTCAGAACAAACTGAATAATAAACTAAAAATCAAACCCCACAGCATTGCATCCATAAAGTAATTTTTTAGAATATGAGACCTTTACTAGATGTTGTCATAATAATGTTACAATTAGATTTCACTACTTTTTTAATTGAAATAGTGAACATACTATTTTAAGTATGTGCAATGGTCTGTATTCTTCCAGTTCTTCTTTAAAGACTGTGTCAAGTATAAGTTAACTAAATCTTCTGCCTGGAAAGTTAAGTACTTGAGTTGCATGGATATCCCAAATTAAGCATCTTGGTGGGGGGGGTCTAGTTCCATTTGATTACTGTTTTGCGCATTCTTTTTAAAAAAAACCTCCCAAACTCTGTTTATTTAAATTTCCTCTATTTCATCTTTCCACAGACTATGCTAACTGCAATTTCAATGAGTGCTATAGCAACAAATGGTGTAGTTCCAGGTAATGAAGAATTTTATCTTACATGGCAAATTCTTAAATAATGGAAATTTAAATCTGGGATAAGAAATTATCATTCTCAAATATCAGAAGTAATGCTTTTGTATCAAATGCATTTTTTCTTTTAATTGATTTTATAAATAACTTCTTAATGTGACATGCAGTCTTTAAGACTGGGTCTTCTGGGCAGCACATCTTTGTCATCAGTCATTTGATCCTGTTTTAATCAAAGATAAGATGTTATAAATTGAATTAATGGAGACTGGTCTTCACACAAAGCAAATTTCTTTACAAATAAGGGTACTACTTTTCACTCTCCTGAATTTTCCTACATTCCAGCTAAACCCTGGAGTTAGTTGTCTTGTTTTCTGCAAGAATAGTAACTGGTCTCATGGCAAAAATATTTTTCTGCATAAACACTCTAGGTTCTGCCCATCTCCTTAAATTTTCAGGATAGATTGATAAATTGATTCAGCTTGATAAAGTAAGAGGATTTTTTTTAGTTGCAAAATCAGTTAGCTCTTGAAGCTCTTACCCTTTTCAGTTTCTCAGCACAATAATTGATAGTTCTGGTGTTCAGATATTGGTATGAACTCTGAACTTAAACTGAAGTTGTTGGGCTATAATTTGTGTAGGATGTAGAGTAATTGCATTATAATTGTATTTCATGGATATAGTACCATATAAGAAATAAAAAATCAATAGACAATTTTGTTTAAAATACTTGTGTTTTATAATAAAATTGAGTTATTCAAATCAGTGTGTAGATAACTAAAATGTTTTGCTCTATTGTCCCTCATATTTTTAAAGTTCATCTTAATGGTTTTGTTTAACATCTCCCACAGACTTTGAAGCCTGCAGTTCTTCCATGAGACAGGTCTTAATTTTCACTTTTTTTGTTGTTGGTGCCAGTTTCTTAGAGCAATGATGCTTGTCCTGGAATATATGGAGAAGGCAGAAAGCACAGATAAGAACCTAGGACTGAAGGAGACCTGAGCAGCGAGATCCTTTATTTTGCCTTTATATGCAAGAGCATTCATTATATTTAGTAAAAGGACTGGTGATGCATCATAATATCTTTCTTAGTTTTTCATTCATTCATACTGAAAACACTGAAGTCTGTGGAACAGGCTGCCCAGGTGAATGGTGGAACCACCATCCTTGGAAGTGTTCAAAGAACAAGGAGATGTAGTGCTTAGGGACACGGTGTAGTGGTGGACCTGGTAGTGTTAGGTCAATGATAGGACTTAATGATCTTGGAGGTCTTTTCCAACTTTAATGATTCTATGAAAAACAGCTTCAGACTCTTCACATTGATATATGTTATTTAAAATTGCACACATCTTTTCTCTGTCTCTCTTCCCACAAGCAGGACAAAAATCCTGAATTTAAGAGTAGATGAGAGAGAGTTTGCCTTGAGGGAGTTGGTTGACATTCTAAAAGAAAGAGATGAGCTTGAAATTCAGAGCCTTATTAAAAGGCAAATAGTGCAATGGAAATAGGATGGTGGTGGTGTAGTTTATGACTTAAAGATGATGCATACCTATGGAAAATAAGAATGAGAAGAATTGGAGAACTCAGGGTAAAAGTGAATATTATATATGTGGACAAGAAAAAGCAATCCCTTCCCAACACCTTTAAACAGTACTAAAAAACTGTGAACTGTAGCGAAAGCAGCAATGGTTTAGAATACAGAAAATAGAAAGAATCAGTAGAAAATAATCTGTTTTGTCCTTGTCTCATAAAGCAATTATTTTGGAAATTTATTGTTTGATGGGGAACAGCTTAAGGTTAGAAGCTAAAAATTCATTCATATCTATTAATACCTGTATATCTTTTTCTAATTTACTTCTGTTTAGCTTGTGGAATTTTTCCTCTTCTTTCTTTGGTCTTCACTTTCTATTCCACAGACAATGCACATGGGGATATTAATCTTGAAATGTGCATTCTAACTATGTAGATGGTATATACATGGATTACCGTCTTGTCATAAGCATGTCAGTGGAGACACATGCAGTGGTTATCTTGATTATGTTGACTGAATGATTAAAATTTTTGTTCTCTACTGCCATCCTTAATCTGAAGTACTGGAGGTGTTTTGGTTGTTTTGTTTTATTTATTTGTTTTTTTTTTTTTTTCTGTTTTGTTAAATTCACAGCTGGAGGCTCTTACTACATGATTTCAAGATCTTTAGGGCCAGAGTTTGGTGGAGCAGTGGGACTTTGTTTCTACTTGGGCACAACCTTTGCAGGAGCAATGTACATTCTTGGTACCATTGAAATTTTGTTGGTAAGTACTAGTCTCTATTAAGACTAAATGTATTTGGGCTGTTTCAGGATATTGGTGATGTATTTTCTTAATGGTGTGAAATGCATTCTAGTTTGGTGATCGTTAATGTTTTGATACTACATTTTCAGGATGATGATATTTATTCTTACTCATGACTATTTGAGGAAGTTAAATTCTTATCAGTAATACAAAAATAAATTAAATTCTATTTGATGTATGTTTATTTTATATAATGTGGGAACCAAGCAGAAATCTTCTCTTTCCAAATAATAGTTGGAAGGCATAACCAGGGTAACTCACTGCTCCTCGCTGAAAAGTTGTGGTGAACATGAAGGGCATATCTGTGATTAGGCAATAATAATCTATCACACTTCATTTCTGAACTTCTGGCTTTGAATTTTCATATATTTGCAAAGATGCTGTGGAAGTCTGCCTGTGTGGCAGTGGCCTGGCTACTATGGCTTTGCTTTATCCAGGAGGGGCCAATAATCGATCATCAATTCAGAAACTAAAGATATGTGCAGGAGATACTTAAGAATTCTTCCTTGTTACTTACTGTGATCCATGTAATCAAATCCAGGTTTTTTTACATTTAAATTAGAGATAGTATTCACTAATGCTTGCTTGTGTGACCTGATCTGGCTTTTGTCTGATCTATAGTAGTAACAAGAGCACATGTTGAATTGTGGATTGAATTTGGTGCACTGTTCTCCCTATTAGAGGGTCATGCAGGGTTTGTGTTGCTAATAAAAATATACGGGATCCAGCTACAGAATTTGAAGTAAAATGTTGCCCAGGATATCTGTCAAAGACCTCAGAATAGACCCCTGACATAGCCACAAGGTATGAGTATTGCATTTTTTTTCCTTCACTGGGGCATGGATTATTTGGAGAAAGAGAAATGTTTCTGTGGTTTTCCCTGGCAAAGGCTTTGAACAGCAGGGCAACAAAATCCACAAGAAAATCCTCTGGAGTACCTCCATAGAGAGCCTGAAACTTCTGCAATGTAATGGTGTAGGGTTTTCTAACAATATATACTTTATCTGTAAGAATTATTTTAGTTTGCTTTCTTTTTCTTCCATGATGATGTGACAATTTCCATATCTTCCAGCATTCTAGTAAATAGTAATTTAATAAACTTATAATTTAATTTAAGAAAATTCTGGTAAATGATTGTCAATGTCACTTTTTGGATTTTGCTTATGAATGCATCACGGCAGCCTCCTGTTCAATGTTTCTTCCTGCCTTTAGAAATTATATTATTGAAAAATAGTCATTTAACCAGTTTTTTTGAAGGACTGGAGTTGCCTCAAGCCCTAATATTCAAGCCCTGGTAACTGAGCAGAGAGGGGTATTTTTAGGGGTGCTAGAAACAGGCATATAGATATTGTTGTGTAGTGTAGTACACCAATGTCTCAGGACTACAGATAAGTTTGTCTTCTCACACGCATTTATCAGTATAAATGCTTTTCACAGTTTCCAACTTCTTTTCAGGTAGAACACACCAAACTTTAAGAAAGAGAGATCTGTAAGAGAATCTTGTTTGAAATTGCAGTGGTTTGAAATGTCTGGTTTAGCACATGACTAAGCTTCTTCACAATAATCTTAAATTGTGCTATTGCAACTTTAGATTAAAATTTTATGAAGTATTATATAGGGTCTATAATACTGAAAACATTTTTAGTTTATTATATTTTTGTTTGATTCTTCATATTTTGTTTCAATCAATGGAAGTCCTGTTTATGGTTTGGGTTCTTTCTTTTCTTTTTGTCGTGTTCTACTTCCTTCCACCACCAAATTCCTTAGCCATTTTTCCCATTTGGCAGACACATGAATGTGAGGAGTGGAAGCTCTTTAACAGGAGATAAGAAGCTGGAGCAAAAGCTGTATCCTATTCTTAAACCTTGTTTTTCTTCACCGTCACCCTTTTCCTTTATCTCTACAGTTTCTCTATGCCCAAATTATATGGCTAAACTCATTTGTGAAAGCAAAACTGGTATAGAAGGTTAGATTTTACAGTTCAAGTAAATGATTTAATAAAATGTTCATTATTACATATATGATATAGTTCGCCATATCTCTTGCAGACCTATATTTCTCCAAGTGCTGCTATATTTAAAGTGGCAGATGTTGGTGAAGAAACCGAGGCTATGCTGAACAACATGAGAGTCTATGGAACATGTATTGTCATTCTGATGGCCATAGTAGTTTTTGTGGGAGTAAAGTATGTCAACAAACTTGCACTGGTCTTCCTTGCCTGTGTGATTCTTTCCATCATTGCCATATATGCTGGAGTTATTAAGACTGCTTTTGACCCACCTGACTTTCCGTAAGTGCAATATCGAAGTTGTGTGGGTTATTTAAAAGAAAAAATGTGTGGGGAGGGAATAGCTACTGTAACCGTTTCATATTTTCAGCTAAGTTTCAAAATACAAACACATTGGTTTCAGTGGTAGGTTTATGTAGTTTAAATACCAATGTGGTCATTTGTTATTCTGAGCTACATATCTGAATATTTCTCTCATTTTTCATAAGATACGGTAATTCTAGAAAATGTTCTTTGGTGCTTAAAATTTGGCTGTTATTTCATCCACACCGAAGGAGCAAGAAGGTGCGTTTTGCTGACAGTAAATGTAACTGCTCTATCTAAAGATTTAAACTAAAAACCTATAGAATAAAGTAAAGAGGTCAAGAAGCCATTGTAGCTATTTACCATAGTTATAAAAAACCCATAAATTTAAACTTTCTGTGTTATGAAGAAATTTTAGAAACTTCCATTTCTCCCTATTTAAAAATGACACATTGAAGTGTTTAAATTCACTTGTATTTGTGGAGGCTTTCCCATTAATAAAATAAAATTTATTATTATGCATGACACATTGCTTCTCAAGGTCCTTGATGTGCTTAATTCTTAGCTCAATAGGAGTTACTTCTTCACTCCAGTTATTAGCTACATTTTACTTTACCCAGTTATATGAGTTGTATTTTTCTGCATATTTTTCTGTTGAAAGAGGAAACAAAATTATATTGCTTAAGACATGATCAGAATAGGCTTACAACTTCAGTCTTGTGTGGCACTTGATAGTAAGAGTTATCCTTTGCTGTATGATTGTTACAAATTCACTATTACTTTGAAGTGTTTGTAATTACATTACAAATTGATCATTCAAGTAGTACTTGTGGATTGTTCTGTAACATTGTTTTACATGTAATATGTAAAACTTTGAAAACATGTAATATGTAAAACATATTTCTGAATAAAACTTATGTTTCTTACACTACCTTCCAGTAATATAGTATATAGGGGAAACAGTAATATCTTTTTGTCATCTGTATAGGTAAAAGAGAGTTTATGTGGATATGTAGCATAGGTGAGGCTCATTACCAAGTTCCTGGAGACTTTATATATGGCTGCTACTGTAATATTGTATTGGGGGGAAAAATAGAAAGAGTTTATTTTCCACTAAATATAATGGTTTACATTTAGGGTCTGCCTCAAAATGAGAAACTCAAGTACAGTTTTGTGTAATGGTAAGACTGATCTGATGACGGTTGTTAAGAAAACCCAAACAAAACAGCTTCTACTTAGCTGGTTAGTTAGGTTGATATCACTAACCTCCATTAAGTTTGTCCATTGTGTAGGTGGTAAAATAGTTTACCTCAAGATCTCCCAGTTGAATCAAACTAAAATAAGTTTCCATTGCTTATATAATTTGACCCTGCTGCTATTGAGTCATCAAATCAGTAGCAATTAAAAAGAAAAATAAGCAAGGCAAGTGACAAGATGATCTCTTTAGCAACAGTTTTCTGTTAAATCCGCTCAAATTCCATGAGATGCAATACCTTGAAGCTGTGCTGGTATATCTGCCTAACCCTCGTGTTATATTTGATGTTCCTTCTTTTGTCTTCAAAGATCAATATCATTAAATTTTTAAGCAAGCCTGGAATCTTAAACATCTTTTGTATAGTTTAACAAAGAAATATACCTAGATCGTTAATGTACTCTGCTGGTAGGAATTTGCTTTTGACAGCTGTTCAGACTTTTCTAATTCTCTTTCATTCCTGAAAAAAAGAAAATTGCTTCCCAATATATGATTCTTTAATTTGTACTCCCATCACTGTTGTTAAATTTTGCTGTTTAATCTTCCTGGCTTATTTCCTTCCTTTTGGATTGTAATGTTTTTGAGGATCATCTAAAGTTTTCAGTTGCTTGAAAAAGAAGAGAATGGTTTACTTGCTTAATCTCACTTTTATATTTTCTTCATCAGACTCATCTTTTAATTAAGTTTATAAAGTATTACTTAATTTTACTTCTTTATTGTGGGACTGAATACATCATAATTGCTTTTATTTAGTAGTTAAGCTGCTTAAATTGATTATACTTTCTGAAGAACAAATCGGAAGGCAAAAAAGCTGCCAATACCATAAGAAATATTTGATCCATATTTTAAAGACTATTGATGATAGTTTTAGATGTAGAAACTATATACTGTTTTAGTAGATGTAGTATAGGCCTTAAGGTAGATAGTGTAAATAATAGTTTGCTGAAGAGGTCTAATGGACAAAAAATGGCTTAATTCACAGCCTTGTATTGAAGGAACACTGATTTTATTTTTCTTGTTTATAGTATCTGTCTCCTTGGAAACCGTACATTGTCAAAACGCAGCTTTGATGTCTGTGCCAAATTTACTGAAAGCAATAATGAAACAAAGACTACACCTTTGTGGCGCCTGTTCTGTGACAGTTCTTTGCTTAATGCTACATGTGATGACTACTTTAGTCTCAATAATGTAACAGAAATTCAAGGAATTCCAGGAATAATGAGTGGAGTTCTAACTGGTAAGTTGGGGAGCACAGTGATTTAAAAGTTTTTGGACATTATTAATTTGGCTAATGGCTGGTCAGTAATATAGTGGTCTAGTCTGTCCGTGTTTCTTTACTCGTAGTCTGTGTGAAAGATTGTTACCTTGAGCATGCTTCTTCCTATAAAAGAGCCTTGTTTTAGAATCTTAGTATCAAGTGCTTTAATTTGGGGGTAATTGGAGTTTTATAGGTACTCTTTCAAAAGCCATTGTTAAATCAAAAAGGTGATAAAGTGCTCATCACAGCCTTTTTTTTTTTTAATGTGTATGCCAAACACACATTTCAATAAGCCATTCAATAATATATTTTCAAACTCTCCTGCGAGAGAACTTGTTTCCAGTTCACAGTGGTGCAATGAGAATGAAATTCTGTGGATTGTCCAATGTGTACAAGTTAGTGATTGAATTAGAGAAGAGCAGTCTACGAAGTGTATAGATTTTATTCTCTTTACAGATCTGTATGGTTGTGACAGCTTGGAATTCAGATTGCATCAAGTCACAGGATTCATCTTAAATGTGTAATTATTTGTATTGTACACACACAAATAATGTTTCTGGGAATGAAATGGATACTCAGATACCTCTCCTTTGCATTTCCTTAAAGTTTGATTTATATAAATATGCTGCATAGGGACACTAGACAGTCACTGCTGCCAGAGTACTCCAGTTTAAAATATCACATGTAAAGTGTACAAATACATTAAAAGATACTAAATGAAACATAGGCTTCTCTGAATCTAAATTTGTGTTTTCTAAGAAAATAATTTTCTCAATAAAAAATGAAATAATTTCCTTGTTACAAGAAATGTAACTTAGAGTTTGTTCTCTGAGTTTTATGATTTACCATATGCATATTTACAACTTTTTATGAATAATTTTGCACTTCCTGCCCCAGCTCACAAGTTAGCTGTATGTCACAATTTTTTGCTACCCTGTAAGATTTAAATTGTTCTTTTACTTTTTGGAGGTTTCAGGCTGAGTACTATTTTTTTCTTTTGTTCCATTTACTTCTAAATGTTTCATTCAACAAGCAATGCTGTATAAAAGTATATTTTGCTAATTTATTCTCACATAATGTTAAGATCTCTAAAACCAGGAGTCTGCTGAAAGCTCATTGTGAGCAACACGCTTCCCAGTATTCAGTGCTCTTTGCTTACGTGTAGTGAATTTCATTAATTCCATTATGTTTACTCATGGAATCTGATAAGTTTTTTGTTTGGTTTTGGTTTTTTTTTTTTTAAGTTCCTTGCAGCTGTTTTTCCTTCTACAACTTCGAATTAACTGAGAATTGCCAGCAGGCTCTCATCTTGGTGCTAGCTCCTATTTTTGGGCTGTTTGAGTGTACTGGATAGAAGGCAGGAGCCTCCCCTGAAATGGAGAATGCAAACCCTCCCCACCCCTCCGAATTGCTATGAATTTCAAATTAA
>JAYDZK010000113.1:49529114-49544601 GCA_034509185.1 Euphonia xanthogaster
TTCAGAATCTCCAGATTATATCTGGATGGCAATGCTTGGCTCCTCCCTCTGGGCGGAGCATCTCACAATGGGATGTTCTAGTTCTTATCAGTTATGCAGTGACTTTCAATAGCTCCTTATCAGCAGATGTCCCCTGCCCAGGAAGGAGTGATTGTGGTCACTCAGGGAGAGAGATAAGGAGAATTGCCCACTAGACACATGACAACTGCCATACAGATGGTAATAGAATACATCCTGCCTTGCAATCTAGAACACATCCTGATGGTCATTCTTGTAGAAGTTTCCTGGTGGCTCTTCTGCATTACAAAGCTGTATTTCCATTTACTTTTACCTGTTGTTTTCTGTCTTTAAACTGTTTTTTTTAATCCATGTGAGGAGATTTCCTCTTATGCAATGTCTCGTGTAGATTCCTTGAGTGAGGAATATTTTAATAATATGGGCAATATAGATGGACTGATCCAAGTGGATTGCCTTTGTTTATGTTTATCTCAAGAAATTTGAATACTTCTGACAATTTTCTTCTGCAAAAGCTGAGTTGAGGTTTCCTCAGTTTTTCAAAACTAAAGAAAAACTGTGAATACCTACTAAGTTTTGTCAGAAATAAAAAATATCTTCCCTGTTTATTGCCTCTATCAACTGCTATTGTTGCTATTGACTGTTCCTGTAGAGATGCTACTCATGAGTCCTTAGCTTCTCTATCTCCCTGAAACACTTTTAAATTAAAGAAATGGCCTTCCATTTGTCCTTGGGTATTGATACTATTTCACGTCAGTCAGGTATTTCAGTGTTCTTGGAGATTTCAATCTGAGTACTGCCTTTCCTGCTTTTGAAAATATGCGCTCTGCTTCTGTTCAGTGAATAACATTTCTCTGGACAAGAGCTACTCCATAACAATGCATTTCACTATCCTAGTTACAACTAATCTAAAACTAGGTGTCTTACTTGCTGAGTGTGAGCACACATTGTGATATCTAGCATAAGCTTGAGCTCTCGTGGCAGAGATTTCTCAAGGAGAATTTTCTTCCACTTGATGAATTTTCTGCCTTGTGTGAAGACTTTGGAGCTGCAGGCTCTGGACATTAAAGTTTCTTGAGCTGTGACTGGGAATATTCAGATGCCATGACTGAGTGTCTCAGGAAGTGTGCTAAGTCCTCAGACCATTTATGGGACACTCATATAGAGTAAGTATTCATCTCTTCTGTACCTTCTGTGAGTGTTGTCCTAACAATAATAAATCATTCTGCAAGTGGCTGACTAAATAGGCCTCTAACCCTAACAGAAATTATACAGTTCTGCTACTAGCTTTATCAACATTGTTCTCATGGTGGTAGCATGTTGGTCTGATACACTGTGCCTATTCTTGTGTACGTACCCTAAATGTTAGCTACTAGAGGAGCCTTAGCAATCAAGGAATGGTCCTAGAATGGCCAAATGTCTGGACTTTTCTGAAAAGTTATTCTTTTTTCTCACCCTAACTTTCATGTCCACTTGGATTATCACTTTTGGGAAAATGAGCATAGGAAAGTTCTCTGTGACATGTTATGAAATGGGAAAGTGATTTCTATTCAACAAAATATCTAAGCTGATTTTACTCATGTGCTGGCATGCACAGTTCCACAGTTAAGTTGTATGCATTGCAGTGCTCAGGTCATTGTCACTCCTGTGTCATGCTGAATAAAGGACAGAAGCTGTTGAGTGCTTATTAAGAATTTAAGTGCTTTTGACTGGCAATTCAAACTGATTTTGGATTTTTCTTCTTATGTTTCACAGGGGGTAGATAGATGCTAATTTGGAGATCATCTTACTTTACATCAGTCATCAAATCTCTGCTAAAATTCCTGAAATTTAAAATTCTCTTGTTTCATTAACTTCTTATGGCTTCAGTCTTATCTCTAGATCAGTCTGTTACTCCTCTTCATTTGATTGTAGTAATACACATAGCATTCCTTAGCAAATAATACTTATTTTTAATCTTTACTCTGCTTTCTCTTCTGCTTCTCATGCATGTTTCCATATATGCTTACCAATTGTAAGATTTTTTTTTTTAAATGTGGGTATGAGTACCCTCTCTTTGGCCACTTATGGTTCAAAGTCCATCTTGTGCTCAAGGTTACTTTTTGCTATTATAAAGGCTTAGAATACTGTACTTGAATTCCCTAGAGTTGTTCAGGATGTCTGAAAATTGGCTATTCGATCATCCTGGCAGTCCATAGGAATTGTTTATTTCTTTGCTGTAAAATCCTTTGCCTTCTTGACAGACCAGAAGAGTATCTACTTTGTTTTCCCACATATGATAGGACAACTTGTCTCATTTTCAAATAATAACCAGTGTGGTCTGTTCTCACAATCTTATCAAAGTACACAAACCCATGTTTTCCACAAATGTAAGCTCTCAAAATTTAGTCTTTGACCTATCACTCTTCAAACAAATGTGCTTAGTTTGCTGGGGAATTTGAGCCATATTCTGCTGGGTTTTTTTTGCTTATCAGTGATCTTCTGGAGTCTGGTTATCCTGGTTTTGTCACTATAGAAATCTTTTGCCATTAGCTGAATCCTGAACTGTTATGCAGGATTATTCTGTACAAGAGGTGTCAAAGAACTCAAATTACTGTTAAGTAGCATTTCTTTTTCATACTGCTCCTCAAAAGACAAGAACAAGAAGTATTAGTATATACTAAGATTCCTTGAACCTGGAGATAAGCTTCCTTATTTTTTCCCAATAGAACATCTGTGTGCCTGTGAAATGTAAGCGTACATTCTACAAATATGTTAGAATTTAATTCTATAACTATATTTTGCTTTAGAGAAAGAGAAAATTTTGCAGGACACATCTCACACTACTGCATTTTTACTAGCATGGACGGGAATGCCCACCTGTTACAAGTGGTATTAATCATACTGGGAAACATCATGATTTTTGTGTAAGAAAAAGGCATCTGATTCCTAGGATTATTGCATTCTCATTAGTTGGTATCCTGAAACAGAGAGAGGACACTGATTTTGTTTTTTCCCCCACCTTGTAGATAATCTCTGGAGTGCCTATTCAGAAAAAGGATCAATAGTTGAGAAAAAAGATCAGCCATCAGTTGCTGGATCAGAAGAATCAAAAATGGGTGGACTTCCTTATGTTTTTACAGACATCATGACCTACTTCACAATGCTTGTAGGGATTTATTTCCCATCTGTGACAGGTAGACACAACTATTTTTCTTGCATGAAAAAGAATGTGTACTTGTATCTGGGAAAAAAAATCATGTGGAATTTTTTCATTTTCACCAATCTTATAGGCGACTCATGCTGTTGCAAGTTTCTGTGTCTGAGGTTATGTACCTAAAACCTTCTGGTGATAGGGAGAAATAGGTCATGGCTGATGACTTTTGGAGGTTATAGGACTTAAACAAGAAATCTGTTTAAGGGCCATTTCTATGTCTGCAAAGAAAGCAAAAGCCTCATGTGTTACTAAATGTTTATTCAAAATAAGGTACCTTTATAACACTTTAATCTTCAAAGGCTTGAGAGAACAGTTTAATATTAAAATGATTCTTCCGGTGTCCAAGCTGCCTGGTTAACTGCCTGGGATTTGTTCACCTGTCCAATATTTTGCCACATTAACTGTGTAGACTTTTTTGTCAAGCCTAGACTAGTTGTATTTAATTTTCCTCAGCTCATGCTTGAGTGAAAAAAACACGTTTCTCTTCAAAAGTCCCAGCTGAAGTAATTGTAGTATCAAGTAACAGAATAGAACTCCAATAAGAAGTTGCAGCACTGTTTGGTAGTTTATTATGAAGTGGAATCATCCCTTTGTATTCACTGTTTGAACCCCACTGCTCCAATTTCTTTGCTTCAGACTCTTACCAACATTTCATCATATCTGAACCCATGGTTATTGTTTTATTCCATGGAGTTTGACAATGTTTTTGCACTGGAACATCTTGACATTAGCTTTCATAGTTTTGCTTCAGTGGTCAGGTCAATTTTAGGAGAGATGGTAGAATTAGTTATTGTGTAGGTTTCTTTCCCTCCTGTCACTGTATGTGCTACAAAATAATTCTGTTCTCTTTTTAGATTCACGCACATGCGTACATGTGATTTTTCTAACCATTCTTTTTCTTGCCTGCTCCTTTCTTTTTTGCTTCAAAGGTTTTATATGTTAGCTTACTGATTTGCTTGCTTACATTTGCTTGTTGTCATGACAGTCTGTTTAGTAGAAAGTTAATGCATTAGGTCATGCTGGCTAAAATTGCTGAGTCCCTATTAATTTATAACATCCATCCCTAGTAGCAAAATTGCTACTCCTTGTATTTTTTCATTTCAAGAATGATTATGAAGGAATTCTTGAAAAATATTTTTTAAATCTTTCTACTGACTTTTATAGGATTTGCATACTCAAGTGGGTAGTAACACAGATTTATGAATAAAATGAAGGTATAAATTGAGGATTTGTGTAGGATTATAATACGCTTCTGTAGCCTGCTCCATTGGTAATCTTCGAGTTAAATTTGGCTTAAAATTAGATGTTCTTATTTTCTTAGTTATTATCATGGAGTTATTATTAATTGGTTTTATGACATAAATTTTGTCTCTTTTTAAGGTATTATGGCAGGTTCAAATAGATCTGGAGATCTAAAGGATGCTCAGAAATCTATTCCTACTGGAACAATTTTGGCTATTTCAACAACATCTTTTATTTGTATCCTTTATACTGTGACTTTTTTCTTAGTCTACGTTCTGTAGATTCTGTAGGTATAACAGGTTTTTCACTGGAAAATCATTAGTTTCCTGAGTAGGAAATGAATGAAATCTAAACTGAAAAGAAATCTTTTATATTTGTCTAAAATACCAGTATTATTTATAATTATTATTAAAATATGACATATTTTATGAACAAATATATATATTCTTCTACTGCTTTAAATTCCAATATGTAATTGATGGTTCTAGTCAAGTGATCTGAAGGTTTTTAGCATTAGGCTTCAGTTGGCAGATTGTTGTCATACTCAGTATAACCAGATCTTAAACCAAACAACCAGTAATAGTAGTTGTCGGTCCTTCAAAACCTAGAGTACACAAGTACTTGCTTATTTGTATGAGAAAATGCCTGTTCTATTGCATGATATATGAGATGGCTACTTCCAATACTTCACAAATGACTGTGAAATACAGTCATAAAAAATATAAACTAAAAAAATCGTAGCAGGGAAAAACTGAAAAAAAAAAAAAAAAGCAGCCAGGAAACACACCCACATGCTGCATTGTCATGGACATTTTCATTTCATACCCTGGTGAAAAAAGGTGGGATTTCCTCTATGTGATTTTTTAGAGAGTAATCTTCCTTCAGTCTCAGTAACAGATCTCTCCTGTATAGTGTTGTTTGGTGCCTGTATAGAAGGTGTAATATTAAGAGATAAGTAAGTAATATTCAGCTTCTAATATTACATGGAGTATCATATTAATAGGATTTATTAATGGCTCTTGTGTGAAATATCTATGTGGTATATATTTCTTTTGCTTAGTTTAAAACTGGAGGGAAAGCATGTCTGTTAAACTGAGATGGCTGCAAAAACTGGTCAGGTTATTAGACTGTGTGCCTTCAAGAAGCAGAAGCAGTATCTAAAATGAAGTTGAACCAGCCTAATGAAATGTTCTTGATGAAGAAAATCATAATTAGTATTTGCAGAGCTGATGGATGGGGATAAGGGGATATTATTTTGAGAGAAGTAGTAGGTTTTTGAGGAACAAATTTCAAAAGTTGACAGTTACATGACAAGGGGAGTTTGTAAGAAGACTGCAGTGCACCATCAGACCCATGATTTTCACTAGACATATGACTAATTTTTGTTTTAAAATCTCAGTGGTACATCAAGAGTCATGTCTATTTTCAACCATGTAATTGCCTGATGAATTTAAGGCATAATATGAAGAATGAAGGGAATAAATGTGATGGACAGGAGTATGAAGAGAATCTCCATATTTTGATCAATTTCTCCATTAGGAGAAGTTGGTTAATATAAAACTGTTGTCAGGTTTCACAATTGTTTTCTTGCTGGTGTCTGGTTCTCTTTTCTTCTGAGGCCCATGTTTGCTTTGGTGATAAAACAGTGTCATTGGGGTATTGTCCAAAAGGTGGTGAAGTTGATGCTCAGACAACTTATTTCATAAGTCTAGAAGGAAAACCGTAAGTTAAAAGCTGGATTCTAATCAAACTAATACAAGAAGCAGCAAGGGACCATGAAAGGCTTTTGACACCCTCTCACAGCATCCTCATAGGCAAACTCAAGAACCATGGACAGTGAGGTGGATTGAGAAGTGTCTGAATGGCAAATCCCAGAGGGTCATGATCAGTGGTAGAGTCTAGTTGGATGCCTGTAACTAGTGGTGTCCTCTAAGGTACTGTATTGGACCAGTGGTATGCCCTTGTGGCCAAGAAGATCAGCATAATCCTATGGGAATAAATCACGAAGACTCCATTTTCTTCATGGTGGAAGAGCCATTTCTTTATTAATGTAACTCCTTTTTATACAGTGTTACAGACCTCATGTGTGACTCCAATTGGTTAGTAGCATCGCCAGCCAGGGGTCTATGCACAAATCACAAACAGGACAGGACTGCTAAGGAATGCATCTCGAGCTGTTTTATTTTCCAGCATCAGTCTTGTTACATGGTTATGGCAGTGGGAAGATGCCAGCAGCTCACGTCCCCGGCAGCAGATGATGAACTTAATGTTACAACTTACTTGAAAAGTTATTTGACCAATCACAAAAAGTAAAAGTATATTGCCAGTAGTTCTGTCTAACCACTATAAGCACACGTACCTTCAGTTAAAAGAATGCTTGCTTATTTCAAATACAATACCTGCTTGTAAGCCTTAAAACACAATGCACAGAGCTCCATTACTAAGCTTAGAACTTCCTAACATCTGGCTAGATATACTTTGCTGTAGCTTAGGCAGTTATTCTATCCAAGCGTTAATACACAGATCATTGTTCTATGTGTCCTTACTTTTCTACTTCTTATATAATTTTTCTGCTGACAAACCTTATGACTACTGCTTAGCTCTAATCGCAGTTCTGCTGTCTCTGAGGCCTGCCTTTTGCAGCTTTCCCAAAACCTTCTGATTTTAAGGATTCCCACAAGTAGCTTTCTTGCCAATTACTTTATTGGTTAGTAACAAGTTGTTATCCTGTATTGATTGGTCACTGAAACCCCTGGTGTGTATGTGCAGGAAATGTTGCTTGTGAGAGATAGTTTTCATTTTTCTATCTAATGGTGTAAACACAGTTTATATGGGTGCTAGTTGTTTTTCACCCAGGAAGAGATTGTTATGGTAACAACCTGCTCACACCAGGAGTGCTTTCACATGGGAATTTTTAAAACCTTGACAAGGCCAGCCACTGATTCCAGGAGACCAGGCCTGATCTTAGGAGGCCTTTCTTTTATGATTTTTTTTACCTTACTGCAACTGCAACTGGTTTGTGTTAGGCGGAAGAGCATTGCCAGTGGGTCAAGGGAGATCATTCTGCCCCTCTACTCAGCCCTGGTGAGACTGCATTTGGACTGCTGTGTCCATTTCTGGGCTCCTCAGTACCTGAGTGACCTGGAGCCTCTGGAGGTCCAGAGGTAGGCTATGAAGATGATAAAGGGATTGGAGCATCCCTCTTATGAGGAAAGGCTGCAGGAACTGGGCCTGTTTAGCCTTAAGAAGAGACAACTGAGAGGGGACCTCATCAATGTATTTTAGTAACTAAAGGAAGGGTGCTAAGAAGATGGACGTGGACTCTTACCAGTGTTGCCAGCCAACAGGACAAGAAGCAATGGGCAGAAACTGATGCACGGGAAGTTCCACATTAATATGAGGAAGAACTTCTTTACTGTGCAAGTGATTGTGCACTGGAACAGATTGCCCAGAGAGGTTTTGGAGTCTCTGCCACTGGAGATATTCAGGAACTATCTGGACACAATCCTGTGCATTGTACTCTGCTTGAGCAAGGAGGTTGGATCAGATGACCCACTGTGGTTCCTTCCAACATTACTCGTTCTGTGATTCTGTGACTTTTACTTTAAAGTGATATTGCTGCATCAGTGAAAATATCTGTTAGTTTTTTCTTCATCATAAATACAAAAACCAAATCAAACTGCCTAGGAAATAGTAAATGAATTCTGAAATAGGAAATTAAAGCAGAGCTAAACTCATATTTTTGAAATTTACAGGGCAAGGCGGGGTGAGGGAATTTTGTAAGCTCTTAGCTGTCATTAGAGCAGGCTGCATTGTAGCAAGAGCATGAGTTCAAGATACTTGAGTCCGTGAACTTTCATTTACATTGCTGCCAGTTTTTACTTGGCTGAAATTCAGCTGAACAGTAAAGTGTGTGGATTTTCAGTCTGGTCTAAAAACTGGGTTCTGAGGCTTTTTTCATTATGATGGTCATATCTGCAATGAGAAGAAGTAGGTTGTACATTTTCTGTTTCTTGCATCTCTTGGAGTTATTCCTATCCTATGTTTAGTTGAAAAATAGGCATTAGAATTTGAACTAAGAATAATATACAGTTATAGAAATCTTGTTATAGAAGCGCAATATGGGTTTTATCCTATAATTTTGTGGAGTGGGATTTACCTTTTTTTTTCATCTGCTGAAAATAGTACGTAGTTGTGCATCCCAATTTGGGCATAAGCAAGAATTTGAACACTGGCGTATTATATTCACTTTGATGCTGTGTTTCTTGACCTTATTTTAAAGGCAGGTCTGAAAACACAAAAACCATTTAATTTTTCTTAATTTTTCTCTTCTCTTATTTCTGTAGACTTTTCCTTTTATTTAGAAGAAACTGAACACATTAGGAAAAATAATGGTGGTATCACAGTAGAGATAGCCTTAAAATTAATTTTGGCTGCTTGCGAAAAACAGTAAGATGAACTATAAGAACCTTACTTGCTTTTAAAACAAGACTGCCAGTTTGAAGGAAGGGGTAGGGTGGAATAATTTTTTTGTAGTTTATTCAAGTCATGCCTAAATTAACATAAAGTTAGGTATCTAAAAAAAAAAAATGGAAGTAGTATTGGATGGGACACTCAGGATGTAATGAAAGCATCTCTTTCTGACTTCTACCCACTTGTTTGCTCTAGTAAATTAAAAATTGCATCAGGTAGCACAACAGCCAGAAGATGTGGAAAACTCAAAATGGTCGTATCTGGTAATTTCTCTATTTACTTATTGTATGTCAGTGTCACACTTTTAAAAGGAAAGACTAATACTTTTTTTGAATCTCCTGCTTATGCCCCAGGGTATACTTACATATAGTGGAACAGATTTCCGCAAACTGGTTCCTAGCTCTCACAAGGATCTGTAAGATACAAATGTACATACTCCTGCTATTGTTTTAATTCAGAAACATTTGCCAAGATATCTGATAATTGCTGCACATCTGCTTAGAGGCAGCACTTAATTTGAAGTGATTATAATGTCTTTAAAACAGCACAATAAAGAGAGATTGCTTGGTTGGGAAATCCTATAGTGCATACTGTAACACAGTGTTTATTGTCAAAAAGTGCTGTTGTCCAGAAAGATTGCTAAAGCTATAGTAAAAGTTATTATAATGCTTACTGATTCTTTTTTTTTTGTTTTGTTTTGTTTTAATTGTTTTTGTTGTCCTTTTCTTTCCTAAGGTTTGGAGAAGCAGTTAATGGAAATCTGGTGGTTGGTACACTGGCCTGGCCTTCTCCGTGGGTTATTGTAATTGGTTCATTCTTTTCAACATGTGGTGCTGGTCTCCAGAGTCTCACTGGTGCACCCCGGCTATTGCAGGCCATTGCAAGAGATGGCATTGTACCATTTATTCAAGTGAGATTTTTTTTTGTTCATGTTGTTACAGTATTTTGAAAATGAAAATTGATGCATTATTTCAGCTGTTCCTGTAGAATGTGAAGAAAAGATTTGGAGCTCAGTTCTATTTGTGTACAATAACAGATCAGGCTATTGTAGGACAAAGTTTGAGCTTCAATATTTTTGTGCAGTGCAATTTAATTATTTGATTTTACACATAAAATTATAAATATTTGATTTTACACATAAAAGTTAGCAGTTCCAAACTGAGAATATAGTATTCTATAAATGGAAATAAACAGAACTAAGAAGCAACTCATTACTGAACTTCTAGACTCTAGGCTGTATTTACTGCTTGCATTTGTGAACAGAGTTATTTAATCTCACTATGGAACTGCATAAAACTTCTCGTATTAGAGAGATGAAATTCTAGGTTTTATTCATTTCTGTAAGGTAAATTAAGTCAGTAAAGATGTAACAATAGAATTCTATCCCATGGCTCCAAGTATGAAGATTTTTTCCAAGATCTGTGCATGTTTTAAGAAGAAATAAATCAGATTGTCCTCAAAGTAAGGGAGCTGGCAAACAGAAGATGATGAGAGAATTCTTGCTGGGCTGCTTCTGCAAAACCTAGACAACTACACTTGAGTTAAAAATAAGTGAATAAAACTCCAAAAGATTATACTGTCTGGAGTGCAAAGCTGTGATCTGTATGGTGAAGTTTGGAGTTTGAAAGCTTACCTCAAGACTTGCAAGACTATCTGTAAGAGGAAATAAATATACTAAGTATGCTAGGGTGGAGGGACTGAGTTGTGGCGGAGTTTGACTTGTCAGTGGAAAGGGGCTGTAATGCAGTAAGTTGTAAGTTCTGGGTAGTATAGAGAAAAAGAAACAAAAAAGATTTACTTTTGCCTGAAGCAAAAATTTGGTAGAGAAAAGGTGACATTATGATTATACTGAGAGTTAGACCTGAAAGGAATGAAGAATCAAAAGGAAAGATTTGTGGTTCAGGAAGTGAGAGAAAGAGAATTGAAGAGAAGCAGGATATTTAGAGAAGGATTTGACACTTGAGGATGCACTTGCTGTTTTGGAGTGATATGAGTACTGCATGGACAAACAAGGAAATGCAAGGAGATTATTATAGAGGCAAGACTATGACAGATTTAAGAAAAAACCCAAAAGACTTGAAACATGAGTAGAAAAAAAGAGGATTTTAATATAATAGTAGTTAAATTTATGGAGGACAGGAAGCTAAAAGACGAGAACAGCATGGAGAATGAATGAGGTCTTAATTTCTGTATTTGAATGGAGGAATATGGAGGAGAATAAATACCACTGGAACCTCAGGCATTTTGCCATCTGTCACCAGTATGCCTGTATAGAATTCTCCACAAAGGAAATTACCACATGCAAAATGTTTTTTGGTAGGGCTCTGTGCAGGATCATAGTCTTGTCTAATTTCTCTTTAAGGGTCAATATTATATTGATAAGTACTGAATTGACACCTAATTTCTATGTTACAAAAAGTACTGGCCTAAACTATATTAACTTTCTAGTAGGCTTAAATCTCTTATGCATATGGTTTTTAATTTTCTTAAGAATATTTCAATAAGAGCTTCCATAGGACTTCAATGTTATGTAGTCATTGCTTACTTTAGTAAGCATATTTCATATTGGAAATGTGTGTTTTGCAATTTTAATTTTGGCTTTTCATAGGATAGATTGCATAATTTTCCTTTCTAACTAATAACTACTTTTAGTTCGAGTTAGACTAAATAAGTTAATTCATTATTTGCACCATAGTTTATTACTGTATAATGAACAGCTTTCCATAATCTTACTGTGAACTTGAATTGAACTAGATATTTGGTCATGGAAAAGCAAATGGAGAACCAACTTGGGCTCTGCTTCTCACTGTTGGTATTTGTGAAATAGGAATTTTGATAGCCTCATTGGACAGTGTAGCACCGATTCTTTCAATGTAAGTATGAGTGTGATGTTTTATGTTCTTAAGTTAAATAGTGTTTTCTTTTAAAATTAACTAGGTAATTATTTTTCTTTTTTAAATAATATATGTTAGACTTTGTTTTCTATCATAAACAAAGTTTTCTATCTTTGTTTTCTATCTTTGTTTTCCTGTTTGATCCTGGAGATAATATGAAACAACAAAATGTTTTGGCTGAACTAATTTCTAGGCACAGAGAAGTTTTTCCATGACAGAGGTCTGGAATGCAAATAAAAACATGTTCAAGTTTCAAAAAACTTGGATTTAAAAATGATAATTACTGCTATTTTAGGTCAAGTGCATCTAACAGAGACAGACAAAATTCAGTCTTTTAGAATATGAATAGAATTTCTTTCTTATTGATTTTGTCCAGAACATGATACCATCTCAGCTACTATAGAAAAAGAAAAGAATTAACTCCGTCCCAGCCAAAAATTATACCCCATGATTGTCAGTTAGTTGCCACATTTGTCTCCAAAATACATGTTTGAGGCTCTATATTATGATAACACGATATTTTGAGGCCTAATATTCTGTAAGCAATCTTAATGTGTGCCTTGTGTTCTCTTGGCCACTGTGAACATAGTATACAGAAAACTGTGTACTAGTATGCAGGAAACTGGACACCTTCTTTCCCTTTTTTGGATTGTGTTTATATTTTAATCCACATTTGTCTAGTACGTTTCTCATTAGGAAGTGCTCTTCCTTTCTTTACAGGTTTTTCCTTATGTGCTATATGTTTGTAAATCTGGCTTGTGCAGTTCAGACGCTTTTGCGAACTCCCAACTGGAGACCTCGTTTCAAGTATTACCACTGGTAGGGAGTATTTTTTCATTCAGAAGAATTAAAACTAACTATACAGCCCTGAATTGTTAATTTTATTGCAATAATAAAGTAAAATCTCCTTTCTGACTTAAATGAGTTATGATTCATGCACTCAATAAGAGCATCATTTGTTTTCATGTTTTTAGAATAGTGCCATAGTAATAACAGTGATCATGAAAATGTGTGGCTAATACAGATGGTTTGGAAAAGGGTTACAGGATGACATTTTATTCTGCATAGAAGCAAAGAGATCTTCTGTTGGAAAATGAGGATGAAAAACCATGAAATCTGCCTTGTATATATACTTAAGGAGAACTGGTAAAAGTGTTCAGGAAGGTTAGGATGATTTTTATTTTGGTTATGCAAAAAATACACAAACCTAAAACTTCTACAGAAAAAAGTCTCATTCAATATACATCAGTTGGTTCATTGATGATGTGATGACTGGTTTTAAAATATGCTTTGGACATTGCATTTGATAACTGAAGTAAACCCTTTAAAAAGTGAGTAGTAATACAAAAGGTGAAAGTATGGTTTTTTGGTTTAATCTTTTTTTAATGGGTTAAGAATTTAAACATCTCAAACAAAGATTGGAAAACTTCTTGATTTTTTTCTAACTGTATGTTAAAAGTACGTAACTTAATTAAAAAGAATTCTATTGAGAAATTTTACTGCTGAAATAACCTTAAATACTAGAGCATTTAGTAGATAAGCTGGCGTGATTCTAGGATGTAAGAGTTACTTATAGTTTTTCTTTTTAAAGAGTTGAGTGAAAACAAAATGTTGCAGTTTTAGTTTTGATAAAACTTGTTGAATCTGCTCTGTAGTTACATACTAGTTTGACACCTAACACACTCCAAATACGTACATTTAGCAACAATTCATTTTTATATTTTTCTCAGAGATATCAGTAAGGCAGCTGACTCACTGTGTGACTACCTCTAGCCAAAGCAGGTTTTGGAATGTCTAGCAGGAATTGGGATGGCATTTTCTTTTCTGAGTGAAAGTAGAGTCTTAGATTCAGGCGTGAAAGAGCAGCTGTTATTCTTTTATACAAACTACAAGACTGATGTCCTCAGAACGTGTAGAAAGCATTCCCTTAGTATAAAATTGAACAGAGTGCACTAAAGACACCCCGTCAATATAGTCAAAGTTAGCTCTAATTTGGAAATTGGGTGAAAACTAATTTGGGAGGTTGTATATGACTAAAAATATACACAAAACTGTCAATTTTGTGATGATTTATATCTAGATTTTATAAATGTGGGCAAACTAGGCATATAGACTGAAGTTTGGAATTGCTTTTGTAATTTTTTCAGTTTGCATTCATTCTTCTTCATAACCTTTAGAAGATTGTTTTCTGTATTCTATTGACTTGTGTTATTGGCCAAGAGACAGACCACAACAGAAGTGAAGAATAGAATTGATGAGTCAAATAGAATTTAAACTAATCAACTATTTTTGCTGGAAGTAACAAAATTGTTTTTTACTGTTTGAATTTTTTAGCTTAAATTCAAATCAACAGTAGTATGTGATAATGTGTTTTGAAACTGAGCTTACTTGGAGGCACTGGTGTTTCAAGACTGTATATACTACAAATGTACTAAAACTATTGTTATATCTAATTTAGATGCATTATTTATGTCACACAAAGGTTCTTAATGCAATTTTTTCATATAAGCTAAAATTGAGACAATGTATTATTTATTTTATAATAGCTAAAAAATAGCCTTTGAAGGTGAAGGCTTTTCTGCAAGTTAAATAAGAAATTAACTTTGTAGAATATTTGCATGCCTATTTAAAAAAATGGAAAAAAATGGTTTCTTTTAGGACTCTTTCATTCCTGGGGATGAGTTTATGTCTTGCCTTGATGTTCATTTGCTCTTGGTACTATGCTTTGATTGCCATGCTAATCGCAGGATGTATATACAAATACATAGAATATAGAGGGTAAGACCATATATCTTATTTATTCTATATTTAATATCTTTACCATTCAGCAAAAAGCTCTTTTATGTAAAATAGATACAATTGAAGTAATAAAGTTCAGAGTATTCTTTGAAACAAGGTAAGATCCAGTCTCTGTTAAGGGTTGTAAGTTTTCTGATTTCAGTTTCTCTGGAACATCTGTTGCATACTTTTCATCAGCAAGAACTGACAGAAGTAAGAGCAAATAAGTCTGGGAAACTGTTGCTGGAGAAGAGATGATGGTGTAAACTTTTGGTAATTCAGGAACGTTACCTTTCAATATCAAGCAGCATCTATTACAAAACTGTAAATTATTATTACCTTGTGCAGAAGCTCAGACTCATATTTTTGTGTGTGTGGACTTGATTACTTTCTAGAATCAATCTTTAAATTGCAACATACTCTGCACTGTATGCATTTGTCAAGAGATAGTTATACCTGTAGGACATGCTGAGCAACTATGAGTCTTAAAGTGTTCATAAAAAAAACTCCAAAAAAAATACCAGCAAAGACCCTAACTAAACAGCATATAGAAGCACTACAAGTAATTATGATCAGTAAAGGTGCATGCTGTCCCTTTCTAAGGATAGATACCCTGTGCTGAAAGAAAATGGTCATATCTTGGAGCAGCAAATTGAAGCTAGGCCATTGTTTTGATGACTAATTAAGCACAGCTCTTAAGTAGATCAGCTGGTATAAACTGTTCCACCCTGTGGATCCTCCATCTTTTAATATCTCCATTTCCAGATTAGATGCTTTCGTGGATTATAACATCTCCATTTACTGGTCAAGTGATAAGGAAATTAATTTCCCGATTTTACTGAGGAAGTCAGATCAGATGGTAACAGTTCTGCATGCATGTGTATATATA
>JAYDZK010000113.1:49544701-49557935 GCA_034509185.1 Euphonia xanthogaster
TGCATGTGTATATATATATATATGTTCATAAATAAAATTATGCATAATTCCAAATTTATATATAAGTTCTACAAATGTTGGCACATGCCAGGACATTTATCTTGCTGAAGGAGATGCTTTACTAGAGGTAGCTTAGTTCAGAGAAAATTCATGAGTGAAAATCAGAGGGAGGGAGGGTGGGCAAGGGAGAGAGACCCCTTGCCATTATAGAATCCATTCTCCTGACCACTTTCAATCATCAATATTCTATACTGGAATTAAAAGGACTGGAAAATGTAGGGAGACTGAAAATGGTCAGGATAATGGTTGGAGCTTAAGGCTTTCTGGGAGAGAAGCTGCGAAGGATAAAGTGGAGAAGGCTATAGTGGTGGTGTTGAGGGCAAGATAAGTTATACTAATCCATGTGAAGTCAAGTTTCACTTACTAATTTTGCTGCTTTAAAATCCTTTAAAGTATCCTTCGCTTATTCATTCTAGTGCTAAAAAGCAACTTAAGTAGCTCTCACCATTACAGAAATGCTTCTGAAGTATGAATAAAATAGACCCTAGTAAATATTTATAAATACAGAAAAAATTACCTTGAAGGGGTCTTGAATGCTTCACCTTGGTTAGTCTTCAATCCTCATTTAAGTCTATAAGACAAGGTTTTTTCATGCATTCATGCAAAAAGAGTGGTCATTTTTTACATCCATGAGAAAAAGTACTTGATCTGTACAAATAAATGGGACCCTGTTAATTGAATCTCTTGTATCCTGAAGAGCGGAAAAAGAATGGGGCGATGGAATCCGAGGACTGTCTCTAAATGCAGCTCGCTATGCTTTGCTTCGTGTTGAAGACGGTCCTCCTCACACTAAGAACTGGAGGTAGAGTCCTATGTATCTCGGAGTCAATTAATTCTTCAAATATGGAAATGTTTTGGAATACTGCTGGTAAAGCAATGAAGTAAAGATAAAGTGAGATTCACCTTTAAAATAATGTTTTAACTTGTGCATGGCAATGATGTTATTGCAATACTACTAATTTACTGAAACGAAATGTGGCTTGTGGTCATCAGCTTTGTGGCAAACTAACTTGAAGTTAAATCCATATAGTGTTGACATGGTTTTCAAAAGTGCAGAAGCATAGCTTCATTCAATAGTAGCACTTTCTAAATTGTTTAGATGCCATTAAAACAAAATCTCACATTTTACTGTAATGGAGTTAGATGTCCACTACTATTTTTGCAATATATTTTTTTTACTTGTTAAATTTAATTTTCCTCAAAGCCTACTTTAAAAGTTACTTAACATTTAAAAATGAAGGACGTTTGCACATTGTCACTTCTGTTGAATGTAATGTGATACTTTAATTCTAGTCACTGCTCAGTGATAGTATCATGGCGTGCATGCACATGCAGTGTTCTGTTGTCCTTCAGTATAATGGCATTACTTTACCATTTTTCCTGGGACTGATGAACTTGGCATCTCAGAGATACCAATGTAATATAGCGTTGACAATCCTGTTAAATATTTGACTGCTTCAGTTCCAAATGAGCCATCTTTCTATTGTGTCAATATAATTGCCAGAACTGAACGATCTTGTTACACCTTAAGCTGTGCTAATTTTGAGGCAGGAAATATCATCCAACTTGTCATCAGTCTTTTGAATTTGTAGCAATGACAGGAAAAGTATAAAATGTTGATTTGGGAAAAGTAAGTAGACTGAATATTGATTAAAGGAAACAGAGTGCGTCCTCATCTAGTATGCAGTTGAAACTGAACTTTGGGTACTCTTGGTATGATTAAGGGGTTGACTGTCCTTTTGTAAGGATCTATGCAGGTAGAGGGGTGGGTTATTTGAGAACATCATGAAAATCCAGAAGGAAAACTGAAAGTTATCCTTCTATCCTTACCTGAATATGCCTAGCACAGGCATATTCAGAGCAGTCATACAAGACTGGGAAGCTGCTTTGGTAAAAAGCACCTGTGGTTCCCAGTAGATAGCAATCCAGCAGTGTGTCTTGGCAATGGCATGCTGGACAGGAGGACAAATAGTACATTGAGAAGTAAATATTTTGGGAGATATTTATTTTTGTTTTGCACTCATTAGAATATATTAAGAATATTTCTTCTATGTTTATGTACCATGATGTAGGAATGACAAATTCGAGTAGATACGACCGCAGATGATGGTTGAACCACAGGGGCATCTCTCCTGTGGGGAGGGGCTGAGGGCCTATGCTTATTCAGCTTGGAGGAGGCTGAAGAGGAACCTAAAAGTTATAACTAACATAAACATGCAAAACCTAAAAGAAGGTTACTAAGAAGAGTCAGATTTCTTGCAGCAGATTGCAGGATAGGAGAATATGAGAACATGATAAAATAATTTAGCACTGAAGAGGTGACCCAGAGGTTTGTTTCTAGACGTTTTCCAAATCTAACTGAATGAAGCAGTAAACAATGTTCAGTGTTTAGTCATTTCAAGCAGCAGGTAGCACCAGATGACATTGGAAGAGTGATTTTATCATTTTCTAGGGGACACTAGTCTTTAAGGGAACTTTTCAAAATTACATTGTGATGGTTTATGTATTCTGTACCCTGAACTGTTGTTTGTAATTGCAAATTATGGCTTACTTACTTAGGAGTTGCCTGTTTTCCATTGAATTAAGCAATTAATCTGCATTTTATTAATTCTTCATTTTAATTTTCCAGTTCTTCCTAATGAATGTGTGTGTGCACTAAACTTCTTTTCCCTTTGTTTGGCAGACCTCAACTTTTGGTCCTGTTAAACTTGGATAATGAGCAGTTAGTCAAACACCCTAGATTGCTTTCTTTTACCTCTCAGTTGAAGGCTGGTAAAGGACTCACTATTGTGGGTTCTGTGCTTCAGGGAATCTACTTAGATAAATGTACAGAAACTCAGAAAGCTGAAGAGGTATGTAAAAGAGAGCTTGCAAATACTTGTAATTTACATTAGTATTTAAATGTTGAATCTGGATAGCTCATATATTTAATGAGAACAGACTATTGTAAAATGTTGAATAAAACATCTATTTTTGCTTTCAGCACAATCAATGATTATATAAAAAGAATGGATTGGTGTATGTAGCAAAATGTTCTATAAAATTTTCGAGTAGGATAAGGCAACACTGATACTTCCTAGCTTTTTCTTTAATATTGAGAGTCCTGGGCTTACAATCAAATTACATTAAAAAAAAATTTAACACCCCCCTCCAGAAAAAAAAAAAACAAAAACAAAAAAACCAAACCCCCCCCGACACAGACACACAAAAACCCCCCAAAAACAACAACAAGAAAACCACCAAAACTCAGCAAGCTTTAACAAATTACCTTACAAAGAAAACAGCATATATTTAACAAAAAATTTAATGTTTAACTAACAAATGCAAATGTTTGGCATAATATCATCCTCATGATGTGATTTTCTACATCCTTCTAGAAATACATACGAGAATTAGGATTAGGAGTACTCTTTGCCAGAAAACTGGGAACAGGATCCTTCTTGGGATCTTTTATTTTATTTTTCTATTTTTACCATATCTCCAGAAAAAGTAGGATAGGTAGGAAAAAATAGTAAGTTGTTATATAATTTAAAATTATATCCAACTATACCTACAAACACAAGTAAATTTAGTTTCAATTCAATATCTTCAATAATAATACTTTATTTACTTGCCTATGCAAACTCTCCTCCTCCTATCTTTATAGAGTGGGGAAACATTTGGAGAAACTATCATGTTTCCTGTACTTTTTTGAAATGTTCAAAAGTAGGTTTTGATTGCCATTATATCTTCCATATTGGTTAATTTCTGCAGTGTTGCTCAAAAGAGTACCAGTTGATATGTCTACTGTTTTGATCCAAGTAGCCTTCAAAGCTGTGTAAAAACCCCTGTGATTTTTTCAGACCTGGTATCTCTTAAATAGATGAGCATTTAAAATCTTGAAATGGACTAGCTAACATAGCTAACTGCCCATTTCCTCACAGTTTTCCTTTTTCTTCCTCTTGCTATTCAGGCTTATCCATAGTGGTTTTTAAAATAACAAAGTATAAAGATAGATGACCTATTTGATATCACATGAAAAGGTTCTAAAAGACCAATTAACTTGAAAACAAGTTGAAAACTCCAACCATGCTATGTTGTGAAAGCAGTTGTTATTAAGCTGTTGCTATCAACATATATGAGTAGAAAACAAGATGAAGAATACAAAATTAAGCCTATGAAATAAAACACGAAAAAACCTTTAAACAGAAATTGTTTACCCACAAGAATTTGAAATGTTATTTGTAGACAGCCTAACTTAGCTCTTTTTCTGAGAGATGGAAAATGAATGAGTTTAAGGGAGGCCTAATCCATGAGTTTTCTGGAAAGTCAGACCTGATGTTAAGATTTAGGAAACTATTACTTTTAAAATGGAAATGAAGATGAATTGTAAAACTTTCGGCATCTGGAGGCCTCATAGGTTCTGGAGAAATTAAACTAGAAAGTGTTTCTAGGATACCTGTAGAAAATATTTTCTTCTGTTTGTCATTAAAAAAACCCCATCTATTTAAACTGATAAACCCTCACAGATATTATTTGTACAGACATACTTGTTATCTTTGCTAGCAAATTCTCTCAAGACTTTTTTTCTCTGTTACATGGAGTTTCTGATGTGAAGCTACACGGAGACAGTGCCTGGCACTCTGTGATTTAATCTGTTCCTGATGATTTTTGACAAATTTTGGTTTTTGTAAAATTCAAAATATTTATGTATTAGTTCTTCCTTCTGAAACATGTTGATCTCCCCCACAAGTCACTGATTATGATGGGGGGTTTTAAAGTTATTTAATCAGAAAATAATAATTGCCAAAGCTCATGTTCCCTGGTCAAGCTCGAGACTGGTTTGAATGTTTCTTTTAAATTACCTGGTTATGTGTCTTCATGTTTGTCAGTGTTTAAATGGAGGAGAGCTATTCTGAAATTAAAGGAATGTGGGATATTTAATCTGATCAGTTTATCTTGTCATTATTTCAACAGTGCTTCCAATTTTCTCCTGCACATCTTTTTTTCCATGTTGGGAGCTGATAAATAATCAGCCTCTTAATGTCAGAGGTATTTAAGGAACTTTGGCAGCCTCTTCTTTTTAACTACTTGGCATGACACTAGCAAACTCTTCCAATTTCAAAATAAATGACTGATTATTCCAACATATGTTACTTTGTCAGTCACTGGTTTTGACTTTACCTGAAGCAGTGTTACTTCATTTATCTTTATCTATGTGCTTTTACTCATGTCTTGTTCATTCTACTTTGGAAATAAAAGGCTGAATAATCAAAATAATGAAAAACCTGTGTGTGGTGTCTTTTGGGACGGTAGCAATTTGGGCTCTAGTTTTCATAGAATCATGTTCACTCTTGGAATTAGTGATTTCTTCATGTTGGTTATACATCGTTGATAAAGTTTTGCTATTATTTAATGTTGTTACTCCTTCTGGTGTTAATTATCAGTGTTGATGGTTCATATTTCCCTATCTCTAAATTTCCTGTTGCAGAATGTTAAGGCCTTAATGGGTGTAGAAAAGACTAAAGGATTTTGCCAGATTGTGGTATCTCCTAACTTCAGAGATGGAATATCCTATTTGATTCAGTCAGCTGGTCTAGGAGGGATGAAGCACAATACGGTCCTGATGGCATGGCCACAGTCGTGGAAGCAGGCAGAAAATCGTTTCTCATGGAAAAATTTTGTTGGTATGTGTTTATTGACTTTCTCATTTGCATTTGTAATTCGACTGTGTGACTAATGTATTTGCTGTGTGGAGGAAATGTGCTACTGAACATCTGGTGGACAATTGAATCTGTATCTGATTTAATCTGGAGTGGGTTCTCTCAGCCCTCTTCAACCACAGGTTTGCTTTTTCTTCTAAGCAGGTTGGTTACTAAAATCAGTGTCATGGTTTAGGAATATTGCTCAGCAATTTAGTGCTACCAGTGAGACTTTCCAAATCATACTGCTGCTTGCTGCCCCTCTTCGTCTTCCCCCACCCCCCTTGGGCTGGGTTGAAGAGAAAAATTGGAGGCACAAAAGGTAAAGATCACAGATTGAGATAAGAACAATTTACTGGAAACAGCAATGAGATAAGTAAATGAGCAGTAAGAGCAACAGTGTTAATAACAAAGTATACAAAGAGAGTGATTCTCATGCAAAAATGTCCACCTCAGAGTTCGACCCAACCATAGCCATGCCACTCCAACCACTCCCTCTGGCTCAGAACTGGTACCACTTGGCCATTCCTTCTGGCTTTGAATCGGGCCCAAGCTTATTCTACCAGAAGAAACCCCTTCTCCTTGGAAGAGACTGCCTTAGCCCTGCCCCTGGCAATGACCTGAGGTGGTATAGAATAAGCTCTCGGTCCTAGCCATGCCCCTTCCTAGCTGTTGCAAAAATTAACTGTGTCCTGGACAGAAGCAAAACTTTATCCACCCCCTATTTTATACCATTTATGTCATGCCCAGATTCTACCCCTTCCAACTTATATATATATATATGAATGTATGTATGTATGCATGTATATGAATGTGTTTGTGCATATATATATGTATATATATACAAACAAGTATCATTTCCACAGTCAATATCCATTCCTCCAAGATGTCTCTTAAGTCCATTTAGTCCATGACTGCAGGTTTTAAGTGTTTTCCAGTGCAGGAGGGCTGGTTGCAAGCTGCATCGGGAACTCAAAACTGGTGCATCTGTGGTAGTCCATGCTCATTGTCCATGGTTAAGTCCACTTCTCCATCACAAGCCCATCACTATGTTGCATCTCTTTTCCAGTTACCTAAGATATCATTGGCCCACTGAGCTAGAAATAATTCAGCCTATGTTGCCACCTGAGAGACTTCATTCCTGGCTGCCCAATGCACCTGTCCACTGTTGCAATGTACTTCAATAGCCTGATTTTTGGGTATGTGTGCATCTACATGATGCTTTTACAACCAACTTCTCTACCCAAGCGGCAATGTCTTGCCACAATTCAGCAGCCCAGGTGGCTTTACCTCTGTGCTGCCAATAGGTCTTTTTTAGTAGTTTTAGCCATCCCCACAGAGCATTTGCTAACATACATGAGTCAGTGTACAGCTAGAGCATTGGCCATCTCTTTTGTTCAGTGATACTTAAAGCCAGCTGGATGCCATTCAGCTCTGCAACCTGATTTGATCCACCTTGTCCCTCAATAGCTTCTGTGACTCACACATAGGAGTCCATACAGCAGCCTTCCATTTTCCATGTATCCCTACAATATGACAGGAACTGTCAGTAAAAACAGCATAACACTTTTCTTTTTCAGGTAGCTGATTATATGGTGGGGCCTCCTCAGCATATATCACCTTTTCCTCCTCTGATTTTAGTTCAAAATTTTCACTTTTGGTCTGGTTTGTCATGACTTCCAAGATGCCTGTGTAATCAGGGTTTCCTGTTCAAGCTCACTGTGTGATCAGCATGACCCACTTACTCCACATAACATCAGTGGCATGATGTGTGGAAGAGATTTTCGCTTTGAACATTCAGCCCAGCACTGGCAGTCGGAATGCCAGGAGGAGCTGTGCTTTGGTGCTAATCACTTCTGAATGTGCTTGAACCTCTTTATAATATGCAGCTATAATGCCAGTAGCCCTTTTTCCATACGGGTGTAACAGGCATCAGATCCTTTGTATGCTACATTCCTGAACCCTAGGAATCATTGTTGAGTCTCCCCAGATACTGGGGTTTTTTTGCCAGAAACTCCAGGAAGAACTAATCTTCCCAGCTGAGGCATAGAGCACATTTTTCACATCTTGTCCTGTCCTGACTTGCCAAGGGCTACTGCATGAACAGTCTTTTGTTTCATTTGTTCAAAAGCCTTTTGTTGTTCAGGACTGCACTTAAAATCATTCTTCTTCCAAGACATATAATAGAGAAGACTTATGATTTGACTGTGTTCTGGAATATGCATCTTCCGAAAACCCACACTGCCTAGGAAAGCCTGTGCTTCCTTCCTGCTGGTTGGTGAGAATGTAGCTGCTGTTTTGTTGACCACATCCATGGCAATCTGATTATGTCCATGTTGCCATTTTATTCTTAAAATCTGAGTTTCCAGGGCAGGTCCCTTGACCTTACTTTGCTTTATGGCAAAACTGGCCTCCAAGATGATTTGGGTTATCTTCTCCCCTTTCTCAAAAAGGTCTGCTGTGTTGCCCCACAAGATGATGTAATCAATGTATTCCAGGTGTTCTGGAGCTCCACCCTTTTCCAGTGCAACCTTGCTTTCTTATAGCAGTGACTGTTCCATACTGGCAGAGCATGGGATATCTTCTTTCTAACGTGCTTGAGCTTTTCAAATCTGTCTGCAGTCTTGGACAGCCAAGGCATAGGTCATTAGGGAGGGAAAAAGATGATCTTCATATTGTTGTAGTCAGATAGTTGCCTGAAGCATTGTTTGTTCTCCTTTCATTGACATCAGTCCCAATGAGTTGGCATACAATGATGGCACATGCTGTACAAATTTCTCCCATGCGAATTGTGTACAATGGACCTCATCTGGATCTACAGAGGACTGTTTGTTATTTGAATCCCTATAGATTACCTTCAGCACAGCTAATTCTCTCATGTACTGGATACCTTTCTCCATGGTGTTCCACCTGCATGAGTACAGTACTAGGTCATCCTTGAGAAAATACCTTTCCTTCCTGCTTGGCAGGACTTGGCTCCAGAGGCTGAGAGTTTCTGTTTTCTTCCCAATCCCCTTGCCAATGCTGACATCCCAGTTCAGGGATCTCTTCACTACCATCTAGTTTCATATTACAGGCAGCAATATCCCAGCATCAGAGCAGCTAAGTCAGTAGGGACTCACCCGATTGGTGGCTGAAATTTTTTTTGCATATCTCACAGCTCACCTGGAGATAGGGATTGGGTGATTGTCTCTGGCCCTGTCTGTTCCTCATGTTGTGAGGTCTCTCCTTCCTTTTCATCCTTCACTAAGTGAACTGATTTTGTCTTTGATTTCTTTTTCTATATAGGGGTGACTGCTACTGGGACCAGGTTGTTCCTCTGGTTCAGCTGCAGTTTGAGTGGCCACACTGCCTGTCAGTCTGCCTTCTTCCTCTTCCCCCTGAGACTGCTGTCTAGTATTGTGGAGTGTCCAATAAATAGTAGCCAAGGCCCAGCATGTTGCAAAACTTCATACCTCCCTGGAATTGCCACAGCATTTTTCTGTCAAGTATTCTGTTACTTTACCATGGTCCTGTAGTTGTTGTTTGTGAAGTTCCAAACCACTGGAGCAGAATAATCCTTCAAAAGCTGGCCCATTTTCTCCCACTTGCCATGTTACTCATGATTATACACCCTTGGGACAGATCTCTGAGCAAACTCCTAAGAAAACTCCATCACTCTAAATGTGGTGTAGACTGAGGAGACCTGGTAGACTTAGCACAAAAGAATATGATTTCCTTAACATCTAAATGGAATTCAACATTCTCTGAAGATAACAGGCTGAAGGGGGTGTAAAAGGCCAGGAAAAGAGGATGAAAAGCTGGGGAAAATTATCCTCCCCCATTCCCACCAGAGTGTGTATGGTTGGTAAACATGCAAAGGTAGTACCCAAGGTAAGAGTAGGAGAGCAACAGTCAATATATATCCCAACTGATTGTCATTGTCTTTGTTGTTATCATGTCATAAACTGACATCCCTCAATATATATCAGCAAAGAAATCCTGATCCTTCTTCCTACTCTGAAAAATATCTTGATGAGCACATACAGGAATATATACAGGATTAGGTACCACTTCCACTTGAACAGACCAAGCAACATTGTGACCAGTGGCTCCATACCTAAACCAAAAAAAAGCCTAGATCAGATTTGTTTCAGACCTGCTCTGGGCAGTGTGTTGTTATCTCAACACATTGTGCCCCACCTCAGACACCAAATCAATGGTATTAAGTAGTGTAGAGTAACCTCTGGATCCTGGCCACAACCCTCTTTGCTCTTGCAACAATTAGCCTTGTCCCAGCTGTAACCACAACACCCAGGATATTCCTCTTTTGCCAAGACACCTGGAATATTTCTCTTTTGCCTCAGCAGAATCTGGGAGGGTTTGATCTTTTGAATTTAAAACAAAAGCAAAATCTGTGTATGAAAGCTAGGAGTTCTTGATTAAATGTCTTGTTTTCCCTTACAGATACTGTACGAGAAACAACTTCAGCTCAACAAGCACTCTTGGTGGCTAAAAACATTGACTTATTTCCAACAAATCAAGAACGTTTTACTGAAGGAAATATAGATGTGTGGTGGATTGTTCATGATGGTGGTATGCTGATGTTGCTGCCTTTTCTCCTTCGACAGCACAAGGCAAGGACAACAGAAAAAGGCTGGGATTTAATTTTCTAGCACTAAATTGTTCTAAGCATGTCTAATTAAATACTCCTTCACCTTGTTCAAATTATGCATAGTAATAGCAATCACAGTGTTACAAACTGTTATTATGTATCTTTTTGGTAGGTTTGGAGAAAATGTAAAATGCGTATCTTCACCGTTGCTCAAATGGATGATAATAGCATTCAAATGAAGAAGGATCTTCAGATGTTCTTATACCACCTTAGACTAAATGCTCAAGTGGAAGTTGTTGAAATGGTTTGTTATTATATATTTTTAAGGTGCAACTGGGACTAAAGTTGGGAAAACAGATTTAGCTTTTTTCAAATAAAGAGCTATTAGCCCAAATACAGAAATTTAAAAATTGTAGTCTCGCAAAAACCAAGAAGTTAAACATCATTATCTTACCTTGTTACAATGCTGCTGTATGTGGTGGTGAGTTTAATGAGTTTGTCAAGTAGAGTTTGAGATGTTTTATGTGTTAATTCTTATTTTGTTTATGACTACTAGACCATAGAGCTGGTTCATTCAGAAGGAAAAGCTTGGATTTTTAGCAAGCAGTGAAATGGAAGGCTGAATGTGCTTAATCTAATAAGCTAAGACATATAGTATGAGACAGGATGGACTTGTCTATGTCTCCAACTACTGTAAGAATACCTCTCTGGAATAAGGAATCCCTAGGCTCAAATGAGAGTTGTTCTGGGCATCTCAAGCCATGAGATGAAAGCAGGACCTAGAGTTTCACAAGTCAAGGTAGTGACAAAATGAATTTGGTAACTTTTTTCCTTTTTTAAATATGGGTCATAAACTGTTTAGGAGAAAGGACAAAAGCTATGTCTGTCTCGGCCCACTTCTTCTGGAAACTAAGGATGCAATTTCCAGCACTAAAAGGTGACTAGCATAATGTCCAAAGTAAGACTCATGGGGAAAAAAAAAAACCCAACCAAAATTTTTACTCATTCTGAAGTGAGATGAAGATGAGTAAACAGGTTGAAAACTTCTATTACCACTGGTTTCTAAAATCACCAGAACATATTAAAAGGTTTATCATCCTAATTAATCATAAAACAATTTTAAGAATTGTTTTAATTAGTTACGAAAAAAATTACTTGTGAAAAAATTTGCTGTTCTTTGCTGAGAGTACTAAATATGAAAGTCTCAAATGCTGTGGCATGTACAGTTGAAATAAGACAGAGTGCCATGAAATGGCTCAGTCTTGGTTGAATTTTGAGCAGAAGGCAGTATAGAAAGTTGTGCTTGTTTCAGCTGGGGTAGAGTTACTTTTCTTCATGGCGGCTGGTATGGGGCTGTGTTTTGGATATGTGCTGAGCACAGGGTTGATAATATCAGGATGTTGTTGTTATTGTGAAGCAGGGCTTACACAGAACCAAGATCTTTTCTGTTTTTTGTACTGCCACACCAGCAAGGAAGTTGGGGGAGTTTGGGAGGAGATACGGTTGGGACAGGTATCCCAAACTGACCAAAGGGCTATTCCAGACCATATGACATCATGCTCAGTATATAAGTTGGGGAGAAGAGGGAAGAAGGGGGGAATGTTTGGAGTGATGCTCTTTGTCTTCTCAAGTAACCATTATGCATGATGGGAATCTGCCCATGGGAAGCAGTGAATTAATTCCTTGTTTTGCTTGCTAAAGTGCACAATTTTTGCTTTTCCTAATAAACTGTCTTTATCTCAACCCATGAGTTCTCTAGCTTCTATCCTAATTCTCTCCCAAATCCACTTGTGGGGGAATTAGAGTCTGCATGGGCCTTGGTTGCTGGCTGGGGTTAAACCACTACAGAAATACAATTTATTCTTTTCTTCTGTGGGTAATATTTAATTCTGAGAATCTTCCAGAGGATAAGAGATATATTACAAGTCAGTGACAATACAGGTGACTGGTATAGATTTTTATATTGTATTTTAATTTTCAGCCAATATGAGAATGTATGCCTGAATTTCTTGCTATGGCAAGAAATGGCTTTGTTTATGAACATTTCTCACTGATGAAAGGATAAGGTGTTATTTGTGCCTAACACTTACAGTTACTGTTTTTAAGGAAATCTAGGGTCTGCACATGCTCAGGTGGCAGCAATGCATACCCAGTTTAAATAAGGGCTTTCAACTTTCACTTCTGCAACCTAGTTGGAACAGAATAGTTAGTGGAAAATCTGTTCCAAATACCTAAAATTTAGATAAAATCACAATAATATTGTTACAGTATATTCATACAGTTCACTGTATGAAATTGCTGTTTGAAGAGTAGGTTTTAAGAATGAGGACAGAAGTGATTGATCAATTATATGCTTAGGATTACTCTAATGCCATGAATACATCCACCAAATGAATACAGGTATGAGAGATATATTACCTGAATGTTGTTCTTCAAAGTAGTGCTTTTCTTCTGGTGTTGCTAATGCCAATTTCTTTTGCAGTTTGAAAATGATATTTCTGCGTTCACATATGAGAAGACACTTATGATGGAACAGCGATCTCAGATGCTAAAACAGATGCAGCTATCAAAGAATGAAAGAGAAAGAGAGGTAGGATCTTCAACTTGACAGGATGTTCCGTGAAAAATCTGAAAGTACGATCTTCTGGCTGTAGCTTCTAATCAGTTTCTGACTAGTCAAAAACTTTGATAACTGCATTGTGCTTCTCTACAACCAGTTTTACTTGCAAGGTTAAAGTTATGTGGGGAAAAAATATTTTTTTTATTTAAACAGATTTTAAGAGTTTTCCTGGTTTTGTTGAGTGCAAGTGTTGATTAGCAAATGTCCTGGTTCAGGGCAAATTTGGGAGAGAACCCCCCCCAAAAAGGGCTCTTCTAGGAAAGCAGATTTAATCAGCCC
>JAYDZK010000113.1:49558035-49568050 GCA_034509185.1 Euphonia xanthogaster
GCGCAAAACTTATTATTCAGCATAAACAGAACAAGACGATTGGGGATAAAAGCATCATACAGTCAACCCAGGACACAAAACATTTCAGCATCAGTGTAGAATACATTCAGAGCCTTTCCAAACTTGGCATAAGTAGCTAAGATTCATGATTATGCAATTGGACTGATTATCTTTGACTGTGATTTGGTCTTAGGATCATAGAATCATTTACGTTGAAAAAGACCTTTACGTCAAGTCTGACCACTAACCTAATGCTGCCAAGTCCACCACTAAATCATGTCCCTAAGTGCCATATCTACATGTTGTTTACCTCCGGGGACTCAACTTCAGCCACCTCCCTGGACAGCCCATTCAAATGCTTGATAACCCTATCCGTGAAGAAATTTTTCCTAATGCCCAATCTAAACATCCTCTGGTACTACTTAAGGCCATTTCCTCTTGTTACTGGGGAAAAGAGACCAATCCCCACCTCACTACAATTGTCTTCCAGGTAGTTGAATAGAGTGAGAATGTCCTTCCTGAGCCTCCTTTTCTCCATTCTAGAAAACCCTACCTCCTTCAGCCACTCCTCATATGACTTACAAATACACCATATTACACAATATAATACAAATTTGTTCAAATCACACTGACTATGTTTTAGTTTCTGCATTATCTTGCATGTTTTATGAATCAACTCTTTTTTTTTTTTGAACCAAAATTAGCCCAACAAAGTATAATCCTCTCATATCAAGATGGAAATGCTGGTTTTGCTGCTCCCCTAGCCTTACTATTTTACATATTGTAGCAACAAGCTTCATTCAGCTGTATTTTTATGAATATTTGTAACTCACAAGTCCTTTCCTTTTAGCTTGTGCTTCTACCCCCTCTTCTATTCAGCTAACTCTTTCAGTATTATCAAGACTTTTTAGTGATGTAGAAGATAATGAATGCTCTGGCTTTGCCATCACATAAATGATTTCCATCCTATAGCAAATGAGAACTCTACTGTGTTTAATTTCTCAATTGTGTAACAGCTAGATTTGTTTTCTTATGGCTTTTCATTTGTGGTGTTAATCATAAAAGTCCAAGCAGTTTGGGGTTTTTTTGGTTTTTTCCTTTTATTTGTCCTCTTCTCTCTATTCATTTTTCCGTCTCACAGGATTTTTTAAAGATTCCTAAAGATGCCTGCTATTGCTACAGTTTATTGCTGTGAAACATCTTTCTTATCCATGTCATGGTAGTTTTCTTTCGATTTGAGCCAGTCTAACATCCTTCCAGTAAAAAACCCAAACTTTTCTGTACAACTTATTCAGCCTTAGTTTCTTTACTGAACAGTCATATTTTCCAGTGGAGTTGAGTAATTTATCTGTTGTAGATTTTGAAGGATTTAACTTACACATGATCAATAGAAGCTATTGCTCTGTATTCTATAGCACATAAATTGCAGAGGATATGAAAGAATTTCTTCTCAGCTCTGAGCTGATGGGAATCGGGACTATACTTCGGAGTATTGTTTGTTTCTAGTTTTTCTAAGTTTTTATTTCCTTCTATTCCCTCCATATAATTTTCTTTCTTTATTACTCACTTTTATCTGAACTTTACCATCACCATTATAGCATCAGTTTCTTCCTTCTTATCAGGCAGGGTAAAATCTGAGACATTCAGAACACCACTGAATTTACTTCAGGGTCGGAGATAAAACCCTTGGTAAGTCCAGGAACTTCTAGTACTTACTGCCTTGTCCAAAAATAAAAGTGATATCCATCAAATGTTTCTGATTAGGATATCTAAATCTACCTTGTTCTTTTGTGTTTTCATAAGAAAACGTGGTTTATTGAAGTGACTGCCAGAACCCGGGCTAACTCTTAGAACTCCGTCACAACACCGGTAGTGTGGAACTGCCTTGGGTATGGGGATTTACCAGAGGCAGAACCTTTAGAGCCACTTGGTCTACCGTACCACACACAAGACAGGGACCAGGCAGAGGAGAAAGGAGAAGGCTCTCCATCTTGAGGTTCCACAAGGAATTTTTTATTCCAGATGAAAAGAGCAAGACAAAAAGCTTGTAGCTCTTTTGTGCAAGGGGTTTTGTTCAGATGCAAATCAGGAGGTGGATACAAACAACTAACCAATAGGGAATCCTCAGGGGAGGAGTGAGGGGATTACATCGAGTGTCTGGGGCCAGTTGGGGTAGGAGGGAGATGGGATTGGGGTAGAAAGGATGGGTCACATGGGGCAATGGGACTTCCAGGAGTCGGGGAATTCCAAAGGGGTATTGCAGACAGGGATTGGCCTGAGGTTTAAGTGGCAGAGAAGGTTTGGGAATCAAGGGCTGGGATGCCTTGACAGGCAGGGAAAGAGCTGGAACAAGGGGCGGGGAATGGTATGAGGGACAGCTTTGAGGGAGGGTAAAACCCAGGGGTAAACCAACTTGGGGAGAACATGGGGGTACAACAGAATGAACCACTGATTCATTCTGATGGTCCATTCTGAGGGTTCATTCTGATTCATTCTGATGATTCCTTGTTATTAACAAGGAATCAGTAAAATAAATTCAAACCGCAACTATGCACTCAGAGTGCCTGGCCCATTCTTACTCTGATCATTTCTTTTTAATTAGCTGAGCCATTCTTTTCAATTTTTTTGCTGACATCCAAAACTTTTATTAGTATAACTAGTTCAAATTAGCATTGCTTTTCATTTTAATATCTGTCTTCAGGCCTTCAAATATAACCTGGTATTCCAGTTTTGAATAGGGAGTGTAGTTTTGTTTCCTGTTACCACCAAGATTAGTACTTTAACCTCACTTTCGTGCATGTATGCCTTCAAATGAGGCTCAGGCCTTCTCAAAGTGGAGACTTTGGTTTTGTGCAGTGTTTATTTGCTGTCTTAGTTATAAGCATGCTTTTACCCCTGAGCAATCACCCTAATCCTCCCTTCTCCTGTCACTTTTTAAAACAGAATTGATTTGATCTTGCCTCTGGGTTTTCTTGCAGAACTGGGGATCAAGCACTCACCAGATTTTTGTTTACTTTTTTGGAAAACTTGGTCAATTTGCTTCTATTTGGGTATAAATATAATAACTGCCTGCAAAGCATAACATAGGCAACTTAGGTGTAACTGGTAAACATCTATTTATTTGACTTAGTCAATAGTGCTACAAAGGGGAAAGAAAATGTAGAACCTCATTCCCTCTGTTGCTTCCATTTTTGGTGGTTGTTGACTTCTTTCTCTGGTAAATCCTCACTAAGGACTCTTGGGCAAGGCAGTGATAATGGGACCTGTGAGAAGGTAATAATACTTTGCACCAACAAATTATCTTGGATTGTGCTGTTACGTAAGATTGGCAGAAATTTGGGTGCATGCAAGTGAGTGATACATGGACAGATTACTCTTCAACTAATTAAAGTTGAAAAGAAGGGTATTTATTGCAGCACACTGGACACATGTGGAATCATTTCCAAATACATGTGCAAGGAGTCGCAGATTCCTGCTCTCTATTTTGTTCTGCTGGTCATGGTCCAAGCCTCACCTAACTGACTATTCTTAAGGCAAGGTATTTCTATGGTCTGCTCCTTCACAATTGCTACATCTATCCTTGTCACTCCTAGCTTCTCTTTCCTAATGTATTTATTACTTTTTAACTAAGGTACTTGATTCCTGCCACCTATATTATTAACTTAGCTTCTTAACTAATTTTAAAATCTTAACTAAAATATGCAATCTTCACTATCCCAAATATATTCCCAGCTAGCCCCTCAACTCATCTACAGTGTTCAATTATCCTAAATACATTTCCAACTGACTCATTGACTGATTACTGTTTCACTGTAGGTGAATGATTAGATTTTTAGGGTTTTAGGTTTTTACAGTTGAAAAGTAGCTTTCTCACATGCTTTTGTTTTTTTCATGATTTTGATTGTAATTGAGTGAAAAATTTCACCTGAATGTATACATGTATGAAAGGATGTGACCCTCAAAAACAAGTGAATATTTGAGCTTCCCATAGAGACTGAAGGACTCCTGTTTTCACAAATGTCTATAAAGGGACTTCATAACTAACTACTAAACATTTAAAAATGGTCCCCCCCCCCCGTTATCCAGGAGGAGGCAATCAGAGAACTGCTGAGCTGCTTGGATATTCATAAATCCATGGGATCCATCCTAGGGTGATGAGGGAGCTGGCAGATGAGCTTGCAAAGCCGCTCTGCATCATTTACCAGCAGTCCTGGCTCACTGGCAAGGTTCCAGATTACTGGAAGCTGGCCAATGTGACGCCCATTCATAAAAAGGGTGGGAAGGAGGATCCTGGTAATTATAGGCTGGTTAGCCTGACCTCAGTACCCGGTAAGGTTATAGAACAGTTTATACTGAGTCTCACCACACAGAACTTACAGGATTGCCAGGGTATCAGACCCAGCTAGCATGGGTTTAGGAGGGGTAGGTCATGTTTGACCAACCTGATTTCCTTCTATGAGGAAGGAAGTGACCAAGTGACCTGCCTGGTGGATGCAGGAAAGGCTGTTGATGTTGTGTACCTGGATTTCAGCAAGGCCTTTGACACTGTCTCCCACAGCATACTCCTGGAAAAGCTGGCAGCCCATGGCTTGGACAGGAGCACTCTTTGCTGGCTTAAGCACTGGCTGGATGGCCAGGCCCAGAGGGTGGTGGTGAATGGTGCTGTATCTGGATGGCGGCCAGTCACAAGTGGTGTCCCTCAAGGGTCTGTGCTGGGGCCAGTTCTGTTGAATATCTTTATTGATGACATGGATGAGGGGATTGAGTCTTTCATTAGTAAATTTGCGGACGACACTAAGCTAGGAGCGTGTGTCGATCTGTTGGAAGGCAGGAGGGCTCTGCAGAGAGACTTGGAAAGGTTGAATGGATGGACAGAGTCCAATAGGATGAAGTTTATTAAATCCAAGTGCTGAGTCCTGCATTTTGGCCCCTGTAAATAACTCCCTGCAATCTTGTAGGCTGGGGATGGTGTGGTTGGACAGTGCCCAGGTGGAAAGGGACCTGGGGTACTGGTCAACAGTCAGCTGAACACGAGCCAGCAGTATGCCCTGGTGGCCAAGAAGGCCAATGGCATCCTGGCCAGTATCAGGAATAGTGTGGCCAGCAGGAGCTGGGAGGTCATTTTTCCCCTATACTCGGCACTGGTGAGGCCGCACCTTGAGTGCTGTGTCCAGTTCTGGGCCCTCAGTTTAGGAAGGACATTGAGATGCTTGAGTGCGTCCAGAGGAGGACAGCTAGGCTGGGAGGGGGCTTGGAACACAAGCCCCATGTGGAATGACTGAGGGAACTGGGGTTGTTTAGCCTGGAGAAAAGGAGACTCAGAGGTGACCTTATCACTCTCAACTTCCTGAAAGGTGATTGTAGGCAGGTGGGGCTTGTTAACTTTCTCCAGGCAGCAACTGACAGAACAAGAGGACACAGTCTCAAGCTGAATCAAGGGAAATAGAGATTGGATATTAGGAAAAAGTTTTTCATGGAAAGAGTGATAAAGTTCTGGAATGGTTTGCCCAGGGAGGTGGTGGAGTCACCATCCCTGGATGTGTTTTAAAAAAGGCTGGATATGGCACTTGATACCATGGCTTAGTTAAGTTGTTAGGGCATGGTCAACTGATCTTGAAGGTCTCTTCCAACCTCGTCATTCTGTAAATTCTGTGAAAAAGAGCCTTATGAGCTGATACCAAATCTCATCTATTAAAATGAAGAATAATATGATATCTGCTTTTTTCTGTAGACTTTTTTTTGTCATTGGTAACCTTTTTGTCCCAGATTCAGAGCATCACAGATGAGTCTCGAGGCTCAATTAGAAGAAAAAGTTACTCCAGTCCATTGTCCATTGTACAAGATGCTCAGGCACTGCTGACTAATGATTATCAAGAGGAAGAGGTAGCTCGACATAGTGCTGACTACGACTAGACATATTTTCCATTGCAACACTTCAAGTACCACTATCGCAAACTGAACTACAGATTAACTACAATTTTTTCTAAATTAATTATGTTACCCTGTATTTCTTGTCTTTAGATGATGCTTCTGTGACATGAACTATATTCTCTTTCTCACACTTATTTTCCATAAAATAAATAAATTTATGAGACTGTTTTCTTAAGAGCCAGAAGCAGGGTTTACATTAATAAACATATTTCATGCTTTCATTGACTTCCTTTATAGTTCCTCTCTTGAAGTACTGAAGATTCTTGGAGACTGTGTTGATATACTAGATATTTTAGGGAACGGAAGCCATTTTTATTTGCAAGCTATTAATAACCCATATATGTCATTACTGTATAATGTGGGGTGACATTGAAAGAAAATGGACTGATGTAATCAATGAGTTTAGTGTGCACTTGAAGTGTCGCTCATATGTAAAATGTGTAGCCTAGTTCGTAGAAGTGGTGTATACCTTTGCATTTCCCTTTCATCATGGAGTGAGAGAGCAAGCTGTTGTGTTTCATTAATTGAATTTAGTATCAAAATAGCACTAACAAAAATGTGCTTTTGTTGTGATTGCATGTTTATAAACATGTATTATAGGTCCAGAATTTCTCTTGGTCTCACTGTCTTTCTAAAAATGGCAAACTTTCTTCCATTGAAGCATAGTTGTACTGAACTCATCTTACAGTTTTCCGTTTGAAATTTTAGTACATTGAATACTGCTGTATGGTATTTACAATATTGGCATGTATTTGTTAGCTTTTTTGATTCTTGTGATAGAACTGTATTCACAGTAACTTCTGATTTGTGGTCTTGACTCATCATTTAATCATCTGTGAATGTAGGAAGGCCATCATACTAAGAGATATTTCTGTGAACCTCACAACTGAACTCCAGAATTTGGGAATCCTGAAGGATAGGGACTAGGAAGTAATTTAGGGAATATACTGAAGCTCAAAGGCATTTAAAACCACCTGCAATTACAGTTTGTGAACCACTAGAGGAATTGCTTTTCTGAGAATGAAAGTACAATTCTCATCTGCTTGGATTTTATTCATGGTTTTTATTGACCTGCACGAAATTCTTAGTTACCAGGTATGCGGAGGGACCATGACTATGTCTAACATGTGAATAATTGAGGTTCCCAAATGGAACAGGAGCTTCAACTCATGATTTAACAAGTCTCTGAATAGCTTTCTGAACTGTTAAATATCTCAAACAAAAAGCAAACAAACAATCACAGGATAAAAGAAATACCACCTCCAAAATTGAAAATTTCAAAGCACAAAAAGAATCCTGCCCCCAATTACAAATTCACTTATAATTTTTAGAGTCTAAGGTACTGTATTTGTGTGGTATTTGATGGAAATAGAGAAGCCTATGGACAAAGTATTATGAGGGAAAGTCAGTAAATAATGTGTTAAATATTTAATCTTCTTTTCCTCCAAAGAAGCAAGGAGAATGGAAAATATAAAACACATTATTCTTCCCACATGCATATGCGCTTTTTTGTTCTTGAAGTTGATTAGAGTTTCTACTGTTAAAAGGGAAGAGAAGACCCCTTCATGGCTAGATTGGTTAGATTTGTTACGTAATATGCTCTTGTAGGCATAAATAATCTAAATCTGTAACTAGACTTCAAATCAGCCAGTCCCATACTGGCATCAGAGATTGATGTTATAGTTCAGCTAAAGGCATGTGAAATGGACAATGTTTACAACAGTATCTGAGAAAATAATGTAACTTGTGAACAGTGAGAATACTGGCTTTAAAATTTTTCATTGGCAAAACACACTGATGTTAATAAAGTACTCTCTGACGGAATTCAACCTCACTTTAGTTAATTACAAAAGTAACATTCCACCTAAGATATAGTTTTGCAAATATAAACAAATATGAACATTTTTACAAGCAATTTCACTTCATGCTGAAGTCACAGTAATCTCATATTTGTTCTCAAAGTAAAGGTGCATTTTTCTTTGGCTTTGGTTCTACCGCTGTGAAACTCCTTTTCAAAACTGTAATAACATGTAATTTACAAATGCTGATTTTGACTGAATTTTGGGGTGATTATTTGTTTTGTGGCCAGGCTCAGCTGATCCATGATAAAAACACTGCCTCACGCTCTGCTCCAGCAGTTGAAGCAAGTGTGGCTGCTGCTGTGCCAGAGAAAGTGCAAATGACCTGGACTAAAGAAAAGTTTGTAGCAGAAAAGCATAAAAACAAGGATTCCAATGTGTCTGGCTTTAAAGATATTTTCAACATGAAGCCGTGAGTATGCATATGGTATTTGGAGCTTTTTATTTCATTGTGTGTATTTTACTTGGGGGAGTGTGGGGGGGTCATTCTAGTTTGCTGTTTTATCTGGGTTTTGCTTTTGAAGAGATTCTGCTTTATTTAAAATTGGATACAAAAATGAGCTTTTCATGCACTTAACTTAAATGGCATCCTTATAAAAATAGCATAGACTTGGGTGGAATGACTGTAAAGAGTCATTCACAAGAATGTTGTGAGTGAAGTTTAAATATGACAGCCTTTAAGCTGTTAACTCAACTTCTGGATTGTACCAGAAAGCATATGTGTTAAAAAGCTTAATGATAACTTTTTATTTCTTCCTGTGAGTGAAAAATTAGTGTATATGTCCCTGTATTTTTATTGTGTTTGGTATTAGAGGGAGTTCCAAAGAAGCAGATAGTCTTTCAAGACATTTAGCTTATGTTTTTGATTTTAGGTGCATGATTTTGGGTGTGGGGGATGTTTTCTTGAGAAGAGAGGGGAGTGGGGTGTTTTTGTTTGCTTGTTTGTTTTAATGGACATTCAGCCCTCATCCTGTAAATTAAAGAAATAGAAAACTTGTGTAAATATATATGCATTGCTATATTAAGTATTTCCTGTTTAAATATTCCTTAATGTCTTTTTCTTAAATAGATGAGAGCTACTTCCTGTGTCAAACCAATGTAGTACACACAAAAACAATCACAGAGGGAAATCAGTTTATTTGTTTCCTCATGTTGTGATTTGAAGCTTGCACATGCATATTTTCTTAGTTCTTCAAGAAGACTGCACTTAGAAACATAGCTTAAATTATTTTGTACATGATCAAACCAAAACTGTGGATGTCAAGGGAAATCTTAATATCTAAATGAAACACATCTTAAATCTAAGACTTGTAGGCATTGCAGTTAGAAAGCGTATTTTAAATTAGTACCCTAAAGTCCTGAGTCCTGGATTTGCTTTGAACTCTTTAGAAACAGCTTGCCTTCTGCACGTTCCAAAAATTATTGTGCTCATGCTCTAAAGCATTGTCCTAGGCTGCATCATGCTCTAATTATTAGGGAGTTCTAGAATTTATATCTTTGAAACATTTCTTATTACTACTTTAGAATTGTGCAAAACACTGATTTCAGATATTATTATTTTAAGACTACTATATATAGTTGGGTGGAAATTACAGTTCAAACTTGGTGTGCTTGTACAGTATATTAATGTTGTTGACTTTAAAATGTACCTCATGGCATAATTTTTTTTCTATGCATTTGCTTCCCTTTCACATAGAGAATGGGAAAATCTGTAAGTCTAAATTTTACTTCACCCAAAACAACATAGGGTGGATTCTCTGGTTCTTGTGATCTTGTACATTGTATGAGTGGTTCTAAATTGTAATTTGCAATGCATGTATTTTTTTGTTCCATGTTTAATATACTGTGATTTAGCACGTCACTGAAAAAAATATCATTATGACTTTTTAATGTTATCTTAAATATGGTCAACCTTCTATTCAAGGTAAGTCACAAAACCTGTGTTATAGTTTCTGTAAGAATATAAACTTGACAGTACTTCTCTGCACCAGCATAATAGTTAGTGTTTTAATTAGCTACATTAAAAATGAATGTTTTTTTTTCTGGAAAAAAAGGCTCCCATTGTTCTATAACTACTTGGACAGTAGGGAATATTTGTTCACAAAGGGAACTTTCATGTTTCATCAAAAGTCACTTCTTGCCTGCCTTCTACCAACCCATGCATGTGTAGAAATAACATAAGTTTAGACATACTTTGGGTATGACAGCGCACAAAAATGGAATAC
>JAYDZK010000113.1:49605458-49624720 GCA_034509185.1 Euphonia xanthogaster
AGGGCATACAGAAACCAGGGGGTTATGTGAGGGAGAAACCATGTGAGGGGGAATATACCATCCACGTGACCCAATAATATTTTTTCAACACTCAGTGCTAACAACTAAATAACTATTTAATGCAATACAACAGATGACTGTCATAAAAATTTTCCTTGGCTCTGGTATACAGATATTAAACCAAACTACATTTACATACGTCTAAAGTTAACTGCCTCAAGTTGAGAAAGCTGTCATGTTTAATATAGTTTCATTACAGCCCCAGTCTGCCTTCTCAATGCAGCCCTCAATTTTGTTTTTCCTGGAAGCATGCCATTAAGTTTGAAGTCCTTGTTAGTGCACTATAGATATCTCCACAACTTTTCACCTCTCAGAGAAGCCATAAGGAAGTGGGATGGAACACTCACCTCTGCCCTAGAAGCACAGGTATATGAGTTGAGAGAAAGGGTAACAACCACAAGAAATTCTTCAAGGATAAATGGTACTCCATTTTCCAGGGGTCAAGTCCTTAGACAGAAGGGAAGGACTGAATTTTATCTCTGATCCTCTTGAAGGGATCTCCAGTTCATATTTAGAAAGAATGAGCAATGAGTTCTATGACAAGAACTACAGGGGCCCTGTCTTCAGCCAGCTAGGAGAAAGGGACAATAGGATCTATTGGACTGTGTGCATCCAAAGGCCTGGCACATCAGACGCACAAGAGTAATAAGGCTTTAGTTGACACTGGCACACAATGTACCCTGGTGCCATCAAGATCTGCAGGGACATAATCTATTTCTGGGGTGATAGGGGGATCCCAACAGCTAAGAGTACTGGCAGCTGTAGTGAGCCTGATTGGGAATGAATGCCAAAATCACCCCATTCTGATCAGCCCAGAGACCCCATGCATCTTGGCATAGATTACCTCAGGAGAGGGCACTTCATGGACCCAAGAGGGTATCGTTGAGATTTTGGGACAGCTGCTGTGGAGGCAGAGGAAATTAGACAACTGAATAGCTTGTTGGTCTCTCAAAGGACCTTTCTGCTGTGGGAATGATGAGGGCTAAAGAACAATAGGTAGCAATTACTACTACAGCAGTGCATCATCAGCAATACTGCACTAACTGGGATTCTGTGACCCTCATCCATGAGATGATGCATGAACTGGAGAGACAGAGAGTAGTCAGCAAGATTCACTCACCCTTTCATAGCCCCATATGGCCAGTGCATAAGTCCAGTGGAGAGTGGAGACTGACATGGACTATCAGGGCCTGGCTGAAGTCACACCACCAGCAGGTGCTGCTGTGACAGACATGCTGGAAATTCAGTATGAACTGGAGTCCAAGGCAGCAAAATGGTGACACCATGGACATTGCTAATACATTTTTCTCCATTCCTTTAGCAGCAGAGTGAGGGCCACAGTTTGCTTTCGCAATAAAAAGGCATCCTGTACACCCGGACCTGTCTCAGGGGTGGAAACACAGACCCACTATCTGCTGTGGACTGATCTGTACTGTACTGGAAAAGGGTGGAGCTCCAAAATACTTGCAACACAGTGATAACATCATCATGTGGGGCACTTCTTGCTGAAGAAATTTTTGAGAAACAGGAGAAGATAATCCAAATCCTTCTGAAGGCTGATTTTGCCATAAAGCAAAGTAAGGTCAAGGAACTTGCCCAGGAAATTCTGCTTTTAGCAATAAAATGCAAGATGGACATTGTTAGATTACAGTGCACATAGTCAGCAAAATAACAGATTTATCCCCCACCAACTTTCTACGAAGGAAACATAAATTTCCTTGGCACTTTCCTTTCTGTGGATTTTTGAAGGATGCATATTCCAAATTACAGTCAGATTGTAAATAATTTCTATTAAGTGACCTGGAAGAAGAATGTCAAGCACAGTCCTGAACAACAACAAATTTTTTAACAAATTAAACAGGAAATTGTTCATGAAGTAGCCCTTGGGACAGTCAGGACAGAATAAAATGTGAAAAATGTGCTCTACACTGTAGCTGGGGAGAATGGCTCTTCCTGCAGTCTCTGGCAAAAAGATATCCTGGGAGACTTGAGGAGGGGCCCTGGGGTTCTGGAGTTGTGAATACAAAGGCTCCAAAGCTTGTAACAACCCAATTGAAAAAGAGATACTGGTGGCTCATGAGGGAGTTTGAGCTGCCTCACGAGGGATCAGCACTGAAGCACAGCTTCTTCTGGCACCCCAACTGCCAGTGCTGGGCTGTAGATTTAAAGGGAAACTCCCTTCCATACATCATGCCCACAGATGCTACATGGACTAAGTGGATCGCACTGATCACACAGCAACCTTGCACAGGAAACTCCAATTTTCCAGGGATATTGGAATTCATCATGAACTTGCTCAAAGGTGAAAATGTCAGACTATCATAATCATTGGAGGAGGGAAAGGTGACATGCACTGAGGAGGCCCCACCATATAATCAGCAACCAGAAAGTGAAAAGCAACGTGCACCCTTTATTGATGGCGCCTGCCATATTGTAGAAATATATCAAAAATAGAAAGATGCAGTATGGAGTCCTACACAACAAGGCACAGAAGATATTGAGGACAAGATAGATCGAGTAGGATGGCAGAGCAGAAAGCCATCCAGCTGGCTTTAGGTATCACTGAATGACAGAAATGGACAGCTCTACCTCTACACTGACTTGTGAACGCTCCTTGGATATGGCTAAATTAATGGAAAAAAGACCAACTGCCAACACAGAGGTAAACCCACCTGGGCTGCTGAATTGTGGCAAGACATCACTGCCTGGGTAGTAATGCTGACTGTCAAAGTACGTCATGTAGATGCACAGGTTTGCAAGTGCTGGGCTACCAGAGACCAAAACAACAGACAGGTGGATCGAAGTGCTGAGGTTAAAGTGTCTCAGGTGGATCTGGACTGGCAAGATAAGGGTGAATTATTTCTAACTGGGTGAACCCATGACACCTCTGGTCATCAGGGAAGAAATGCAATATTCAAATGGGCTTGTGACTGAGAGATGGACTTCACCATGAATACTATCTCTCAGGTTATCCACAATTGTGAAATATGTGCTTCATTCAAGCAGGTCAAGTGGTAGTATGGTAGATGATGATTGATATTTAAATATGGGTGTCTTGGTTTAGAAAGACAGGCGTTAGCTAAGGAAGGCAAGAGCCTCCCCTGAAATGGAAAATGTAAGCCCCCTCCCTCTGAATTGTTATAAATTTGAAATTAAGGGGGGCTCTCAGGCAAAAATAAGGGAGCAGGAATAACAGTTCTTTATTAAGAAAGAAAATAAAAATAAAATAAACAATGCAGTAAACCAAAACAACACTAACAGAGCCAGAATACAACCTGACACTCTGTTGGTCAGGGTGCCTGTAGCAGTCCAATTGGAATTGTGACTGCAGTCCTCCTGTAGTAGCAGGTGTGGTTCTGTTGGAGCAGTGATCCTGTAGAAGGGTGTAGTCTTCCTCTGAAGATCCAGTGGAAGAGGCAGCTGTTCCTGTAAGAATCCAGTGGAAAGGCTGTTCTGCTGTCCCAGAATCCCCAATTATATCCAGTTAGGAATGCTTGGCTCCTCCCTCTGGACAGAGCATCTCACAATGGGATGATGTAATTTTATCAGTCATGCAGTGACAGTCAGTGGCCCATTAACAGATGATATCTCCCTGGAGGGAGGATGAGTTGTGGAAGAGATAAGGAAAACTGCCTAATTAACAGAAGATAACTGCCACACCTCTAGATGGCAAACAGAATACACATTGCTTGGCAATCTAGGACAATGGGGAGGCCTGGCAGACTGATTGCATTACACTCCTGCAAACCCACCAAAAAAGTCCTATGTCCTGTGAATGATGGAAGCAACAAACAGGTGGCTGGAGATATACTCTCTGCCTCATGCCACTGCCATGGCATAATCCTGCACCCATAAGGTTTCTTCATATATGTGGACAGTTGACACACTTCTGAGCTGCCTTTTCCTTTCCTCTGCTCCAATGCTTGCTTCCTTAGTGATACATATCTTTGGAAAATAACCAAGAAAATTGCTAGGGAAATAAACATTCCCTTCTGGAAAAAAACAGCAAACATATCTGTGTGTCTTAAGTTGTAAATTGAAGATGGGGGTGTGTTGCCATTCTGTTGCCATCTGTTACAGGTGGAGCAGTTATGTTCTGTTAATTGGACCACCTGTTAAAACCAGGTGGGGCAGCTTTCTTTATCTCTTCCATGACCCATCCTCCCTTAGGGAAAATATCTTCTGTTAATGGGCCATTAAATCTCACTGCATGACTGATAAAATTACGACATCCCATTGTGAGATGCTCCACCAGGGTAAGGAGCCAAGCATTCCTACATGGATATAATCTGAGATTTGGAACACGCCTTTTCCTACTGGATTCCTAGAGGACCAGCTTTCTTTTCCACTGGATTCCCAGAGGAAAACTAGACCCATCTACACCACTACTGGCTCTTCAGAAGAAAACTACACCCTTCTGCAGGATCACTGCTTCAACAAAACCACATTTGTCACTCCAGGAGGACTGCAGCCACCATTTAATTGGACTGTTACCAACACCCTAACTAACAGGGTGTCAGGTCATATTCTGATCCTATCAGTATTATTTTGTATTACTGCACTTTTATTTTTATTTTCCTAATAAAGAATTGTTATTCCTACTCCCATATCTTTACCTGAGAGTCTCTTAATTTCAAGATTATAATAATTCAGAAGGAGGGATGCCGCGGCCAGGTAGAGGGGAGCGATCACACCGACACGGTGTAGATAAAATCAGCAATAAGCTCCGTTTATTAGTCAAAAGGGTTTTCCTTTTATACACATACTTATCTCCTTGCACGCGATCACGCATAACATAATTGGTTGTTCCGCTTGATACACGAGGCAAGCACGCACCCTTAGCTATCTCTAATTGGTTAAAATCTACATATTGCTTAAGCATCAAATTCCTGCCTTGCGGTTACAAGCATCCTGTCTTTGCTAATTTTGGTAATTTTTCTAACTCCTACTTCCTTAGTCAGTGGGTTCATGGACAGGTCAATCTCAAAGCTTGCTGTAAACATGCTTCACTGCCCAAGGGCTGGCCCCAACCGAGGGATTTTCTCTGGAAATTTTCAATTTCAAGAGAAGCTCCTGCCTTCCTTAGCAGACACCTGTCTTTCAAACCAAGACACCGTGTACCTTCAGTTTTGTTAGGCTGCTTCTTTTAGTAACGTATATACATGAGTTCAATCAGTTCATTTAGTAACTTTTATATATCAGTTCAATGTTAAAATGGCTAACTGTTAACAGGGAGGTAAAGTATGCACTCAAATGATGAGCTGAGAAATGAGAATGAGTTTCAGTGAATCAGCTGAGTTAATAAGTAACTTACTGGTTTGCAAAAAATGAGAGGTTACATGATTTAGTGTAATCCTTTCAATAAAATAGAACTCATTTAGGTTATATTACTTATTGCTTATTCAAGACTAACTGTGAACATTCAGATACATACCATAAGCCAAACTACTGTAAATCAAAATGAACTGTGACTTCTCAGAACTTCAAGCTATTCTACTATGGTACTATAAGAAGCTTGTATAAAGTCCCAGTAAGATGAATTATTCCAGTAAAAATACCAATAGTAAAAAGTCATCACATATTTCATTTCTTTGTTCAGAAATGCTGAGTATTCTCCAAAGTTGTGAAAGACTCAGGGTGTGATAGGGAAGAAAGCAAGGAAGGGAATCAGGAGTGACTTTTTATCCTGAAAAGAGTTGAAGGAGCAGCATCACCACCTGCTAGTTTTCAGGCATTTCCATTCTTCCTCTTCAATTCTCTCTTCATAAGAAAATGAAACAAAACTGTTGTAGAAATTGGGGAAGAAAATTATTAGATAAAGTTCTAGAAAGTGAAACTGGTGAATTTTAAGCTGCTAACTCATTGAATATATAAATCTGTAACGTATTTTATTTGAACAGTATATTAGAAAATATGCTCTTTGTTGACTACCCTGCAGTTTCCAGAAGATGGCGGAGTCAGTGCTTAAGCAGGACTGTGAAGCCCTTTCTCATTTATTCATACTATTTTATCACCCTTCTAATGGGGGATAATGGGATATTTCTTCTCTAGTCTGTGGACAGGAAATGTGTGAGGAACAGATTTGCACTGTACCATTATCCAAAATCTGTTCTTAGGGATATAGCTTCACACCTAAGTCACTGTGCATGACGTGACATAAGTGAGTGAATTTACTGAATATTAGTCATTATACAGAGATTACACCCATGTCTACTTTGTATTGCAGGTGATGTAGTATCTATAACTTTTACTGGAAGAAGTTTTTCAGGTTACATCTGATGTCTTAAGCAGCTAGAATGGAGGCTAGATGGAGTTAAGGGGAATAAAGAGGATATTTATTGAAGAGCCTTCATAGGCCACACCCTGGCAGTACCGGAGCCACAGTCGTGGCTCTGCCTGGATGGCTCCAAGATGGAAGCAAAAAGAGGGTTTGGTCACAAGATCTCACATTTTTATAAGTTTTGGTTCATTAGCATATTGGAGCTAACTGTCCAATTACAGTCCCAGCCCATGAAGTCCCATCCTTCTTGTTCCTCTATTTTCAGTCCACTGTTGTTTATACTCTTGGGCCTGAGACCTTGATTGGCTGTCCTTGGGTCCCTGGGTAGAGAAAGAATTGTGTCTACCTACTCTGTGAAGAGAGCTTACCATCCCCGTATATGAAACCCCAACCCACACACCAAAGCAGCACAGAATTGAAAAAAATAAAAAGCAAAAACTCAAGGTATCACATCCCATTTACCAAGGCCATGCATGGAGCAACCACCATTAAGCAACTGTTAGATAGCAAATTTGTCCTGTTATCATCACCTTACTTCAAACAAAGTCTCAGATGAGAGTGAGTCCCTGTCTCCATCCCTGCTGAGCATGAGCACTGAATTAATCTGTTGAACTTGGGCTATGTGATATGCTCAAAGACCAGTGCCAGGGGAGCTGCCTGTACCTCAGCTAGAAGGACTGGTAAAACTTTTTATCAAACCTGCCCAAGCAGTGCCATTTGCATGGTGCTTTCCAGACTTATGTTAGCCTTGAGGAACCACACAGAAACTTGTCTGTGGCCCATTGACTTCTTCCTAGTGACCTGAAGAACAGAAGCTCTTCAAGATCATTTGGGCACATTTTTTTCATGGTTGTATTTTGATGCTCAGTTTTAGCAATAGGTAGAAATCATTTTACTAGATGAGTGTTGCTGTAGACATAGACACACGACATAAATGCACACATTTGTGCAGTGACAACAATGGCTTCTTTTTTATTACAAGTTGTTCTTCAATTTTATACCCCTAACAAAGTGTGATCTTAAGTCATTAGTTACATCAAACCAACTCATTCTATTAATTGGACAAAGCAATAGCTTGCTGTATTTTATTGGTACAAAGCAATTAATGTCAATAATTAATTGGCAAGAGTTTACAACAAATTATTAAGGCATGTATGCTGCTCACTAAGGTACGTATCCTCTAACTGCAAGTATCTCTTTCTGGGAATCCATAAAATCAGAGGGCTTTGAGAAAGCTGCAAAAGACAGGCCTCAGAGACAGCAGAACTGTGATTAGAGCTAAGCAGTAGCCATGAGATTGGTCAGCAGAAAAATTATGTAAAATGTAGAAAAGCAAGGACAAATAGAACAATGGTCTGCATATTAAACACTTCTCTAGAATAACTCCCTAAACTACAGAAAAGTTTATCTACCTAGATATTAGGAAGTGTGAAGCTTAATAATGGAGCTCTGTGCATTGTGTTTTAAGGCTTACAAGCAGGTATCGTATTCGAAATAAGCAAGAATTGTTGTAACCGAAGGTACGTGTGCTTTTATAGTGGTTGGATAGAACTACTGTCAATATGCTTTTGCTTTGTGTGATTGCTCAAAAACCCTATAAAGTAAGCTGTAACATTAAGTTCTTGGTCAGCTGCCGGGGATGTGAGCTGCTGGCATCTTCCCATTGTCACAACCATGTAATGAGACTGATGCTGAAAAATAAAACAGCTCAAGGCACATTCCACAGCAGTCCCCTCCTGTTTGTGATTTGTACATAGACCCCCTGTTAGTATGGAAACCAGGCTATTTCCATGCTAACAGCCTTGCTTTCTTCCTTGTTATGGATAAACTGTGGTGGTGTTCACAGGGGTCCCAGGAAGAGGGAAGAGATGAGAATGTTGACTCCATGTTTCAGAAGGCTTGATTTATTATTTTATGATATATATTATATTAAAGCTATACTAAAACTATAGAAGAAAGGGTTTTATCAGAAGGCTAACAAAAAAAATGGAAGAAGAATGGAATGATAACAAAATCCTGCGTCTGACCAGAGAGAGACACAGCTGGACTGTGATTGGCCATTAATTAAAAACAACCACATGAGAACAATCAAAGATGCACCTGTTGCATTCCACAGCAGCAGATAATTATTGTTTACATTTTGTTCCTGAAGCCTCTCAGCTTCTCAGGAGAAAAACCCCTAAGGAAAGGATTTTTCATAAAATGTGTCTGTGACAGATAAACCCATACTTTATCAATTTCTTCTTCTGTTAGCTCATTCGTTTGGCCTGCAGACCAGCTGCTAAGCCTGTCCATACTTCCCAAACCTGCCCAAACAGTGCCATTTGCATGGTGCTTTCCAGACTTATGTTAGCCTTGAGGAACCACATAGAATCTTGTCTGTGGCCCATTGACTTCTTCCTAGTGACCTGAAGGACAGAAGCTCTTCAAGCTCATTTGGGCACATTTTTTTCATGGTTGTATTTTGATGCTCAGTTTTAGCAATAGGTAGAAATCATTTTACTGGGTGAGCACTGCTTACTTGCAGCCAAAATACTCCCATCTAAGAACACGAAAACTGTCTGAGGATCAAGATTAAAAATTTGTTGTGGGTAACAAATGGGCAGTTAGTCTGAGTTCCTGAGTTCCATCCCTGACAATATTTAAAAGTTGTGTAGATGTGTCACTTAGGGACATTGTTTTGCAGTGGAATTGTCAGTGTTAGTTTAATGGTCGGACCTGATGTTCTTAAAGGCTTTTTGCAAACTGAACAATTCTACAATTCTATGATTAAGAGCACCAGTTGTGCTGCACATGGAAAGCACTCTTAGGAGACGTGTGTCGCTATGGGACATGAAAGAACACAGCACACACTGCTGTTCTCAAGGTGAAGAGAAAAAAGGGAAGTTTATTTTCTGACTCCAACATTTATAGTTTTCCAAAAGTGACAGTGGACAGAGTGCCACCTCTCCAATGACACTGAACAAACCAATAGTTCATCAAATTTCTCCTCCTCTGTAAAAGAATGCAAACCAATGAGTAATTCACAGAAAGTGTGTGAGAAAGTTCTCTACAAGGATGTCAACATCAGAAGGCTTAGAAAATCTTAAAAAATCAGGGCAATATACCTCACCTCCACTGCAGTGAAGAATGCCCTACCAGACTATTGCTGGTCTCTAATTAGCCTTTTGTGGTTCAATCTCATGACTGTGGGGGCTAGATTTTTTAATTTACTGCTATGGGATGGTTTATCCCAGGATCATACACATCAGGATCGTGCCAGGTATAGCAGTTGCATTGAAATGGAGATTGAAAATGAGAATTCGAAATGCATGGCTAGCATCTTTTGCCCTCTAGCTGAAACTGATCTCCTAGTAGGGAGGGCTTCATCATGTTTCAGGCCTTGTTGGGTCTGAGGGATACATTCAAAAACACAAACATGAAGAAATCATCAAAGGACGTGATGGCAGGAATCCAAAGAGACTGGGAATTTCTATGCTTTGCAAACATGCCCATTTTTTTCTATCAGTTAAAATGGTCAGCAGTGAAGTGTAGGTTTATGTACTGTCTTTCCATGGCTTACAAGAGACCTAAAAGTGCTAATATGGGAAAATGTCGAACACCTTCTCGCACTCAGAGCAGTTTCAGCTTGATAGGGAAGCATGCTTTCAGAAAGAAGATGGCACTGTCTCCAGAATAACTTGTGTGATACTGTTTGCATTACTACCCTGAACAAGATATGAAAAGCTTTTAGAAAAAATGTCTTTAATGTTTCTAGGAGCTCAGACACTGCTGGATACCAGTTAAAGGAACTATTTAAATGTCACTAGAGGGCTGCCATTGTATTAGTCCTGTGCTACAAAGTAGTAAATAGAAAGTTTGTCTATACATTTTCCTGTCTGTTCTTGCTCATTCATCTCCCCTTGTTCGAGAAATTCCTGGGGCAGATGTAGATGACACAGTATATTAGATACCTTCTTACAATGAAGAGTAATTGTGACATTTATAGCATAGATCTTCTGACCTATTACAGATGTCTGCTGTCTTGATCAGATCAACTGCTGTGTTGCAATACTTGCATGTATATCTGTTGTAGTAAATGTATGCCCTTGGCTAGATAAATCCAATTCTACGCTTCTAACTGGTGATAGATGAGAAATTATCAACGTAATATTTAGCAGAACCCATAATGAAAGATACTTTTCCTTTTCATAGTTCTTATTTATCTTTCCTCTCTTCCTTCTTTGCCGTTTTCTCATTTTAAAAACAGTTTTCAACTTCCAGTGGACAAAAATTTAACCTATCTTTAGCTCTGTAGTAACTCATCCTGCTCAAGTATGTCTGACAATAGTTTAGTAACATCAGATTTCATGGTGCCACATCTTTGATCAAAGCCTTTTTCCCCTTCAAGGGCAAAAACGACATTTTTATTGGCCCAAATATTGCCATAACTTAAACCTACATGATTCAGGGTGACTGGAACGTGAGTGATGCACCCAGAGCAAATTTCCTTGAGGTGCCATCTAAATTTTCACAGCAGCTGCTCAGAGAGATCTTGTGAGTGTAAGAGGAGGACATATTCCATTCAGGATGTCAGCTTTAAATGCACTCAGCATGGGAGTGCTCAAATAAACATGGTAAAGTGAGATGTCTTCTTGGTTTTCTGTGTAGTGTATCCTTCATGAAATAAAAGTGATGAAGTGGTCCTGTCAGCACTTCCAGGAGAAGCTGAATGACATTGTACAGTGCCTGATAACAGCAGAGACTGTTTTCTTGTGCTATGTCAGATGAAGAAAGGTAATGACAGCCAAACACACTTACCTAAATCCAAACATATCTTTGTGTTACTGCATGACTTCTGGTCAGTGAGGTACAGCAGTGGATGTCCCACAGGCAGAGGAGAAATGTTTTGTAATGTGATTTTTGCTCAGAGGAAAGTCCAGCTTCTTTCCACATCATTCAAGGCACTTAAACATGAGCATTTTGAAAGGGAAGACTGCTACATAAATTTCAGCTAGATTTTTAGCACAGAAATACTATGTTCTAATAGCATTAAGAATGCAGCAACAGATATCTGTCAGCTGGAGCTTGGTGTCCCAGGCCAATGCTCGGTTCAGGCCGTGTAATTAGTGCTCATGATCAATGTAGTGACAAGGCAGGAAAATTTAAACTAGCTCTTCATGGATTCAGCACAAGTTCACAGTGATAACCAAGAAGCCTCAAGTTTATAAAAAGTTACTACAGGTTTCCAGCCTGTGGTTGCCTAAAAGTAGGGCATTTATACAGTCTTTGTGCTTGTGATAAATCAGAAGTGATAAACCTGCCCGTACTCAGAATCACAATATCACAGACTCGCAGAATCACAGACTCACAGACTCACAGAATCACAGAATGGACTATGTTGGAAAAGACCTTTGAGATCATCAAGTCCAACCTGTGCCTAACGCTTCCTCATCAACTAAACCATGGCACTGAGTGCCATGCCCATTCTTTTTTTTTAAACACATCCAAGAGGGAAAAGGTCTCCTCTGAGCCTCCCTTTTTCCAGGTTAAACAACCCCAGCTCCCTCAGCTGTTCTTCATAGGGCTTGTGTTCCAGACCCTTCACCAGCCTTGCTGATCTCTGGACGCCTTCAAGCATCTCAACATCCTTCCTAAATTGCAGGCTCCAGGCCCAGACCTGGACACAGCACTCAAGGTGCAGCCTCGCCAGTGCTGAGTACAGGAGAAGAACGACTTACCTGGTCCTGCTGGCCACACTATTCCTGACACAGGCCAGGATGCCATTGGCCTTCTTGGCCACGTAGGCATACTACTGGCTTATGTTCAGTCGGCTGTAAACCAGTATCCCCAGGTCCCTTTCTGTGTGGCCTTTGTCCAGCGTCTCTGCCCTCAGCCTGTAGCACTGCAGGGGGTTGTTGTGGCCAAAGAGCTGGACTCGGCAATTGGACTTGTTAAACTTCATGTTGTTTGGCTTGGCCCATCTATCCAGCCTGTCCAGGTTCCTTTGCAGAGCCCTTCCACCCTCCAACAGATCAACTCATGCTCCCAGCTTGGTCTCATGTGCAAATTTACTGATGGTAGACTCAATCCCCTCGTCCAGATCATCAATAAAGATATTAAATAAGACTGGGCCCAGCACTGACCCCTTGTGGACACCACTGGTGACTGGCCACCAAATGGATATGGCACAATTCACCACCATTCTCTGGGCCTGGCCATCCAGCCAGTTCTTAACCCAGCCGAATGCACCTGTTCAAGCCATGGTGGCCAGCTTTTCCAGGAATATGCTGTGGGAGGCAGTGTAAAAGGCTTTGCTGAAATTCAGGTAGACAACACCCACAGCCTTTCCCACATCCACCAGGCTGGTCAGCTGGTCATAAAAGATCAGGTTGGTCAAGCACAACCTGCCCCTCCTAAACCCATGCTGGCTGGGTCTGATCCCCTGGCCATCCTGTAGGTGCTATGTGATGGCACTTGGGATGATCTGTTCCATAATCTCTTCTGGCACTGAGGTCAGTCTGATTGGCCTGTAGTGTCCCAGATCCTCCTTCTAGCCCTTCTTGTGGATGGGTGCCACACTGGCTAGCTTCCAGTCATCTGTAACCTCCCCACTCAGCCAGTAAATGGTGGAGAGTGGCTTCAGAAGCTCATCTGCCAGCTCCCTCATCACCCTAGGATGGATGCCATCTGGTCCCATAGATTTATGAGCATCTAAGTGGCTCAACAGGTCTCTGACTGCATCCTCCTGGATAACAGGGTGGCTGTTCTGCTCCCATACACCACCTATCACCCCAGGAGGTCAGTTGTCCTGAGGGCAACCTGTCTCTCTGTTGAAAATCGAGGAAGAGAAGGTGTTCAGTACCGCTGCTTTTTCCCTCATCTTTAGTTACAAAATTCTCTATCGCATCTAAGACAATTGAGGTTGTCCCTGTACTTCCTTTTGCTGTTAATATATTTATAAAAATATTTTTTATTATCCTTTACAGAAGTGGCCAGATTGAGTCCCAACTGGGCTTTTGTCTCTCTCATTTTTTTCCTACATGATGTAGCAAATCCTTAATCATTTCCTGAGATACTTGACCCTCCTTCCAAAGGTGATACACCCTCGTTTTTTCTCTTAGTTCCTTCAAAAGTTCCTTGCCCATCCAGGCCAGTCATTTTCCTTGTCAGCTCATCTTTTGGTACATAGGAACAGTCCGTTCAAGATTTCTTTTGAAGCATGCCCATCCTTCCTGGACTCCTTTGTTTTTAAGGGCTGCTTTGTAAGGAACTCTCTGGATAAGTCTCTTGAATAGGCCAAAGCCTGTCCTCAGGAAGTCCATAGTGGAAGTTTTATTGATGCCTTTCCTTGTTTCACCAAATATTGAAGACTCAATGATTTCATGATCACTGTGCCCCAGACAGGCTCCAACCACCACACATCTCCCACCAGTCCATCTCTGTTTGCAAACAGCAGGTCTAGCATACTCAAAATGGCTCTGCAACAATATTTTAAATTTTGCAACTGAGATAATCAAGCAAATGAGAATCAAGCAGACAAGGACTGTTATTCATTATTTTGTAAGGTATCCTGTCATCATTAACAAAAACAAGACTGTTGTATTGCACATAATAGTTTATTTATTTGTCGTTTTGCAACAGGAGATTTGCACTGAGTAGTCTTTATATTGCACTGAATAGATTATGTTATATCACATGGTTTGTTCTTCCCCTCTCTTATCACATGTTTTTTCCCTCACCCACCCCTCTCCCCAATACCCCCTGGTGGTCTCTCCCCTGGTCAGTCCCTCCCCTTGCCACTCCTTACTTGTATCCCATTGGCTGTGCTCCTCTTCCTCCTCCCCCCATTCCCCCAGGATAAAAGTCTCCCACAGTGAGGCACTGACCTCTTTTCTATCTGGGGGGGTCACCTGAGTCTGGTGGCTTGTCTCACATCAATAAACAGAGGACATTCATCCCCACATGGAGAAGAGTGCTTCTGGTCTTTTGCCTTTCATCCATGACAGATCGTGTGGGCCGGGTTGGACCTTAACAGCCTGCCCAGATACGGATTCTTACACAAGACTGCAACAGAGGAATGCAAAAGGCATTATGTTGGGGCTGAGAAAAGGAAGAATGTTCGCTGCTCACTCTAATGTGCTTTCACTGCTGTCCCTACAAGGAAACCAGACATCTGCAGTTCTTACAGCAAGCCATTGGTCAGGTGGTTGCAGAGTTGGAATTTCAGGAGAATGATTCAGCATGTCAGGTCAGAGAGAGCATCCTTATGGTATGTTGCACAACCACTGCTTTGGGTCATGTGGGAAGAATTTAATGTCCCACATTCATTGAATGTCCCAATTTGTATTTGAATTGCTAACTCAGAAGGTACATCTGAAAATCCTTTCAGAGCCAAGAAAAGGATTTTCAAATACAAGACTTAGAGTTTACGTACTTGACCTTCTTTCTTCTTGGCTACGCTACTTGAACTCAACTACCCAGGAAAAGTGACAATATCTATAAAAGGGTCTGTATCCTACCCTGTTCTTGATTTCCAGAAAAAAGGTGACATGCAGTCAGCCTACACAATTATTGGGAAATGGTTACTAACCTGGTTCTTTTCTGGATCACCTCTCAATTTGATAAGGAAGAGTAAAGAAATTATGATTAGGGGACTCGTCTTTTGATTCTTTCCTGACAAGCTTCGGTTAGAGGGGTTCCTTATATTGAAGTGGAACTCTCTGTGTTTTACTCTATGGCCTTTCCTCCTTGTCCTGTTGCTGAGCTCCACTGAAAATAGTCTGGCACCAACCTCTTAACACCCTCTTATAAGATATTTGTATGTATTGATTAGATCCCCTCTCAGTCTTCTGTAGGCTAAACAGTTCCAACTCCCACAATTTCTCGATTGTACGATGCTCCAGACAAGATTGCATTGGCCACAGATTGAAGTCTGTTTGCAAATGATCCCTTAGGCAATTAGATTTGTTGAAGTAAAATGTCCTTTAGGGTTTTCACCTACTTTTTATGACAGCATCTCAGTAGTCAAATACTGCATGTCTTCTTCAGACTAAGCAGAGGCAAGCATGCTTCATATACTCTTGTGTATCTTGTCTGATTCCTTTTATTATATTTTTATTATTGCAATATGCTTTTCCTTCTATTTTCTTTGCAACAGCTGGACCAATTACTAGCAGAACAATCCCATCTGTTTTCTGAGCTCAGACTCTCTGACTGAAAGGAAGAAAGAAAAGCCCAGAATAAACAAGCGTTTCCAGATGCTGCAGACACTGTGCATTCTGGAAGTGCGTGCTCAAAAATGATGCACAAGAGTTCCTAGCAAAAACATGACAGGAAAGCAATAGGCTTACTCTCTGCCCCACAGCAAGGGACATCCTCAATGTAGTTGTCTACCAGGATAGTACTTGATCCAAATTCAGCTGAGCCTGACCCACAGAAGCTCTCCAACAGTAATATGGAAATTAAAGAACGCCCACAAGCAAAATGAACTTTAAGACATTCATATACAATGTAAGTTTCAGTCTCACTATCAAGGTTTTAAGTGGAAGAGATTGTTGACCTGCAGTACGATTTTACTATTCTCTGTCTCATTGCCACAGTCTAGCTCAGGACCATTTCCTTCTAAGCCATGCATTTATCTGAAGAGATTAAGTCAGTGTTTCAGTGCACTTTCAGTCTGCATAGAAAATACAGGCAGGACTGACACTGGATCTGCCTTGATATTTCTCAGTAAGCTCTGGCAATGATCTAGATGCTCCAGAGAGAAGAACATATAAATACATGGATTGTATTTGGCTTGCTTGAACTTTGAAGGCAACTGTTTGACTTATTAATATATTCAGCCCTTTCTCTCTTGGTGAAATTAGTAATTTATGGCTTCAAATTTCAGACCTAATTAAGCAACTTTACAAGGGCACTATGGGCAATGAATTGGAAGGTTTGTTGTTTTTCTGAAGAAATTCCAAATAAGCATATGTCTCACAATGTAACCATAAAAAATTCTGCCTGATTTTAAAAACCTAGAAAATATCATAAATAGCTGCCTTATGAATTAATGGTGTCTTCCATCTAAACAAGTGTTACACTTTTTTAAGGATTTACCATTCTCTTAAATGAAAAATTAGGGTTAAATTATGCTCTTCATTGTAGTCTTATACTACTGTATTGATTTATGTTTATATTAACACTGATGTTATCAAGCAGAATCAAGTTCCTCATACACAGACAGTGAGGAACTGAAATATTTGAAATAATGTTTTGTTATCTTTTGCACCCATTTCTTTTTAAGTCTAGTCTTGGTCATTCTTTCAACATACAAAGAAAATAGCATATTTCATATTTTTCCTTTTTTTCTTTTCTTCCCCCTCCAGTTGAAGAAATCTTTCCAAAATATTTTAAGTAATGATTTAGCAGAAGGAAAAGACTGATGGATGTCAGGCTAATGAATTTTGTTTTTAATAGTTGTGGCCTGTTTCGTGAAAGGCATGGACTATGACAGAAACAAATGAATGAAACTTTGCATTGTAGAAAGCTCTGATCATAGCAGTTTCATGTGCCACAAGATGAGTGACCAGAAAAGCAGGCATTTTTAAAGGATGTTTTGAAGGGAGGTGCTATGTATTTTGCTACTCTGTGATTACTAAACTCATAATGCTCCTATTAGCAATTACATGGGATAGGGCGGTCCTTTTCAAAAACATTTAAAAAGAAGAGGGGAAGGCTTATTTTTTCTGAAGATACTTAAGAACTTTCAGACAGACTAGGAAATAGTACTTAAAGGTATTCTCCTTATAGTCAGTTATTTTAATAGTCCTTCAACCAATACTGATTTCAGGTGCAAAGTACCTCATATAGTCCTAGCCACATTCTAAATTTTAATTTGCTACTAACTGCCTCTGATTATTTATTACTGTCAGTATCAAATTAGAAGCTTGCTGACAGTGCATGGAAAGTTAAACTGTCAAACTATTACTGTGCAAAGTCACCTACTGTATTCTTCATGTTTGCTTCATATAAATCCCACTAAAACCAAAATGAGATAAGAAATAGATGATTTTCTACATTATAAGCCTGGAATCAGAATCCTGGTTGTTTTCTGGGAAACACACAGAGCCTGGATTTATGCAGAAAATCCTCTTAAGTTTAGATCACAGCAAAGAAATGCAATTGGTTCATCTTCAAAGCAGTGCGTCCTTGCACCTTTATGTTTCCACAGATGTTCAGGGTAATAAAATGATTAGAAGAGAGAGGTACATAACATAGGAACTAACAAGATACTCCACAGCCTTCTGGGCTATGAATTTTACTGGTTGAAATTTGCCCCTTTCTTGAGACCCCACATGGGATTTGTACACCACTTCCATACTATCAGGTTTTTAAGTGTTTATATGTCAAGGTTTGTGATTGTGAGAGTATCTTTAGGCAGCATGAAAACAGGACTAAAACATCTTCCATGGAAATTTTTTGTGAAATAAGCAATAAATATGGTATAGTGTTTTTTCTCTCCATTGGCTTAGAAACTGCACTTGCAGTTGTTTTCTCTCGGCTTGCGGAGAAAAGCAAGAGCATGGTGAAGAGCAAACAGCAATGTCACTGCTGAAGATGTCCTGGAAGAAAGGATGGCTAGGAAGCTTCCTTGCCTCAGTGATACCATGATTCCTCCCATGAAACAAGATGATTTTTGCAAGAGTCACTGCTACCCAATGCATATAACCACTGCAGGGTTGTGATGTAGCAATTACTGTTGGCCTGTCTTATGCCTACATGTAGACAAGATGGTACTGGCAGGTGGCAGCTGTTCTTGATTAAAAAGATCATGCAGGACCTCTTGTGTCATTTGAATTCTACCATTGATATTGATGAGGACTGAATCTGACTCTAGCTTACAAAACTTTCCTGTTTGAATGATCTTTACATTGGTATGTGCAGTCCAGCTCCTCCTTTCAATTCCATTATAAAATAATTTCATGCAAGATAGAAATGGCATGGTTCCCCCATATGCAATACTTAGATACAAATATTGTTAATGTGAATGTGTTTGCACGTATAGCTAGAGAAACCTTTCAAACCCTCAATACTGTTTTAATTGTTAAGCCACAATCTTATAGCAATTAAAAAAAAAACATACGAAGCAATGTGAAAGTATTTCTTTCTGAATAATCCTAAATACAAGTGGTATTTCACTTCATAACTCCTCCAAGCAAGTTACAAGGATGACTGGACTGCGTCTTACAATGCTGTTGTTGAAGATTGGAGAAAAAAGAAAACAAACAGTAATTTTGGGATCAGGAAAGTGCAGGGGTAGTTCTGGTGAATGCGACAGCCAGTTGTTTAAACTCACAGTGTTACCAACATTCTAAAATCCATAATTTATTTCCCTTTTGGGCAGTCGTATGCAAATCTGATGACAATCTTAATGACAATGCAAAATAGTTGATTAAATAATAATATATCTGATTGAGTATCACAATTGCTCTAGCTAGCTAAAATACAAATTAGCTTGCAAGCTGATATCTTGGAGGAGTGGGGAAGCTACGTTACTTGTGAAAAGTATTAATTAGCATTAAGCAGTTTGCAAATTTGAAATCTGAAGAAAACTGACCTTGTGACACTGTGGGACCTCTGACAAAAAAAAAAAAAAAAAAAATAAAAAAAGGAAAGAAATTGAAGGATTTCAATAAAATTATGCTTTCTTAGCTATTTTACCTCTCCAAAACTAAAGCAGGTAGAACCATTGGCTCTTTCTACAGAACTGGTGAGGCTTCACAAAGATCCATGCAATATATATCAGACCAGGTGAGAAATATGCGTATTTTATTATTAGCTTTTCACAAATATTAAAATGAATATTATATGTGTTGTGTTAGAAAGTAATGCTGTATTAATTCTCTTAAGTAGTGTGTTAAATATAGTTTTAGGTTATAACAAAATGTTAAAATAG
>JAYDZK010000113.1:49632697-49644020 GCA_034509185.1 Euphonia xanthogaster
TTTTTTTTTTTTTTTTGTTTTTGTTTGTTTTTTGTTTTTTTTTGTTTTGTGTGTGTGCGTGTGTGTAGCAGAGGGTGGAGGGTAGCTGGAATGAGATATCCGGGGAAACTTGGAGCAGCTAGTGCCAAAGAAATCTCATTCTGGGAGCTGATAGCCTTTTGATGTCATGAGGTGGTGGTGTCCAGCTGCTGCCTGGTGAGCCCATCCTGGCACTGGTTAGCAATTGCTGCCAAAGCATGTAGCAGCTGGGCTGACTACCACCAAGAGAGGAGATGAAGAAAAGGACTTGTGAGCAGCATAGCAGTAATGTTGTAGCTATTGATGGGACAGAGGAATATGAAAACAAAGGGTAGAAATGGGAAGAAAAGCAGAAAGAGAACAACAGTTGAGCAGGTGTAATGGACATAAGAAGCCTGAAAGTCGACAGCAGTTCTTCTATGTGTAGATTAATCAGATTAAAGGTAGCCTAAAGATATCCATACATAGAGTTCCTTCAATGAAGTATGTAACCTGTGTAGACTTTGCTCAGAAATCCAGTTAAACAAATTCACTTGTTCATTTTTCCAAGGACATTTATGAGCATGTTAGGATCACAGATGAGCAAAGGGGTTAAGGCCACAGTCAGATTAAGTGAAAGCTCAAAATAACAGTCATTTTAAGGCTATCCTAAACCTTGATATAGCATCGAGTGATTAAGACCGTAAGAGAGGTGTTACAGGGCCAGCCCACCTGTGACAAGACAATGAGAAACCGGGAGATGTTTGTCTCTGACAAGAGAAACTAGGAAATGTGGTGGGTTTTGGGGGGAGAGAGCCTGATTAGTTTTTTGCAGGCTGCTGTCCTCGTGTTGTTCCCAGCAGATTCAATGATTGGATGAAGAAAATTTGAGTGTATGTTTCTACTGTCTCATTTAGTATCTCTTGATGTTACAGAATCACAGGAAGACAGGTTGAGTAGGAGATCTTGAGTCAGTTGGTAAAGTGAGCTTCAGCAGCAGCAGTGGCTACAGGAAACTCTGGGGGCTGAGCACTAAAATGGGCTGAGTAGTGGGCTCCCAGAGTCAGGGAAACATGAACAAAAGCTACGGTACCCACAGGAACCCACAGTGCTCAAGAGCAAGGCTTGAACCTTGGGTGGGGTTGCCAGGAGCAACTGTTGCAGATCTAAACATCCTGGGAGTATGAGTGAGAAGGGTGTGTGGTGTGGTAGTTTGTGAGGAATGGTTCCTCTCCTAAAGAAGGTCAGCATCGTTGCAGAACCAGAGAGCAATGTATAAGAGCCACAATTAATATTGAGGGGAATAAGTAGTCTGAGTTCCAAACGTTACGATTATGACATGCTGTAGAGCTTGTTCCCCAGTGGCAGCTGGAGTTGCTGCACAAGTGATGTTGGAGGTTTACCCCTAAACAATAGATGTAGCTCTGCAGCTCTCTGCTTGTAAAGAGTGTTTGGTGCTTGTCTGGGAAGCTGGGACCAAGAGTCTTCTGCTCTGCAGAAAGTGTGTCTGTGTTGAGGAGCTATATCACCAGATCAAGGAGTTACATGAAGAAGTTAGTAAGTTGCATGCTTTTCATGAGGATGAGAGACAGTATATTTTCAGAGTCCCTACAGACTCAGGAGCCTCAACCCTTCTTTACATTGGAGATGTAGGTGAGTTCTGCACTATCTCACAAGAAGTCAGTAGGAGGGAAGGCTGGCTAGAATGCTGCCATTCTCCAATCTCACTGCGTGCAAGGAGAAATGCTCCTATTTCTCCTGAAGATTTGCCATTAACAAACAGGTTTAGTTCCCTCCAAGCTGAGAAGGATCCAGGTAAGGCTTCTTTCTTCTCAAAGGTGCCAAGCAATAGGTCAGAAATTCACACACAGAAGGTTGCTCTTGAATGTAGTGAAGAACTTTACTGTGCAGGTGACCATATGCTGGAGAGAGGATATGGAGTCTCCCTCTCTGGAGATACTCAAGAACTGTCTGGATGCAATTCTGTGCAATGTGCTCTAGGATCACTCTGCTTGAGCAGGGAGATTGGACCAGCTGACTGCACAGATGGACCCTTCTAACCTTACCCATTCTATGATTTTGAGCTAATCCAACATCCCACTCAAGAGAGGGACTAGCTTTCCTTCTCCTAATATGTCTATACCTTTTTGTATTGTCTTACCATAAACTTCCACTGCTTCCTGTGGAAAGTAAATCCCAAAATTTGCTAGTTGGTGTGTGAACTTTTTTTTTAATATTTTAAACTGATGTCTTACTTCTAATCAACATCCTCTAACTCTAGAACAGCAGGATTTCATTAAAAATGGTATGCATTTATTTTCTCCATCACTTTCTGGACTGCAATCCTGAGGAGTCTAGCATCTCCAAACTGAAGAGTCTATTGTCACTGGAAATGTTATGCAAAACATACAGTTTCTTCTTATCGAAGTGCAAAAAAAAAAAAAAATCATGGAAGAAGGAGGAGACATATAGTTGACAAAAATATGGACTTAGAATGAAGACAAGAGGTAGAGAGAACTGTGAGAAACAGAAAGGACTGAGGAGGAAATAAAGAGGAACTCAGAGTCAGACACATAGGTGTCTGCAAACGTGAAAATCAGGAGGCCTGGGTCCTTTTGCTTGGGGCCACACTTCTGTGCCAGAATGGCTATTGGGAGCAGGAACCCTGTCTGTCTTGGCAATTTACAATAAAGACAGAGAAGGTCACACATGATACTTACCCACCTGATGCATCTCCTGGACAGTAGGCACCTATCTGTAGTGGAGAAAATACAGGGAGGGACATCATCAAAACACCTGGTTGGAAAGAGTTTGCAGATTCCTTTTAATACTGGCAGATAGATAAATCATTCTCCCCATGTACTGTATGACTGTACAGACACTTTTCTATTACTATTTTCCCCTTAGTTTATAGTTTTACTCCTTCTTTACTTCTCCTATGGGAACTCCACTGTGTTGTTTTGGTAGAGCTTTTGGGGATATTTTGTTGGTTGGTTTGGTTTTTTTTAATTATAGACTCTCAGAATCAGTAATTTTCTGTGTTGGAAGATAGTCAACTTGTCAGGTTAAGCTTTACATTCAACAAAAGATGAGGGAATCTTGGTGGGACTGTTTAAGCGAGAGGATATCTTGGTCTTCTGCTAGGCAAAAGTGAGCTAGTACTGTGAGGCAGCAACAAATTCAGTACAACAGCTCAGAACGAATTAGACATGTCACTGCTAATCCCTAGATAAACAAGATGGAAGGAAATGTGTCAAAACAATAAAATAACTATTAAAATATCTGTAAAGATAAACACTCATCCATAGTTAGCACTGCTAGGTGATGGAATGTTGTCAGTGAAGTATGAACTGTCATGTAATGCAATAAACAAATGTGTTGAGAATTTATGTCAGATTTGATGGGGATTTTCACACTTGGAAAGAAATAAATAAGGAAAGCAAATCTGGATGAAAAATATAACTAAAAATTATTTATTTTCAAATCCTAACCTTAATTTGGGTTTTTTAGTAACTTACACTTTTCTTCTCTGGATCCACAGGGGGAAAGTGACAATTCACCAGGGTGTTAATGAACTGTGTGAAACAGTTAATGAAGACCTTTGGAGGAAAAAATTAATTACTATCTTTAGAATGTATGTGGAAAGAAGATAAAGTCTGAGAGGAAGAGAGGTAGGAACCTAAAATGTCTAAGACAGCTGGAGAGACTCAGAGGCTCTGTAAAACACAGGGATTCTCAGGCTCTCTAATCCTATGCTGCTGATAGTTTATCAGCTAATAATACATAAGTGAAATACTGGCTAATAATGTTTTCATAATGTTTTCTAGTATAATGCTTTCCAGAAGGGAAAGAGTCTATAAGCTGTTTTGTAAGGATGTGCTGGGGTAGTCCACCATGTCCTCTGGGAGAGTTGTGGGAGAGATATGCCACAGACCAGGGCAGCTGAAGGCAGATAGTGGTTGGGACCAGAACCCTGACTTTGCCTGACTTCTGAATTATATGCTTGGAACCAACAACAGCTCAAAATCACAGAATGGGACACGTTGGGAGAGATCACCAGAGCAGTCATCAGGTCCAACCTTCCTGCTCAAGGTGGGTCATCCTAGAGCACATTGACAGGATTGCATCCAGACAGTTCTTGAGTATCTCCAGAGAGGGAGACTCCACATCCTCTCTTGGCAATCTCTTTCAGTGAATGGTCATCTGCACAGTAAAAAAGGTCTTCCTCATATTCAGGTAGAAATTCTCGTGCATCAGTTTTTGACTGTTGCCTCTGGTCTTATTGTTTGGCACCACTGAGAAGAGCATGGCTCCCTCCTCCTGACAACCTCCCTTCCAATACTTATATACATTGATGAAGTCCCTTCTCACTCATCTTCTCAAGGTGGAAGAGTACCAACCTTTTGTTGCTCTCCACTGAATCTGCTCCAGGAACTCTATGTCACTCTTGTCCTCAGGAGCCCAGAACTGGACATAGCACTAGAGATGTGGTCTCACAAGGGCAGAGTAGAGGGTCGGGTTCACCTCCCTCCACCTGCTGGCAATATTTTTCCTAATGCACCCAAGGATACCATTGGCCTTCTTGGCCACTGGTATGGGCTCACTGTTAGCTCATGGACAGCTTGTTGTTCAACAGGACCCAAAGGTCCTTCTCTGCAGAGATGCTTTCCAGTGGTTTGGCCTCCAGCCTGTACTGGTGCAGGACTCTGCATTTGTCTTCATTGAACTTCAGATAGTTCTTCTCTGCCCTTCCCTCCAAACTGTTAAGATCCTTTTGAATGTCAGCATAACACTCTTGGGTATTGACTGCTCCTCCCAGCTTTGAGTCATGAGTGAACTTGCTGAGGAGGCATCTGCCCCTTTCCCCAAGTCACTGATGAACAAATTAAACAATACTGGACCCAATATTGACCCCTGGGAAACACCACTAGTGACAAGCCTCCAGCTAGATCCTCTTCTGTTGATTTCGTCCCTCTGTCATGTGCCATTCAACCAGCTCTCAATCCACCTTGCTATCCACCTATCCAGTCTACACTTCCTGAATTTGCATATGGGGACATTGTGAGAGGCAGTGTCAGAAGCCTTGTTGAAGTTGAGGTAGACAATACACACTGCTCTCCCCTCATCTGTCCAGGTAGTTGTCTCATCATAGAAGGCCATCAGGTTGGTCAAGCATGATTTACCTTTAGTGAATCCATGCTGACTACTCCTGATCCCCTTCTTGTCATCCATGTAGATAGAAATGGCCTTCAGAATGAGGCACTCCATCACCTTTCCAGTGATTGAGTTAGGCTGACTGGCTGGTATTTCCCTGATTTCTCCTTGCCCTTTTTGAAGACTGAGGTGACATTTACTGTCTTCCAGAGCTTGTTTTATGGGATTCTTCCCAGGAGATCCTAGAAGAGTTTAAAGTTAATGTATGAACATGTCTTTAAGTCCATGTTCATTATTTTGCTTGCTGCTCTGTTTCTTTCTTGTCTGTACTCCACAGTCTCATGGTCACTACAGCCAAGGCTGCTCCCAGCCTTCACATCTGATAGAATCAATTAGAAAAGATCTCTTGGAAGAGATCTCTTGAGATCGAGTCCAACCTATGACCAAACACCACTATTTCAACCATACCGTCTTTCCTTAAACACCTCCACCACCTCCCTAGGCAACTCATACCAATATTCCATTACCCTTTCTGTGAAAAAAATTCTTCCTAATCTTCAACCTAAACCTCCCCTTGCACAGCTCAAAACTATGTTCTCTTGTCCTATTGCTAGTTGCCTGGGAGAAGAGGCCGAGCCCTACGTGCCTACAACTTCCAACAATGTTTTCCCTGTGTGTTAGTATAAGGTCTAGCAGCACACCATTCCTTCCGTGGTTCTTCATTATTTCTGTCAGGAAGTTGTCATCAGTGGCAACTGATGGAACAGGAATGTCCTAGACTCTGTTTCTTCTTCAGCAGATGTCAGGTTAGTTAAAGTTCACCCCAAAGATAATGAAATGGGGAAAAAAAAGAAAAAGGTGCTGGGGGGAGGAGGTAGAGAATGTATGTCTGGTGTTTTTTTAATTGCCTTATGGTTTTTGAGATTTTGTTCAAGATTTTTCCAATAAGCAGAATATCTAGGAACTTAATTAGTAGTGTCACTCTGTATCTTATTAGGAATATAAGTGGCATACAGGTTTATATGTTCTTGGGCATGAGGTCCATCCACCAAAGATGAGCCTCTCTCTCCTTGTTATAGCTTACAAAATACCTGTTTGAGGTCCTCTGAAGCTTTCTTCCCAGCACTCATTAACAGAGCATCAGTTTTTAGGGAAAGAAAAGGTTTTTCTGCAATCTCCTCTGAAATGTTATAGATGTCTTGTTTCTGTGCATCTGCCTGTTAAAATCTGCCAGTACTGTTCAAAAGAAGGTTATGCATCTATTGATGTTCAAAGGTATAAACCTGATTTCTGATTAATTTTATATGGGCTCTTAATAATATCATTCCAAAATAAACATTTAAAGGATAAATATTAATTACTTTCAATGTTACTTCATATTTTATATGCTGAAGGTAGTGCTTGTTTTAAGTAAATGGAATCAGGTCTGCAACAATTGACATAGTTAAATTAAACAAGCAAATAGGGAATGAAATACACGTGGCTATTTTCAAGGAGAGATACTATAAACACTAATTATGCAGCTGGAATTCAATAACTAACAAACCTATTGCCTCTTCCTTATTTTATAACATGGAAGAAGTCCTGATGTTCTCAATCATGACATTGTTATTTATACCTTGCTAAGGTATAAAGAAGAGATGCCCATAAACCAGGCCAACTATGACATAAATGCAGCCAGCTGACTTTTCATATCTGGGCCCTTATGAATCCTGTAGAAATCCAAGAAGAATGATGTAGCATCACTTTCACACTGCCCGTTAAGCCCAAAAGAGTCAGTGATTGTCTAAGTGAATGATTTTCAGAACTAATTAGCAAAAATAATCCTCCATTCCCCTTCTGGCTAAAATTAAGTCCTTTTACGTAAAGTAAGGCATGGCTAGTATCTTTCCAGTGCTGATTCACCATGTAAGACTACTGTAAATTTTGTGTGTAATGAAAAAAAATACTCAGAAAGGAGAGAAATGGATTTACAAATTTTTACAAATGTCTGAGTATTTATTTCTGGTCTTAGGGGGTCCTCATTAGCATTTATCTTAATCAGTGCATATGATCCCTGCAGAAGTACAGACAAGCTCAGTTTTACAACCAAAATAATTTTGATAGCTTTTTCTACTGTTGCTGGCAGAAGTCAACCTAGCTAAGTTAGAGCAAGAAGCTACTTTCCAGTCTGTTTTGTGCATTGCTATGGGCAGATCATTGCAACTACTCATTTTCTATCCCACAAGAGACAATAAATGACTCAAGTCAGATGCGCAGAGTCAAAGTCACCGCAGACAACTTACCTCATGGGGTTGACTTCCCTGATCTCCCCATGCTGATTAAGGAAAGGGGTTGCCTGTACCAAATGGAGCAATGCCTGTGCTGGCTGAGGAGGGGAAACAAGTATTGCTGTTCAGAAAATGGTGGTCAGCCCTGCCTGCTTAGCATTTCACAAAGCCTGGCTCTGAGATTGGTTGTAGATTGTTAGAAAAAAAAGGTGTGTGAAATGGAGAGAGACATTCTTCTTCTTTGGCTCCTAGAGGCCTCAGGAAATGGAGTTCCATTTCCATTCTATGCATACCATCTCCAGCAAATCCTGAACCAATTTGGTATATATTTTACAGACAGGATTGTGGAGTGTCACAGGGTCTGGATGAATGCAAGCTGTTGAAATGGATGGAGCTGTTTCACTTTACATAAATAATTGAATATTAAATGGAACACAGACTGGTATGCAGGGGAGAGCTTACCCTTCTCCCCTGCATCTTTCTAACACCATCATCTCCTCTTCCTGCTGCTCTAATGGGGAAGCTGTAAAAATACTATTCCAGAGGAGGGCAGCAGAGGGAGCAGGGAAGAGAGTAAGCTCTTCTCCTCCCTCCTGGATTTACAGAAATGCACCTGAGCATTTATTTGAGGTTTTTAAGTGCATCGAAATGTTTAACTGAAAGGTTGGATTTACTTTCACTGGAGCATTTTCAGCAGGAAACCACATTGCTACTTTCACAGTATCTTTGGTCCTCCTTCCACATATATAAGAGCATTTGTGATAGTGGCTGTAGAAAGTGGTCACCCTGCTTTTACTCTTCTGCAAGATCCTCCTTGAGGTTTGCTTGTGGCTGGAAATTCACAATGTTTGGTTTTAACAGGCATCATACCTTTGATGAATAAGACTTTATGTAGTAAAAAGAGGGTTTTGTTCAACTTGTTACCAGATGATAAATGGCCTACACCTGGTGAGCTAACACAATGCTTGTTCTCCAAAACTACTGGCCCATGGAAACCGTAAAATGCCCATTGAAGAAGAACTGGAAGTTCACCAGCCTCAGTGTCCTGCCAACTCAGCCAGGTGGTCTGGAATATTGCGGTCTACCAGGGAGATCCCCAGAATAGAAGAATGCATGCGTAAAGGGGAGGGAAAATATGTTAATGATTTTGGAAAAAATATTATCATATGTGTATTTAGTCCAGGACAATCAATGAATATGTATGCAAAATGCAACATATAAACAGAAACTTTCTTGTACCCGGTATGGGTAGGCTTTTGGGAGAAGCTATCCTGCTGGGCATCTGGCTGAATAAAGAATGTCTGCTTCTTAATGCTACATTGGTGTTAAGGAGTTTTTTTATTTTACCAAATGTTTGGTAACAAACTTGCTTTCAAAAGCAACTTGTTGAAAGATCTGTCTGCCTTTCCTCTCATGTTTTATATTAATTATCTCCTAGCCTTGGCAAAGACAAATAAGTCATTTGTGATGTCACTGGACCATTAAAAAAAAGAGGCAGCTCTCATCTGTCTCTTCAAAATTTCCTGATATCAGCAGATATTGTTCTGCTGTTTCATCATTGATTAGTTATTCAAATAACCTAACCAAAGAACAAGCATTCAATTAAACAACAGGCAAAGAGGTACTTTATGGCTGGGCACTGCTTGAAGTCTTTATTAATCTAACAGAAATAGATACCAACAGCTGCATATCAACTTCACAAACATTCCTCTCTATGACATTACCCTGGCATTGTTCTCTCTACATAACCCAAATGGTCACTTTTCATTAGATACTACTTCAGGAAAGACATTTCTTCAATGTCTTGTGGGTCAGAATAGTACTGCTGAAATTGAAAATATCTGTGACTGCCTTTAGAGAAAGAAAATTTACCCAGTTTATCCTGGTGATGTCCAAACTCTGTGTGCACAACAAAAAAAGGATCACATTAGCTGTTTAATTAAGAATGTTTTATGTGTATCATGACAATGTTTCTTATTCTAACAACTGTGTCATTAGAACATCTTTCTGGTAAGGCACAAAATTTGCCTTTCTGAGCCAACTGTGCATTTTATTTCCTGGGGTCCAGACTCCATTGAAGTCACTGTTCTGGAACAGTGTTCAGGTTTTATGCTGAATTTACTTTGTGACATCTTGGCCCTATTAAACCAGTAGAAGTTTTGTCTTAAACTGCAGTAGATTTAGTATGTTGTGCACTCTGTAATAATTGAAATGGAAACTATAGGAGCACAATTTTCTGTCTGCACAAATACACATGATGCAGAGCTTGTATGTCTTGAATGAATGAAATTTGTTGTACTCAGGCTGGGCTCAACAACTTGCTTGGTTTTCTATTGAAACTATTGAAAAGAATGATAAAATGCTAAAGACTAACACAGCTTTTTGCTATTACAATTGCAAGCTTGAAATGCAGGCAGTGAAATTACGGGCATTTGAGACTTGCTTTCAAATTCTACCCAATGGAAAGGTTCTTCCCTCCCTTAGAAATCCTTTGCATTACTCTTGTAATGGGAGAGATGTTCTCGGACAGAGGACACCATCCTGCTCTGAATAGCAGGCAGTAATCTGCTTAGTAATAGGAACCAAGAAAGAACCACTAGCACACTTCCTTCCTTCTTCCTTCAATTTTGCTGGATGGCCTGGAACATCAGTCTGAAAGTCTAGGGATGTAGGTTAAGACAGTGGCAAAAGCCCTGCATCTCTGCCACCATTGCTGTACCTCCAGTGTTGTCCTCTGGACCAGCTAAGATTTCTCAGGATCCAGCACAGGTTGCAAGATCCCCTTGTTTCCCCTCACCTCTTTGGACAGCTTTCAGATGAGCTACGCTCCTCAGAAATCAGGACTACATGATGGCTATCATGGCTCCAATTGGCCAGCCAGTTGACCAGGTGAGGACTTCGAGTAATCCCTGATGATACCTAGAATGATGTAACAAGGCCATGACATGTAGAAGACTGCTCCCTTGAAATCTCATCCTCTATATTCTCTAACCAGAAACAATTAAACTATTTCAGTTTTTCACCTACTGAATTTTTCAGACCATAAGTCTTTTTCTCAAGCTTTAAGGAAAAAACCAAACACTCAGGGAATGGAAAGGTATGCTCTTGTCTCTTCCTATGGAGGGGAAGTGCTGAAAAATGCAAAGATGCAGCTTACACCTTACCACTGACCGAGCAATGCTGAACAAGCCTTATATCCTTCTCAAGACCTTAGTCACCCACAAACTGGAAGCGTGTCAGCACAGCAATGCAGTCTCATTGCATGACAGGGCAGTAACTACCGAAATGTTTGTGGTGCTGCTGTAATGTTAAGAACAGAGAGTGAGTAAGGATTTTTCAAGATGCCTGCAGTAAACTAGAACTCAGGGAAGTTTGAGATGAGGCAGTATTCACCTTCCCTGAGTTTCTTTGAAGACTCTCTCATGTGGATCACTCTGCTCCTTGATTCTTTGTTTCATGTCCTGTGTTGATAGAGTTTTGGTGTGGTTTCAATCATGTCTATTGTATTCCTCTTTCAATAAATTGTTTATTGGATAACACATGCAGAAATATTCTTTGCCAGGGAAGTTCAGAGACTGTCAGACATTGTCATGGTTAGACTCTGGTGCAATGTTAGTGCTCTCATGAAAACACATTCTCTCTAGTGTCTACTGTGAGATGTGATCAGGAATAGAGCAAAGCAGGCTCTAGCTTAGGAATAAAGGGGAGAAAAACTTTATTAACTTACAACTACATTTAAAAGAAACACACACAGAACTCAGAATGAAAGAATGAAAACCTTCTAAAAACATTCCTCTTCTTCTCAATAAATTCTGTCACATCACAGTAAGACAAAAACTGTGGATTCTCAATTCAGTTACCATCTCTCAGATCATTAACTCTCAGTTCATCACTACCCTTCA
>JAYDZK010000113.1:49644120-49662775 GCA_034509185.1 Euphonia xanthogaster
TTCCATGCCCAGTGCTCTCACCACTGCGCATGGACCAGAGCTGCTTCTAGGGTTTTCCTTTTTAAGGGTGCTTTGCCTAGTTCTAAAAAGAGCACAGTCTTTAACTTTTGGGACACCTGTCCTTCCCAAATTCCACCTCCTGGGGCCGAGGGGTCTCAAGAACAGAGATCTCCTCTACAGAAGATTGAGGGCACCACCACCCTTCTCACTCGTCGTCTCTGCTCACGCACTCTTTCACATCACATCACTGCACTTTCTTGGCTCCGAGCCATTGCTTCCCCCTAAATGCAGTCTCTGTGTTACAGGGAAAAAAATGGTTCTGTCCATGACTATACAAGAAAAGTCTAGCCAAAGGCTACTCCATCATCTCTTCCCACCTAGGATTCTTCTGAACTTCTCTCGGACATCTTTCACTTGCACGGACTTTCATCACACTTGCCCATCTCCAGCTATTCCATCTTTATCCAGCTCCAAGAGGATCAGCATTTGTAAGGTTTCCATTATCCAAGAAAAAGGTTAAAATCTCAGGCTCTGCCTGTCCAGAGCTCCCACGCTGCCCTGCCGGGCACCTTCTCGCTGCACGCCCCCCTTTCTCCTTCTCGGCCAGGCCGTGCTATCAAATTTCAAGGTGGCACCAGCACAGGCACAGGCTCCTTCTCTCTCTCTCTCCTTCAAGAGGTAAGAGGGGCTGCCCGATGTCTCTCAGTGCTCCTCCACCCTTCCATCCTGCAGGCGCCTTCACGTCCCTTCTCTGTCCAAGGCCCCGGCCTACCTCACTCAGGCCTCGTGGCTTCCCCTCCCCCGCCCAGCCCGCAGCCAGGCAGGGGAGGTCTGACTTCCTTCCCAGACAGAACCCAAGAGAGCTTCCCCCTGAGAGTTCTCAGCTTTTTACCCCCCTGTGTTCTCAGAGGCATATCCATGTCTTCAGTGGCCACACCCGGTGCCAATATTCAAATCTGAGCACCTATTGGTTTGACCAGAGCATCCCAAAAAACTCACTTCCTCTCAAACCACGACAGATATCCACAACTCTTGCCATCCTTCTACAAGGCACAAAAAGGCTGAGGAACAGCCCAAGTTCACCAATGAGTCTCTGTCTCTAATCTGAGAGATAGGCATATGTGGTGGCACTGATGTTTCTTGCATTCATTTGTGCAATTTCCAGTCAGAGAAGTTGTTTTCTTTCCAGGTTCTCAGTCTAATAAAATAAAGCATCCATGTTGAAGGTGTTAAAAAGAAGAGTGAACACAGTGGTGTTTTAGAAGCTGTCTAATATTTTAAGGTCTAAGAGCAGGAGGACTGTGATGCTATTTAAAAATATCCTTGGATGTAGAGTTGGAAATTATGTAATCTTGACAAGCCCACAGTGTTTTAGTAGACAAACCCCTTTGTATCCATGCACAGGAAGACACTGGTTCAGCACATAATTAACCAGAGCAAGAATTTAAGAGTGAGAAACAGCAGCTTCAGGAAAAGGAGATCAATTCTACAGATCTAATTCCCCTGGAAAGGGAGGGAGGAAGACTTCTCTAGGAGGTAACAGCTAGCTTTAACCTCATCCCAGCTCTCACCTTGCTCCATGCTGCATAAGACTGATTGATATAAGGAGAAGCACAAATTACATGGGTCAGAGGTCATCTGCTACTGCTTTGTTCTAAGCCTCCCTGGAATATAATTTTTCAATACCATCTGCCATTCGCTGGATTTTACACCTGTCTTTTCCTAAAATTAACTCTCCCAAAGCCCTCTGACATAAAGATTAATGAAAATTGTGCACTGGAGTCTTTATAAGCACCAAACTTGAAAATCTTTCTCCCTCATAAAAAGCCACATCTTTTTCTTGCCCTGTTTTCTCCTGAGTTGCTTCTTCTGAAAAAAAGAAGGAAGACTTTGTTGTAAACTAGATACATCATAAAATGTTAATTTTTAGTCTAAATGTGAAGCACAGGTTAAACTATAATAATTTTCATGTCAGCTTAGTGTGATAGTTTTTTCTCCCTGGCTTTGCACAGGGAATCTGGGCAGGACCCTCATTCTTGATGTAGAAATTTCCTTTGCCACCCCAATTGGGGCTACTGTCTTCCAGACTTTTAGGTTTCCTTGGTAATGCCCCTAACCTTTTTAGGGGCAGCAGGAAAGAGTCCTGCTGCCCCTAAAAAGGTTAGGGGCAATTACCAAGGAATTAATTTCCATCAGAGTCATCTGTCAGGGTAGATACAAACCCTAGACTCCTCTGAGCCTTAGTGCTACAGCCTTAAACTGTGCAGTAAAACCTTACTCAGCAGTAAAATAAGCACAAATGATTTCCCTCTTGGACCTGGGACAAATATGCCGTTTTTCAGGATGTGGCAATGATTTTCATCAAGCCTTCTTTTTCAAAAATATGACATATCTTTATGTTTGTGTCTGTGATAAATGCAACTTGTGTTCTTATATGGATATACAATTACATATAGGAGAAAATGTAAAAGTTTATAACAGTAAGTCTGAAAAGTGAGGTGCACTGAGTGCAGGTTTTGATCTTCTGCACTTTTAACCTCAACTTTAAGAGAAACTGCCAAAGACAAGTGTTGACAGTACAGGAGGCAATCTGTTTGATTAAAAATCCAGCACAGCCGGTTGACCTATTGATCAAACTGTTGCAGCTACAAAGCAAATTATTTAATCAACTGTTTTATTTAATCAACTGTTTTTTTTAGTCTGTTTTATACTTATGGCAACATTTATAATAGGGCTAAATTAATAAATTGTTCCTTACAAGGTACAATTCCCTGATTTTCCACATATAGGTTTACTTTGGGTGTGAACATGCGTGCAGCAGCTTATGAGTTAGCATAAATCTGGAACAAACTTTATGTACTGCTTCACACACAAGAAGAGCACAGGCTGAAGGTGGGTTTAAGCACTTCAGGAGAGTGTGAGCCCTGAATTTTTTTACCTGAAGTGAGTATTATATTGGATGAAACCACATGCTACTGCATAGAGAAGTGACTTCAGGCTGAATATCAACAGTTTTCAGATACCTACGATCTGTTAAAATAAAATAGCACTTCACTTTCACCTTATCAGCATCTCTTATTTCATCTGAAAGTAGTGCCAGGATTGATAGTAAAATCTTACCTTAATGTAAACTTAATGTAACAAACCCCCCCAGAGACACAGTGTCTTGGATCGTACACAAGATTAGTAGTATACTATTTTGCAAGATTTTCATAGCTATGTGCAGTAGATGTGCAATATACAGAGGTGACAGCTATGTCATCTTTAAGGCCACAGGCCTTCCTGGTACTGATAATAACTTAACTCTTTAGAGACAGGTTTTTGTGTGGGAAGGTACTGTGATGTGACTTACCTGGTGATCTCTAGTGTTCTTGGTTCTCTCCTTTCCAGCAGACTCATTCTAGCCTCTTCAGGTAGCATCAGATGCTCTGCTCCACATCCATGACCAATATCGAATGCACAGTAAGGTTATAGTTATATATACATACATGCATGTATATATGTACATATGTGCATGTATGTATATATATGTGTGTGTGTGTGTGTGTGTAATTTTTTGTTAGATCTTCTACGTTCCTTTTGCATTGCTTGTCTTCTAAAGCATTAGCCTAGAAACTTTTAGACATATTCTTATCTTTAATTATGTTAGTAGTTCTCCAATAACTACTTTTCCCAAGATTGGGAGTGCTTGTGTACATGTGAAGAGGATTAAAGTGCAGATTTATTACAAACTCAGACTATTTTCCAGGTTGTGTTTGTGAAATAACTGAGCAGAGAAGATCAGAAATGCGGCAGGAGTCCCAACCCTCCTACAAGCAGGACAACAACTGTAAACATTTAAAAGACCATATCTGACAGTAAATCCTCCATCACACTGATAAAGCAACAGACATTCTGTAGAGACTGGGATAAATCAGCTGGTGCAGTTAAATGCCTCATGGAATGATGGTAGCTAACAAACCTAAAAGGTGATCAGGGCTGGATGTGTAATGTTGCTGAGATAGCTGATAGGCTGCTTTCCTTTTGACTAAACCTATATTGTAACATTCCCAAAGCAACCTTGGGATCTGGTGCCTAGGACAGGAAATTATTTTCTTGTCCTCAGGGAATTCTTTAGTGCTATAAATGACTGGCGGACTTTTTCAATCAGGACAATAAAAAGGCCATCTTCAGCTGAGTTTCAAAATATATTTCTGATTTGACCACTTTGTTTCATTCACCTCATTCTGATTTTCTGACTTCATAGAAAAATATGAAATAATTGTGTTTAAGAAAAATACATTTCAGTGAAAATTAGGGAGTTTTAAATTTAAAATTTACTGCAACGGAGAGGTCTGGACAATGATGGAGGGGGGCAACCCATAAAAAGCAAGGTTGGGCTTTGTGTGATTTGAAGAGCTTGGAGGTTTGGGGTTTTTAGTTTTTGGTGTTTTTTTTTTTTAATTTAGAAATATTATTCTTCACCAAAAAAAATTCTTAGGAGCCTCTGCTCCATTTTTTTCAGGAATAATTTAAGCATTTATGAACTTGCTTTTAAGGGTGGGCCACTGAGACACATAAGCACAGGTGACTTACACTTTGCAAGCAAATGAACGGACTTGTCTCTCCCAGGCACTGATGAAGAAAGCTTACAGTTGTTTTAGGTGGTTCCTTTAGATCATTTAACATTCTTGGCATTTTGTAGAACCACATATGATACCTAAAGAACCCACGTGTGTAGCATAGTTTGCAGGGTTGGCAATTAGCAGTTTGCCTGTTTGGGCTTTCTGTACAATATACTGTTTATGAAAGAAAGCATGCCATGCACACCAGCACTTTTGAATTGCAGTCTCTGAGTGGGGGGAAAAGAAGAGAAGATAATGACAACTGTGAGCCACCACAGTTTTCATAGACAAAGGCATTTTTGTTGAAAATGAATACTAAGAGAGGGGTAGTTCACAGTCCCACCACAGACTAGAGTATTTCTTCCAGAGCTTTTCCAATAGCAGGCATGTTTTTCTCTCAGCTGAAATAACAGTTCCATCCAAAGGCACGGGCTAAAATAGGAGAGACTGGTCACTGCTGGCAAACAACTGGCAGTCATGGAAGACTCCCTGCCTGGCCCCGAAAACACCATGCTTTTATAACCAGTTGTGCCATATATACACACCAAAAATGCAGTTATCACTGAATCTCAGTGCTGGAGACAGTGTCCATCAGTTTCTATGCTTATAGTACTGCTCTGGATGTGTGCCATGCCTTCTTGCTCCACTTTTATTCTCAACTTTCCCCTGGGACCCTGACGGCATCAGCCTTACTCCCTGCCATTGTGATTTTCTTGCAGCTCTAGACACAGCAGCTGCAGCTCACCTTTTGGCTCTCTTTGCCAAAGCTTTCATATCCTTTCTTTCTTCTTTGAGAGCATCAGCATCTGTGGCTCTTGGTCATCTGGCAGGAATGATGCCTCAGCCTTGAGGCACTGCTGGTGTCCCACGCATCTTGTTGCCTCTCCTTTGGCCCCTTGTGAAAGAGGAAGGAAACAGGATTAGAATCTGCTGGTGGGGCAGGGAGTGGTGCTGCTGTTCCCTAGCCTCCAGGAGGACGCCCGAGTGCAGCCTTGCCACAGAAACAGCTTCCACTTATTTGTAGATAAGACAGGCAAGAGCATCAGCTGCAGTCCCAGTACAGAAAGATCCTCCAGTGAGCCCCGACAACAAACTGCACATTCCCCTCACACCGCTTGGTAAGTACTTCAGCAACGTGTTTTCCTCCCAGCTGGTTGGCTTCTTGATTTCCTTTTTTTTTTTTTTAGAAGGTGTGAGGATTTGTTTGTTTGTTTGTTTGTTTTGGGTTGTTTTAGCAGCCACCACCAGCAAGTTGCCTTATCACCTCTGGGGATGAGCAGGAAAGCACAGGGTCCCCACTGCATAGGGAATGGGCTGGGGATGGTCCTATGTGGGGAAAGTTGAGGTATGACCTAACCAAGTCTGGGATTTGTAGATAGGGAAATGGGAGAAGAGCGTTTTAGAGCAAACTAAAGCACTAACTGGTGGGACAGGTCACAACCAAATTTGTAAGTCAGCAAAGTGGGAGCTAGTATAAGGGCTTCTTATCTCACTACTAAGTCTGGCATGTGCAAGGGGTTAATTTGTACCTCAAGGAAAAAATTAGGGAAGACTATTTTTTATGATCTCCAAAGACAAAGATTTGTAACCAGAACTTGTGAAAATGTATCTTGCATTTTTTCAGTCAAACAAATAAATGTTTTTATTTTACGAGTTTATTTTACAAGCTAGTAGTGGGAATTAGTCTACCACCCAGCCACAATTTTTGAAATAGCACCCAGAAGCACACTGTCTGTGAGAAGAAACTGCTCCAAGACAATTCTGCTTCTGCACCCATGCTATTATTAGTAGCAAAAGTTTTGGATAGAGGGAGACATTCAGATCAGGCTTTCAAATATCAAAGTGTTTGCTAAGAAGATTTAAATATGCTTTATAAAAGTGAATAATCTGACATGGTGCCTGTGGAGAGCAGCCTAGTGCCCAAGTAACTGAAGAAGAAAGTTTGTGCATTAACATGAAGCTGTCTCCTGTATCCTGGAAGGCATCACTCCAATGGAATAATGTTAAACATTTAGTAAAACTTGTAATTAAAGGTTTGGAGTAAAGAGCAGCAGCACTGAGAATTTCTACTTGTAGGATATTTATTTTCTACTCTGACTTGTAATCTTGCTTTATTCAGATGATTTGCCAGGAAGCAGTAGTAATGGGGCTGAGATAGGATGGGGTATGGATGAAGGTGCATATTTTTTGATAAAGGTACCAAGGCTGCCTGCTGAGTACAGATGGAAGAAGCCAAATGCAGCCAGATGTTGTACCATTCCCCTTGACTCCTGACCTTTTTCACATGATTTCTGCATAGGACAGATGTGTGCAATATGGTTTCATCCAATATCTTATTTCTTCTTTCTGCATTCGTAAATTACTTCAAGCAAATAAGGGGCCTGCTCACACTATAGAGCCCTCCACAGGGGGCATGCTACAGAAGGAATAACAGGTCTTGCTCTTTGCCTCACATATAGGTTTAAAGTTGCCGGGATAAAGGAGCAGGTAAGGATGCTGGTAGCCTGCCTATGCCCCCTTGCTTATGTGCTCATTGCAACCAGTCAGAAAGGGGCAAACCAGTTTAAAATTATTTAATAATCACCTCCCCCAGAAAACTGTAAGTGCATGTTTGGTGGGAGAAGATGCACCAGTCTTAAGGAGTAAACCCCCATGCCAGAGCAGCTCTTTGGGCAGGGCAGCAAAATGCTGCTTTTTGTCCAGTCTGGACTGTAACTAATGAAGTCCAGCCTCTGCCTCATGTCTGCATTTGGCTGCAGCCTATGAGATACTCCCTATTTACTTTCATTTCCAGCTATTGAGTACACCAGCAGCAGCAAGGCCGGGCTCTGCCTATGAGAATGAGGACAAACAAGTGTGCACACTGTACCACCCCAGGAACTTAGTTGCCTCTGTTTCTGCCTCTGCTTCTCTCTATTCCTCTTAGGAATTGCTCTGGCTTCAGAAGATAAATACAGGCTTCTGTGGCAATGTTATTACCAACTATCAAAATGAAGTTATTAAATTCAGATTGACTGCTGTCACCCAACAAGGATGCTCTCAAAAGTACTTTTATTTATCTAGCATCCTTGTCAGCATGCCCATGGTTTGTTTAATAATTATGCATGCCCGGGAGATTAGCACATTTTTCTTCAGGATATTGTTGTTTGTAGAAACAAAACACTCTCCTCAACAAGAGGAAAAAAAAAATCATATACAATACCACATACACCACATGGTCTACTGAAATCTTCAGAGGCACAGGTTGTGGATACCTTATAAAGGACCAGTTCAGAAATTCTAAGTATTCAATATACAAAGAAATCATGAGTCTTAATGTACAATAATAAGGAGTACTGACATTGATGGCCACATAACCCCTGTAAACTTTTATAAGAATTCCATATCAGAACTTCATTTCTCCATCTTATAGGTAAGAATGATCACCTATGGGTGACTCATTTGAGAACTGCATTGTCCCTTCAGATTACATACAACTATCCATAGTACCTAATATCCATGTAGTTGCATAGCCCCTAGAACCCTTCAAACCCTAAGAGAAATGGAGATTTTCCCCCCAAGCCATTTCCATGCCTAATTCAAGATCAAATAAAAATTAAGTCCAGGTCTTTAATTTTGTTCTCAAAGCTTTAGTTTTCTATCTTATAAGGTAAGTTTTTTCTCATGAGATTTCATTTTAAGTCAGTTTAAATGTCACATTATCAGATGGCCTTGAAAGACTTACATAATCTTATAAATATGTGAGAGTAGCTGTACTGAGTATTCCCTAAACTCTAAGCTGATTACTTGTGGCACACAACTACATTAAACCAACTGTGTTTAAAATAGTTAACTAAAACAGGTATCTTTATTTGTCTCCAGCAAAATATTTTAACCTAATTGAAGCCTGAAACTGGTTGCATTAATGAATTTTGTTATGGAAACCAAAAATTTAAGCAAAGAAAATAATCATATACTTGCAAGTATTTGTGTGTTTTAGAACTATGTTTGTGAGTGATCAGATAGATTTATTTGGGCACTTGAATCAAGTGGGTACAACAACTGAGAATTTTGAAAAAAATTTACTATGTGCTTTAATCTCTCTAAAAATCCAAAGCTGATATCCAGAAAGTGAAAAGTTCAGATATTTTTCATCTGAATCACCGTACCTTACAAACGTGTATGCCCAAAGGAGTCATGCTGTTATATGATAGTGATTCAGCATGAGATTTCATTCACATGAGGCTGAAGCAGCTTTTAGTAATACTTGCACTTTTCAGTATGCCTTATCATTCATTGCCCTCTTCTGTCAGTAAGTAGAGCCAATCCAATCTCATGCCAAAAGTTTTAACAAGCAAAACTATGTAGACAAAGCTAGAACTTGCCTCAACTTTAAGGAAAGCATTTCAGTTGTCCTTAACAGCTCTCTCTTTTCCAAGAAATAAGAGACTTGAGGTGACTCATTTAGGCACATATCTCCAAAGAAGGTGGTACAGCCTAGCTGCACTGTACCAAAGTCTCTGGCTAAATGACAATTGAATCCTAAATCATATAGGAAAATCTATTGCATCTCAGGAAGTATTTTCTATTGTGTGTGAACTAGGCCTCCAATGTAACCATTACAGATGCACAAAGGATGAATGTGGATTATTATGTCAAGAGCCATAAAGAGTGCAAGAAAAACACTTTACTTCATCACATGAATAGCATTTGCTACCAAGGTGACTGATGGCAGCAGAGAGTGCAAACTGTGCTAATGTGAAGGCTGCTAGGAAAAGTGTTGCACTTAATGCATGAAAATCTGAGAACATGCTCCAGTTTGGAAAACCATATTAATGGCTTCATACAGCCCCTAGAGAAGGCTATCTTCTCACGTAAAATGTTACTGGGGAATCTGTTTCCTCAGTGGCAGGAACTGACTTTAGTTGTTTGGGAAAGCACCATAACAATGGTCACATACAGCAACTTTCCTTTGAAGGAGAGCTCTGTGTGTAATCCATGATGAGAAGATGTAACAGTGCTTACAGGTTCACATCATACACAGTGTATATACACTCAAGATACCAAAATCCATTATATATTTTGTTAATTTTTATTTTTTTATTCTTTTGTCACACAGACTGTCAAAAAGTGCAGCGCTTGCTTAGTAAGCAAGGCAATGCTGGCTTCAGGGCAGACTTACGAAAGAAAAGAAATGGAACAGGAGTGTCATAAATTGTCCTGTAAACCAGAATTTCAAAGCACTGAAGATGCCAAGGGCTTGGCATGTGTGACAGTGAAAATATGAACACAGACCTAAGAGATGTATTTTAGAATAATATTTTCCAAACTACCATAATAAGAAAAAATAATGAAGCAATCCTATATTAAGTCTCTTTACAAAGCTTAATTTTTGTTGGTTGAATTAATTCAATGAAACAATTTATTGAAATCTAACCAAATATAACTATATTTTATAAGCTGTTTCCATTAAATATAATTTACTACAAATTTTACATTTAAATTTTGCTATCTATCCCCAGCATTTTTTGCCTCAAGACATATTAAAAAAATGTCCATAGTGTCTGAAATAATATCCCTGATTTCACTGAAAACCTTGTAAACAGAGTAGTCTTCTGAAGAGAACAATTTACTTACAGTCATAATATTTAGCCAGCATGCCCTAATCAAATCCAATAAAATCAAATGGCATCAAAAGAATACAACTCCCTCAAATCACAAAATGTAGTGCAAGCCTTCATATGGACAGATAAGTTTTGTATTAAATAAAATTTTGTCTGTTTTATTTTAAACCACAGCTATAGCTTACTTATACAGTGAATAAACAGAGCAACCATTTAAGGGGCCTTCAAAGATTTCTTTCTCTATAGTCTTCCTAAGTGAAGGATTTTTCTTGTAATGAAGGCAAATGAGCCTTCAGGCAGTATAACACTTTAGTACAGATGTGAGGCTGGACTGGGACATTTCTATAGTGAACATTTGGAGGTGAAATCCCTCATCAAGGCTTGATTCAGTAAGATCTTAATAATTTGTAGAATATTATAAATTTTTGTAAATTTTAAAGAGTGAAACATAAGGGAGTTAATCCCATATGTACAGTATCAGTCAACGCCAACTTTTGATGTTGACATGAGTTGAGTCAAATTTGATGCTGCCAGCCAGTTGTGGCAGGACACCTATCCCACCCTCCTCTCTACCACTGACAGTTGGTCTATAAAGAGTAATCTAGGGGCTGAAAGGCCCAGCAAGAGGTCATCCTTGGCACCAAAAGTGCTCAGACCTCGGCTAGGAATCAGCATCTTAGTCTAGAGATCAGATGTGGGAAGAGATAAAGGAAATATTCTTGACTGAGAGACACTGTTCTACAAACTGTAAAAGACACATGAGTTATCACAGAGGTAGAAGCCTTCTACACACACACTCTGAAAGTGTGGGAGATTTCTTCCTGGACTATGGACACACATCCATGGTTACTTCCCTGAGGATTGAGGGAAAGGATCTTGATGTGTGCCCCATCACCAACTGGATGGTAAGATACATTGAATCCTAAGTTATATTATTTCTTTGCTAGCTGTAACATTAATAGATACCTTTAACCTCACTCTGCATATGTCTACTAGTAGTCTTTTTTCTTTTTGTCTTTATTCCTGTGTAGTATTACTTTGTTTTAAGTCTTATGTCTGTTAGTTTTGTATCTATTAAATAAATAATTCATTCTATAATAGACCAAATCAGCCTATATTGAAGAACTTGTGAATGAGAGTGAGCTTTGGGGTGCTGGCTACCTCAATAAAGCTACTGCCTGCTGCCAGAGGCCTGGGCAAAAGGCAAGGGCTTATCTAAATCACCACATACAATCATAACAGCAGTGTTACTCCATTTATTTGTAAGTCACTGTCATTTAAGACATGTTCCATCCACTGAAGACCTACATCAGTGCAACCTTTCCTACCTTCTTTTGCAAATATTTTGTTCAAGGGTTAATTGCTCTTTACATAGATGCCAGTTTAGTCATGGAAATGAGATTAACTCCCCTACTGTGCTGTTTCTTGTCAGCAAACAACCTCTGTAATTTACAGATAAATAATAAGGTAATTTCTTTTCCTCCAGCAAGATAAAACCAAACTCCCACACTTTAGTCTCCTATTTTCCCATCCTCCTTTTCACTGTTATTCTGCAGCTGCCTCTTTTCTTACTTTTCTCTTTTATTTGCCTTTTCTTCTTTACCTCCCCCTCCTCTTTTTTTTTTCCCTCAATTACTTCTTTCATCTTCCATTCATAATGTCTCCAGGTTTTTTTTTCCTCATTGCCTTTCTCCTCCTTACAAGGAAGTCACAGTCTGCTCTTATTACCTGAGAATGGAGAAGGGAGGTTGTGAATAAAAAACTACCACAGCTGTTGCTGGATCAAAGCAGATACCAAGATCACTTGGACTGCACCTTCACATTGAATGTTGTTTCCCTTTAACATTGCCTTTGTCATTCTGATGAGTTTCTACTAAGCAACGATAGAAATGATCAGCTGTGAAAAATGGTCTAATTTTCTTCTTTCTATGGTGGCATCTGTGGTAGCCCCAGGATCAAGTCTCAGCTTGCAAGGTGCTGGGGAAGCTCATGTAGGAGGATGGGTGAGGATGGGCTTCTACACCCATTGCAGCTATAAGTAAGGGGAGACAAAATAGCCCAAACAGCAATCCAGTGAGACTTACAGAGCATGGACACTTAAATAGCTACATGAAATGGGTTCCCATGGTCTTACCAAAGTGATGAGTAAGTTTACTTCATAATGGCTATGGGATCTGTGAGCAGTGGACCTCTTTCTGAGGCAGACCTTTACACCTGATTTTTCTGGGGTATGTAAGATCTTTTAGTGAAGCTGGACTTAAAAGACCAAGTCAACAGAATTCATGATTAAAGTTGGTTCATATAATAAATACCAAACATGATTCTTAGTTTACTGTTGAGAAAAAGTGGAGAAGAAAACCAAAACAAAACAAAACATCCTATTCCTTAGCATTTACTTTGTATATGAGATAGCACTTTCTGTATGCTCAAAAAAAAAGTATGTTTTTCTATAGAGTCAATCTATGCTAGTGTGAGTTGCTTACAGCAAGGTAGGTGGAAAAACAGGTTACCCTTTGTGTAACCAAGGCAGTGAATCGCAGCATGTGTGAGTAAAAAATCAGGTCAGCAGACTGCTGGAAGACAAGAACTCCTCATCAGTCATTAGGTAACAGCAATATGTCTATTTTATGTCCTGCTGCTGAATTTCTTTAAAATTTTTTTTCTTTATGTGTTGTAGTATCTTGAAAGGAAGAGAAAAGGCTGTTTCAATGATGTCAACAGAATGTGTTCAGCCACTTGATATCCCAGATGACAGACTGGACAAGCAAGATTCACAGTGTAACCATTTAGGTAAGTGTTGTTTGGTGATGTCATTGCTCTAATGAGGGGTATTGTCTTCACATCATAAAGTCCAGCAATACAACTAACCCCCCATGAAAACAGATAGATTACACCTGCTGACACTTCTAGTGGCAGATGGAAAGACAAAGAGCACTTTTCCTGCATATAAATATCAGCTGAAGATCTAGAGTGAAGTTAATTAAAGAGGAGAAAGGAAAAAGAATCATTGATCTTTTCCCTGGTAGAGCAGTTTCATTATTTATACCACAGGAAATTGAAAGTTAGGATATAGCTGAGCTTTCCCTGAATATATCTTCCATGTGCAATTTGAGTAAAAGATTTCAAGCATTCCATTTGCCATCACTGAGACAGCTTTCTAAAAATGTTTTCTGTGTTGTGTAGTTTTTTTCTTTGCACAAATGGAACGGAACTATTGGGAGATGTTCCTTGCAGCATCAGCCTCATTACACGGTTGAGACAACAGAAAGATGGCAAAAGCTCTGCGAGCAATGTACTGCCAGCAACAGCCAAAGACATCTTTGTTACAGAGCATTTAAAATACTTTCTAGCCAATAGTGTATTGCTAAAGCTTACAGACAATTGTTTTAGCCAATTACTAAAAGTACACATACACCTGCTTCATGCAATGCTTGCTTGTCTCCTTTCTATTAACAATATGCAATACACCATTATTAAGCTTAAAACTGTCTACTATCTTGGTAAGCATAATTTTCTGCTGTCTTAAGGTCTATCTTAGCCAAGCCTAAAACTCAAGCTATTTTTTAATGTCCTTGATTGCTATACCATTGTAACTTTTTCTACCTTCAGACTTTGCAGCTGTAGCTAAGTTTCTAAGTTTCTCTGCTCTTTCTCTTTCTAAGGCCTGCTTTTCTAGCTTTCTGAAAATCATCTTTCCTTCACTATTTCCCACAGTTTTCTCCTTCATCATCAGTTTTCTTTCTTGAAGCTACTTCATACAGCTTTTACAATGAGCATACTAGGGTTGTCTTTGCTCTGTCACACTCCGGAATACCAGATTTCATGCTTGATAGATAAGCTTTTTGCATATTCATGGTCTTTGCCTCTGCTTCTAGTGCTATGATTTCACTCTTATCTTACAAAATTGTCCTGAAGATTTAGCAACCCAGAAAGAAAAATCTGTTTGCTTGTTATTACCTTTGTGGCAACAATAATGAAAGACAAATGCAATTTCACTTCCTTGAAAAAAAAAAAATTCTCACCGCAGGTTTTATAGATTTTGTTTATTAGTACTGCAAGGCAGGTATCCTAGTTCTGTCTCTGCTTCATGGCATTTCTAGCCACAGACACTATTTTTACAACTGCTGGTATACCATAGTTGGTCCATAAAATTGCTTATTTAAATACATACAGAATGAGTTTCATTATACTGTTGGAAAACGGATGCAGTGGGAGGGTAAATGAGCTCATTAGGACTATGAAGAAAGCCTGTGAAGGCCAGAAAAAAATCTCCACAGCTCCAGGGACTTAACGCAGAGGCCATGCTTCCCACATCTACCTGCAGGCTCACAAAACTAACAGCTGCCTTAAATAGTGTGAAAGAGCCTGCAATGAAGTTGTGCTTGCATGCAAGTCTGCAGTCAGAGGCTGGGTAGCAATGTGGAGAGCCCAGCTGAAGGCAAACAAGCTGCTTTTAAGAATTCAAAACATTGGTTTCTGTGATGATACTAATGAGAGGTTCACAAATGAGTGGTTAAAGTGCTTAAAGAATCATCATCAAGGTTATTGGCAAAAAGCAAGGTTTAATTTGAATTCATGAGAATGCAGGTTTAACAGAGTTAAGTGGCAAAGTTCATTCTATTACTTACTATGTAGACAAAGCATACATAAGTAAATTGGATTAGAAGCAACTTGGAATGATTTACATGAAGACTGGGGATGCAAGAGGGTAAGGGTGCAGAGGATATGGATGTAAGAAAAGAGTGCAAAAGCACTTAATCATTGACTAATTTAATATTTAAAAAAATAATTCAATAGGATTTGCTACAATTATAACAGTGAATTAATTATATACTCAAAATAACAACATTCATACCATAATCTATTCACTTGCATGAACACATGAAAAAAGATATATACATCTATATTAACTAGTGTAAAGGTACCTATCAAAAATTCCTGTCAGGCTCAGTGCAGTACTCATATCAAATCCCTTAGTGTTTCTCAACCGGCTTGGGCTGCACCTCAAGGAGTATGTATGTGTGGGGGTGGTATCTGCCTAGACCTTGTTATCAAGTATTGCAAACTTGAAGGTTTGCAAGCTCCAAGAGGCATCCTACTCAGATGCCCACTGTGTTCAAGGAGAGCTCAAACAGCTCTCCTTGCTGCTACACTGCTATTTGTAGCATCACAGGATGATCTTTCCCAAAAATTCCAGTAAAAATAGTACTATTACACTCATGCTATGATTCATTTTTTCAAAAAGTCTCACAACAATGGTAACATTTCAGTTGCGTAAATGACTTAGCAAGGCTAATAAGAATAACTGCTTATCCTTTGTTCCATACCTGGATTGGACTGCTCATGTTCCTGGTATGGTCAGAATAGTTCCTACCTTTACCATACAAGAGCACCCAGTGTGGTCATAGATGCTTCACTGGCCAACTGGCACAGTTAAGGGGCACTTCACCACTCAGCTGATTCAACTAAGGCTTATCAGAAGCTGCTGAGATTGTAGAGCAGGCCTAAAGAGGAGTTGAGGAAGAGGGATGTACTACCACCACAAGCTATCTTCTGTATTTTCAGCTTGCATAAGCATCCAGAAATACAGACACTTTCAGAAAAAGTCATGTTGACCCTCTGAGTGATCTGAGTACAGGCTTGTTTTCAAGGAAAACCAAAAATCCAGTGTCATGTTATGTAAATAAAAAGCAAATACCAATTGCTCATTAGCTCTGGAAATAAAGTTAACTCTTGAAGGGAACAATATACTGACTGGCTCATTTTACAAATAGCTCAGACTGACTCTATATATGTAAAACTTTCCTTCACAAAACTGGCCTTGTAACTCTTGAAGATACAATCCACACAGTTACCACTGGATGGAACAGGGGTGGCTATGGAAGCTCTGCACACAATGCAGCCTCTCTGACATGTAAACACACAAGCTGCCCACAACTCTCTCTCTTTGTTTTATGTCTACTGCCAATAACACAGAAGGACTACCTAAGTCACTTGACTCCCATGTAGCATGGCACAGAGCCCTCTTTTTTTGCTTCCTAAATATTTAAGAGATTTTTCTTCCTGGGCACTTGGATTGAAGGACTATTATCAAAGTGATTCTTTTCACCATCTGTTTTTTTATTTCCCTTAAGTTTTAATTTCTATTCTATTTTTTCCCTGCAGAAGATCTTTCAGAGCAGCTGATTAAGAGCTGTGACCTCAAAAATAAACCAAGAAAAGATAAAACTCTCACAGCCTCCCAGAAGACTGAACAGGAGCAAAAGAAGCCAAAGAGAAAAGATACACCGGCTTTGCACACTCCACCACCTCTAACAGGTGAGCAGTAAATCTCTTGACTTTGAAATCCCAATTCATGTCTGGGGACTGGAACAGGGTGAAAGTCCATGGAACATTCAAACAGCTTACGTTCCCTCGGATGCAGACAGGAACACAGCTTCCTGCATGTGCACCTGGGAAGGCAGGTGAACAGAAAGTCTGACTTTCTCAAAGATATTCCATGTTTGTTGAAGGGTTTGGTCTCACTTCTGGGAATAACAAGGTGGATAGGTTTGTGCTCTGAAAAACATGCTTCCGTGGATCTCATAGCCTTGCTGATAAATGTTACGTTTATGTGTGAAATTATGTGTATTTATTGGCAGCTGCTGAGCCATACTAGATGTCCCAATTGGATATGGTCTAAAATAAAAAAAAAAGGATCAAGTCCAGCCCCTGCACTTTCCCATGAAACTTGCATCCAGTGCACAGCGGGAGGCTGTGGCTGACACTGGGAGTAGACCAGTCAAGCACACAAGCCACCTGCAGGATGGTCCTCCTAGAAATCACAGGGATCATGTGTTTATGGGGACTCTGGGAAAGGGTAGGTGTTTCAGGAGGCCAGAAAACATCACAGCAATGAAGGGGCTTCTTGTGGAATGCTCCCTACTGTGGCGCAAATACAGATATTTGAGACCCAAATGCCACTCACCTGGAGAAGGCAGGAGACTGCTACTGAAACCCAATGATCCAAGAACAGCAGTGGGAATAAATGTTTGTCACTCAGCTAACAAGCACTCAGTGTTATAATTTCCAGCAAGAGAGCTGTGCTCTTATATTATTGAATTCTTCTTCCCATGCTGCACATTACATGGAGGAGTTAGCCAGTAACTACTTGTATGCTTCTCTGTATATCTGCAACAATTCACCAAGTCAAAAACAAGCAACTGGGATTTTCCAGTATTTGTAATCCAGATATTTGATTCTGTTCATTTGTCACATGTACCTTCCATCAGCAATTCTCTTTTAGGAAGAGCAGCTCAGAGCCTGGAGAGCTGTTTTCTTCCTACAATTGTCATATCATAAAGAAAACATTCTTTCACTAGTTAAAACAGCCACTTCTGTGTGGTCATATTATTCCCAACTAACCTCTTGAGCATCTGTGTGATTAAGTTACTGTGGTAAAATGTCTAAAGTTCTGGAATAGGAGATTACACTCATCTGTCCTACGATTTTTAGTGCATTATGTATAATCAGAAGCCAGCTGGCCTGATAGCATCATTTTCTAGAGCCTATGGGAAATAATAAATTTGAAAGAAATGTAGGGTAGGTACATCATGCAGCAGATCATGCAGTTGTGCCACTGTACTTCAGAGTAGTCTTTGGGAGAGCGACACAGGTGGAAGTTTCTTCAATGTAAACAGGCTAAAGTAGCATTTTCTTTATTGCTTGCTTATAGGCATAGTTTCAGACTCAACTGAAAATCTGCTGAAAAGGTATGGTATCCCAGAGAAGTCACAGAGAGAGAGAGTCACTCCAATGTCTCAAATCACTGAACTGGAGCAGAAAAAGCCCAGAAGAAAGGATACACCTGCAATACACATCCCACCTTTGATAATAGGTAAGAAACTTAGGTAAAGACCCTCCTAAGAGGGAGCAAAAAGTGGCTAATGTCAGAGATATACTTAGAAGGCTGAAAGGAGGTTGCCCTCTGCTCAGTATACTTAGCAGTTCTTGAACTGGACCTATTTGGTCTAAATATATCATAATAGTGGGGTGGAAATGAAAAGTCTAATACATATCCCATGTTCAGGCTCCAGGGATAGAAAGAACAGGTAGAAAGAAAAGGCATTTGGTCACTTGATCATCTCTTGCAAACTGCAATCCTTTTTTTTCTAAAAAGCCAACTACTGTCCTGCTTTTCAAACCTAAGCACAGAAAGATTAGAAAACCTAGAAATTCTTAAGTCATCAGGACTAAAATGCCTCAAACAACCTGGAGCAAAGCTGTACTGATTAATCCCCTCTTCGTTCTGCAGTCCCTGACATGCACTGCTGAAGCCAAGTGGTGATGAATTTCTTATTAGCAGCACCATAATTCTGTGCTTCTGAATGACATGCAGTAGACACCACGTTACATGGGAAGGGAGGGGAAGGGAAGGGAAGGGAAGGGAAGGGAAGGGAAGGGAAGGGA
>JAYDZK010000113.1:49672151-49686649 GCA_034509185.1 Euphonia xanthogaster
CCTTCCCTTCCCTTCCCTTCCCTTCCCTTCCCTTCCCTTCCCTTCCCTTCCCTTCCCTTCCCTTCCCTTCCCTTCATTGTAGCTGCTTGCTTTTTGATTAAATTAATGCAAGGTCCCCCTAAAAAGTTACATGCATTACTATGGTTAAGTGTTTAAAATAAGGTGCTCCTGAGGCATAAGGAGTGGGACACTGGAAAATAATTTAAACAAGGTGCCCCTCAGGAATGATCACCCTTGTCTGTGTGTTTTTTATGAAAGGTATACAAGGTGTCTTTCTAGGGTGAAGAATTGAAATTTGAAAATTTTCTGTAATTTATACAAGGTACCCTCTGGTAACAATCACTTCACCTTCATGATGCAACTTTGTAAAATATTATTCCAGAGATAAAGGGTTAATTTAGAAATTACACAAGGTACCCTCCAGAAAAATCTACCACATTTTTTACGGTAACATGAAACATAATGCACAAGCTCTGGTCAATTTATTGGATGAATTTGGTGTCAAACTGTCTCCTCCAGGAATGAGCACAAAATTACTGGTGTAATATCCAAGAAATTGTTGAGCTACTCTCTACCCTGTATGCAGGTGCAAAAGTCAAAAAAGAGAAAGGAAAACCTATTGTTTGTTCTGTCTTACGTGCTGTTGTCTTAGCTGCAGTTGAACACAATGAACACCAACAAAAAGCTGATATGGAAATTATTGCATTGTTACAAGATTTGGTTAAAGTGTCACAACTGCAACTAGAAGAAGATGAGGCTAACACCTGTCTCCTCCAGGAGGAAATAAGAAATCAGAAACCTACCACCCATGTGCTTCAAGAGGAGCTGCATGCAAGATTAGCAAGTGAAACAAAAAGGGAGTTAGAGCTGAAGCTATCCAAAAAAACATATCCCCTCTCTGACTTAGAATCTTTGAGTAATCAATCAGAGAAGCTGCCAGTCTCATTTTGTCCCTTAAATAAGGTAGAACACATAGGTTTGGATGATGACACACCTTACATAACTGTGGAGGCCCATTAGCCTATTGGGAAAAGGGGAGTGGCAATGCCCTGGAGGGATACACCCTAGGCTCCAGACATCACCCACAGGTTAGGGTGAAACAGAAGGCTTTCCCCATGGTGCACTGCGGTACTATGCTAATTTACCCCAGTTCTGTATTTCCCATTGGCTGGTTGGCTATCTCTACTTCTTTTACCCCTATATAGTCTTGTTCTAGAATATTCCCCACTCCCTGTTTCCCCATTGGTTAATGTAACCCTACCTGTCTACCCTGGCAATCCCTATTGGCTTCTGCCCTTTGCACCACACCTATGCCCTCAGTTGATTGGCCCTGAAGCTTTGCTCCACCTCCTCTTTTGCATATTTATACCCTGGACACAGTCCGTTGTCTTCTGTCGCTAGGCCCCTTCAGTGCTGGACCCTAATAAACCCTCACTGGAACCCCACACAGAAGATCCTCCCGTGTCACAGCTGCCTGGTAGCTGTGGTGTGCTTGAGTGCGTGTGCCTTCCCAAAGGTTCTCCCTCCGAGGATGCTTGCAGGGAAGTTAGTGGCACTGACCACCTTGCCTCGCCACTACATATAATCGTGAAAGAAATCCCATATATGGCTACTGAAGTGATTAAATTAAAAAAGGAATATAGCGAAACCCCTAAAGAATCTGAGACTGAGTGTTTGGAGAGTTTCTCTTTCTTGGGGTGACCAAATTCTGTTATCAGAAAAAGAGACAGAAGGGTTCTGGGGGGTAGGGAATGACCATGATATCTTACCCAAAGAGCAGTTTTTTGGGCTGGTGGATTCAACCCCCTGCAGAGGGTAGATTCCCCTGGCTAAAGTGGGAAACACTTGTTTACACACTTGTGGGAAAAACATGTTTACAAATTATGCATGATAGGGAGCTAACACCATGATATGAATCCCCTATGATGATGACTGTGGACCCTGTAATAATCATATCTCTTATGAGAGGCTGTCTTGAAGCTATGAAAGCCATAGGCATCCAGCTAAAAGACAAATAGAAAGCCTCATGAAAGGGGAAAGAGCTGTAGCCACCTTGGAGGCAGCTATTACTCCCAACCATAACTGAGAAAAAAGTAAAATTTGGACCTGGGGGTAGTTGGCACAAGAATTAATTAATTATGGAAGAAAATATGACCCAATACCTTCAAGTACAATTGATTTTAAATCAATTCAGCACACTGAGGGCAAAACAACTGTGCCTCCAGTAAGACTCCAAAAGGCCACGTTCTCCCCTGGGAAAGGAGGGCGAGCTAACACAGGGGAAGAACATAAGGAAAAAGAAATACCATGCGGAATATGGGCTTACAAAAAGGGATCCCAAAAACCCTAATGAATGGCCAACCCACTAATAAATTAGTGTTATTAATTATATTGTTCATCCAATCCAAACACCACCACCAGCACCAGCACCATCTTAATTGCTAATTAAGAATCCACCCTTTGGTAAACAAATCTCTATAACACATTCCACATGTTCACAATACCACGTGCAGCAAGTTAAGATTAGAATTGTTTCTCATTCTTTTCTCTGATCTTCTCACAGCCTTCCCCAGGACAATTCCTGCGAAAGTTGTGTTTCTCTCTGTGGCCAGAGAGCTGCTGCCACAGTCCTGTGGGGAAGAAATGACACAGACAGAAAATGTGTTTGGAAAGACAATCTAATTTTGCACATATACAGACATATATGGATTCAACATATTCAGTATACAGCCTATTTAAGTAAAACATTTTAGGGTATTCTACAAGCAAAATACAGTTCTTAGAAAATTCCCAGAGAAAAATCACATTTCATAAGCAGGAGGCTTTAAAGTGCATTCCTTTTAGCATTGTGTTTAGGCAGTGAACCAGCCCTGCTGCTGGAGTCACAACTTCTGCTGGTGGTTAAGATCAACATCACAAACATGAAGCACAGAGTATAAAGGATGAAAACAACTGAAACATGGTAACATCAGAGTACTTGGGCAGTGAATATATCTAGCAAAATATTATAAAAAGATGTGAGATCTTGAGGCGAGTGCACCTGAACTGGTCCTCTCTTAAGGGAGTGAAGGGCATCAGTAGCACTGGGAAAATACCTTGGCTTTTTTCATGAGACAATCAGCCGTGATTTTAACGTGACTGTCAAGCACTAATGGTACCTAGTGGTGACAGCTAGTGCAGTTTTAATGTTGAACATGATTACAAACTTGTAGTGTATAACAATGCTAATTAACAGTGGGCAAAATTTTAAAAATAGAAATAATAGAATTGGTAGGTGGCAGGGATACTTCTAAAAAGAACAGTTAAAACAAAGTGTTCAGACAGGTTTCTGTACAACAAATTTTGCTTCACAAACTTTGACACTCTTTGGAGGAGCCAACAATGGCTTTTTCCATTTTTCCAAGGTCCTGATCCAAACAATGACAAAGTTACTGAGTTGTCATGGATTAAAAGAGAATTGCAACATATGATCTTAAATTGCTTAAATAACTAGATAACAATGGAGAGAAAAATAAAAATCCATAAATAAATTCAAAAGTGTGATGAAATAGTCAGAATTCATAGTAAAGAAGGATTGTTGCTTCTGCTATTCAATGTGCTTCTCCAAAAGATGTGATTTGGAAAAGTTGTGGGTGGAAGAAGAAAGCAAGTGGGAACAGAAATGAAGAAAAAGTGAAGAAATAGAAAAGAAGAAGTAGCAGCAGCTTACTTAAGTGTAGTTGGCAAATCCACCAGTTCAGTGCTGGTTAGTGCAGAATGATGCATATAGAGAGAGGCAACACTAACTCCAGAAGTCCACATGTGTACTTGGACTAAACATTAATTAGGATTTTTTATAGAGAATTCTACAGAAACTACTGTTCAGTCCTGAAGGAGGTTCAAAAATGAAAAAAACCCAACTTTAAAATCTATTCAGAAAAGCGTAGAAGGTAAAAGATAAAGTGTAATTTCATTATTTTAAACATTTCTGGTATACCTGCAACTTGAGCAGTATGCAGTGCTTGTTCTCTCCTTTCAAAATGAGATTAAAACCAAGAAGGATATAGAGAAGAGCATCAAGGAAAATGAAAAGTAGACTGGGTTTGCCTGTGAGGGAAGTAAAAAGGGGACTGCAAAGGGACAGTTGAAGTAGTATATGAATCACCTCTTTTGGGGAAAGAGGCTTGGGAGACAGTTGTTTCTCTCTTGGGAAACAATTTGCCACTGTTTCTCAAAGTGCAAAATCTGGGGGTGAGAGGAACTTTTACACAAGGGACATGTTCAACTCTGAAACTCAGGCCCATGGGACATTGTGTACTGAAGGAATGCATGGGATCAAATCCAACTAAATTAGTGTCATAAAAGACAATCAGTGCTATTTAACATTCAACAGAATTTGAGACCAGAACAATTTTAATGTTGGGCTATATGTTCTTTTTCTAGTGAGTGAAGACAGAGGACCCTTTGTAATCCAGCCTCCTACCTGCATCCTCCTGAATACCTATCACACTGTGAGAGGAGGACACTAATTCTCAGTAGTGTTAGGAAAGAAAAAAAATTCCCATGCTGTCTGAAATAGGAGTAGTTTTAACTGTGGTAGGCAGAAGGACACATTGAGAACACCATAAGGAAACCAACAGTCTAGGAAAGCATTGACTTAATTTGACAGGAGGTAAGTCACATACAATTACTTTGTGTATGTAATTCTTTTAAGGTAACAGACCAATATTTTAGTACTAAGTGAGCATATGCTGCAATAATAAGGCTATTGAAGTAATTTCTAACAAAATGTCCATTGTATCGTATATTTAAATCATACACTTGGTTTCAGTTAGAATTACAGCTGCTGTCAATGCAGTGTAGCCTGTGCGATGATTCCACAATGTTCTCTGTCTGCCATTCCAAAAGAAGCCTCTTTTATCTCTTCCTCTTCTAACTCTGGGGAATATGTTGAATTTTCTTCATTCTTCCCCTATTGTCAAACACCTTTCCTCTCACCGGATGTTCCTCCAATTTCTTCTGTAAGACAGGGAAATAGTCCTCTGGGTTGTGAGTAGGACTCCTGAGGTAATGCAGTTGAGGTTTGATGGCTGGTGGTGACAAAGGAAGAACAATGATGGTTACTGTGCCTAGATTTCACTCACTTGTGAAGAAGAAATGGATTCTTCAGAAGCTGTATCCATCCCATAGCCTGTCTGTGCAAAGGAGGGCTTCTCAGCCTAAGAGCCAGGATTCTTTTGGGTTAATGGGCAGTTACAGACAGTTAGGAAAAAGTTCACAGAAAAAAAAAAGTTCAAAAATATAAATCATAAATATGGATGTAAAACGCTGAAATGAAATATAGGGAACTCCAAAATTGAAAGTAGGACAATTAAGCACTACAGAATACTGAATCTTGCAATCATGCCCTTATTCTTACATCTCAGCAGATTATATCAACACAGGAAAGAACATTCTCGTGGTTAGAAAACAACAGTTTAGACAGTAGATGAAACTGCCAAAACTAAATGAAGAAGCAACTTTATATTTACCTATCTACATATACACAGCAAAACACTTCACTGTTTTCAAAATGTTGCTGGTAAGGGTAATTTTAAGGCAATAAATCTGAATTGAGGTAATGTTTCTCAGAATTCAGGAATAGGTGGATTTGAGGCATTTTGTCTGATTTTCCAATAAATTACAGGCCATTGTGAAAGTTGGAAGTGGTCTACTTAACAATCTGACCATTCTCAACTTCTTGACTCTGTTTATTTTAACCTACATCTTGCTTTCTTTCCTCTTTACATAGATAGACTAAAAAATTAACCATGACCAGGATCAAAATATTTTAATCTTATGCTTAGTCATTATTTGCAAAATAACCAATTGAATAATTAGTATGACAAGGATTTTAAAATAAAAAGCATTGCTCTTAGCAGGAATCCTAAGAAGCAAAAAATATTCCACTGTGGGAGCTAGCTAATATCACTGATTCAAATGCTACAACAGTCACATTCCCATCTTGCTAAACTCCTCAAGAGATTAATCATACCGTAAAATGTCTTGGGAAACAAAAAGCTATGGATTTTCTAAACTTTAGAAATGTGCATCCAGATTTCTGCATAGTCATAATCCTTCCTATTCTCGACTAGATTAGTTTCACATTCATTAAAATTCAATAGGTTGGTTGCGATTCTCAGGACCTTCACGCATGGAGTGATGCAAGTATTTTTTTCTTTTTTTTTCCCTTTTAATTTAGGGAAAATAATTCTTTTTTAAGATCGTGTCTATCATCAAGGCAATGAAAGCAGAGAAAACATATTTAGTAGCACTATGTTGGTAGTGCCAGGCTAGACAAGAATAGTTACACAAGTAGCATCATGCAGATTGTGTGTTGTCCAGACACTAACTCAGCAAGGAGGCTGAGTGCATTAGCCGCTCTGTTTGCTCTGACTGGTAGGATGTGCAATCCACCATTTTATAGTTGAAACCTCAGATTTGCCTAGGATAGCATGCACATAGTATTTCCTCTTAACCCTTCTTTCATACAAGTCTTTCTTTGCTTCTTGGAGAGATGCCAATGGATATAAACACCTGCGCCGATGTCTACATCACACCTTGATTTGCATATCAGATGAAAGAAAGAATGTCAGAGCTGATGCTTAGTAGACAACTACACATAAAAAACGAACCTAGTCTGCTAATAAAAATAATCTTTCTGCCTTTTGCAGCCTTTGTCAAGAGAGGAGGTTTTCTGTAATTATCATAAAGATCTGCAGGACAGAGGAGGAGTACCAAGACTGTGCTTCATTAGTGGTTAAAGAAATGGTCTAAACTTAGAGAGACTCAGTCTCCCAGGAGTGTTAAGAAAATCTGTGGTTATACAAAATTCACTTCCATCCAATGAGAAACCTCCATGAAAGTTCAAAGATAGCTACTTCTTGGTCAGTCACTATGACACTAGAGAGGTCTCCTCTATTATCCGCTGTGGAACCAGGAGCAGAAGCTGTAAGAATTGGGATGCAGAGATGTTACCAGTGTTCCAAGTGCTTTGTAGCACCCACTGCTGCCAGGCATGGGAGGAATTCTTCCCCCCACAAGGGCCTGTGGCCCCTGAGATAGCTCCAGTCTGAGGGAGAATAGGGTTTGGACATCTCCTGGGAGGTTTAACCAACCTGTGGGATGAAGTGGAAGTGGATTTTTCTCACATGCTCAGGGAATAGTAAACCACTAATGCTGAGGTCAGGAAGCAATTTTCCCCTTGGGCAGATTTGCACTCATCCCTGAGGGCTTTTTGCCTTTCTCTGCAGTATCAAACCTGACCACTGGTCAGGCTCCTCCAGTCCGTTTTGGCCAGGTTGCTGCCTGCTGCTCAAGCACCATGAAGATAGGCTGTTGTGCCTCACATTCATTCTTCTTTTATCTTCTTCCTTTGTGTGATTGTTATTGAAACTAATTATTCATGTTCTCTTCAGGAAACAGGGTTTTCTAGGCCTGTATTCCTTCTGAAGCCTTCTGAAGCTCTGTTAGACTGACAGACTGCAAAGGATGTTTTTTTTTTAACTAAATTGAGATGAATCACCCAGCTTCAGGCTACACATGGGCATTGTGTTAACACTTGTGAGCAGGGCCTGTGAAATGGTTTCAGAAAAATAATGATAAATAAACCCAAAAATAAAATCCTGATTCCAGTAGTAGCCTTTGTGTTATGTGTCCTTGAAAGCATTTTTGGTGCTGAAAAACCCATGGCATGTCAGGCAAATAAAATTCCTTTTCACCATTTAAGTCATGGTGTGCAGGGAATAGAAATAGAAATAAATAGAAATAGAAGTAGAAATAAATTGTAATAGGAATTAGAAGTGATATTGAACAAAATGTGATAAAGCTTCCCCTTTTAATTCAAGATGCTGAGTGCAATTTTCACAAAAAAAAAAAACAAAAAACAGGAAGACAATTATATTTACTCAATTAGAAAATTGTGTGTGTGTGTTAACACCAGATTGTTTCCTAACTACATGTTAGTGGTTGCTTCCAGCAAAACCAACCCTCCCAAACCAAGATCTATATAGAAAACAGAGAAACCACACAATAATGGCTGTAAATAAAATGTCATCAGCACTGGACTATATGCATGGAAAACATTGTACTATTATCTACTCCCTAGCACATAGTATAAATAACTGCACAGAAAGGACATATTCTCACTCCATACCAGAGCAAATAGATTGCTGTATAAGCCACAGTAACAGGGCATCGGTAGGAAGTTACCAGTGTTAAAATAGCCAAGCCAGAAAAACCTCCCCATGTATGTGGGGAAAGGGGCAGGTTGACCTTTTTCCTGGCAAGGTAATGCATTACCCCTGTACACTCTACCCCCCTGGAGCCTGTATCCCAGCCTGGCAGAACCTGCCAATCCCTGGAGGCAATGCTTCTCACCCACCTCTGAAGCCCCTAATCAAAGTCTTGAGTAGCCAAATGACAGGAAGTCCCACCTGGGGGAATGGGCCCAGGAAGACCAAGAGGTATTTAAGGCCAAGCATGAGGAAATCATGTCTTCACCCTACCACCTCTTGGATTTTCTATCTAAACACAACTGGAATTCAGAATTTGGTAGCTCTGTGTGTGCTTTTCTAAATGTTTTCTATTTTCTCTCTCTTTCTTCTTCTAATTCTCTCTTCTTGGAATTTTTGGGTAACTTAAAATAGAATGGGCTTTGAATTTCCTAAGCTGAAGGGCCAAGTTCATGCATTGAGAAGTGTTTTATGCTGACTGAATGTTATACTAAACCTTTTGCCAAATTCCTCTGCTTTTCTGAAGTTGCCAGTAAATTCTTTTTTGTTATTTTGACCTCTTGAGAATATCTTGTCCATATTTCTCTTGTGCATCTAACTCAGAGTACATGAACAACCCTAAGCCCTGTTCAAAACCTCATGAAGCAAGTTGTTTGGGGCCATACAGCTTTATGCCAAAACCTTGTCTTCTGCATTTATATCCTGACTTGCTTATTATAATGGTGGTCTGGAGGCTCAGAAGTACCACATATAAGGGATGTGCAATTTGCTCTTTGCAGGTTCTCATTAAGGGATCAACGGGTTAAAAGTGGGATAGAGTTGGAGAAATTAATGAATAGTCTTGTGTAAGCATTGCTTATTAAAAATAAACAAAAAACAATGTAAATATGCTAACAGGTATAAAAATGAGTCAGTTTTAATATTAGATCTGCTTACATTACATCAGAATTATAGGTGTAGTGAGACATGAATGTTTCATTACTCAATTTTTCCTTAAAATAATGTTTTTTCTTCAAAAAGCAAGACCTCTTCAAGATCTCTCCAAAAAGCAAGACCTCTAAATGCCACCTGCAAGAAAATCCTGAGTGATCAAAAGTAGTAGCCACTTTAGAAGGTTGCTCTGCCTAAGTGGGCAGCTTTACCTTTACCCTATTTGCAGAAGTTATCAGCAGTGAATGGAGAAAGTGGATCAAGCTGCTTTTGGTGTTGAAGAATGCTGAGACTAACCTGACTGAACAATCCCAAGGTTAAGCATTCCAACTCTTTCCAGACAGAAACTGGCACCAGTGAGGACAGACAAAGTTCCCAATAAAGGAACTGCAGATAAACCAACAAGTTATAGTACTGATAACTTGTCTAAAGCTGCTGAGCTAAAGGCTGCTGAGCTGCAGTGTGCTGTTCTTTGGTGTAGATACTCTCTCAGATTGTGATTTCAGTCAAGAGAAAAGTTGAAAGGTGAGATTTACCTTGCGGTCCTTAAATAAGCTAGTTGAATCCTCTACATCAGTTTCCCTGTCTTTAGAAATGACATTGCTAATGACACTAACTTCTCCCAGGGGGCAAATGGTAAGAAGTAACAGCTTTCCAAGCAACATTCTCACTATGATTTAAAACAGCTTGATTATTACTAGGACTCTCTGGGGAGCCAGATGCTGAAAAGTAAACAGCAAGCACCACACCTATATCAGATGTAAAAAGTGCAAAAAAAAAAGAAAAACAAATTAACCCTTCTACAACTTGAATTCAAATGCAGGGAAGATCTCATTGTTTATATTTGGTAATAGGATGAACATACACAAACTCAGTTACAGAAAAACTGGAAAAGTTGAAAAATCTTTTAGAGAGAGACCACAAGGCTCTTCATTCAAATCAAGAACTAACAATAAATACATATTGTTAAAAATTATTTTCAGAACAATTGAGAATATTTGCCATTACGTGGTGTCATTAATTTTGGTTTTCCATTTTTTTCCTTATGAGTCTTTACAAGCCAAATAGGTTTTCTCATTACTCTACCCACTCAGTCCCAGGAGCAAACTTGCACTGAGTTTTGTTTTCAGCCTGCATTTTAACTTGTTTTCTATTTCCTGAATATAAAATACAGCATTACAACCTGCCTTTTCTCTTCCTTGAAAAATGTTAGAGAACAGGAGTCTTTTGCTTATCTTAATTCAGTTCAGTTCAGGAAAGACATCTCTATTATCAGTTTAGCTTATATAAATATACTCTAAAGTTTATTATCAATCTCATACATTGAATTCATTGAAAAATGCCACCTGAGAAAATGTTATTTTATAAGATCCTTGAATTTGGTTAATTTCCCCTTATTGCTCCTACCAAGATGTTTAATGTTTCTTAACTTTATTTAAAACCTGTCCCTGTCAGGTTAATCATAAGAGCAGTGAAATCTACTGTCACAAATAAGCCACAGTGCCCACCTGAAGGTAGACAGTGCATTAGGGCATGACGATGAAGTATATCATCAGAACAAAGACAGATAGTCTGTAGTTTTTAAAACTCATGGTGGTGTAATCAGCTCCTACCACAACAAAAGAAGGAGGCCCCAACCTGGTGGCCTTTACACAGAATATCCTGTATGTGGTGACCTGTGTATGTTTTTCATTGTTTAGTCTTTGTACCTAGATGCTGCCCTGGGACTAGGAGAACTTTGCATGCAATGTCCTTTGATTTCAGTGCAACTAAAAGAGTCATCAGGCCCTAAGTATTATTTTGCACTAAGCTTATTTGCAAATGCAATGACTTTTGTCTCTCAAGTAAGAATAGGGAGGAGAAAAGGGCAGTGAAATATTACTGTGAGAATCTGGGCCTGTAGAAAACCAGAAGACCTGGTAAAAATCTAACAAGAACACTACAAGAACAACAGTAAGCATTTTTAAAAATTGCATATAAAATTGTATAAAAAATATCACCCAAGCAAGAAGAAAAGCAAAATGCTTATTCTGTCATTCTACTGTTAGATTTTATACTAGAAAACTGCAATGGCCTTAAGTAATTTGGTCTGATAGGTGCACTCCTACAACCAGCAGCAAAGAGAATGGAATTATATATATCCCTACTGCCACTGGATAACATCTAAACTCAGGATGTTATAATACATATGTGCTTGGAAGAGAGAACCAAAATAATACAAAATGCCAAGAGTGTGCTATGAAACTTGTGAGTGTGTGCTGTCTTGCACTTAAGTATACGGGTAAATAAATTTGCTAAAACTGAGTTTCAGGTCCTCAGCCAGCTTGCTTGTAAGTTTTATTCTATGTGGTGGTTAAGTCTGCAGAGCAGGGTGAGCTGAAGCCTCAAAACAGGCGTGCATCCTGGTCCTGCTTTGGTACAGACCAGAATCCTCAGTGCCTACTAGGGATCAAAAGAGATGTTTCAGTGACAGGAAAGCAGTCTCATCAAATGGAAGTGAACAGAGAGCATTTAATTTTAACAGAAAATAATGACCTTGGCAGTGGTCACCTGTGCTGCTTCTGTGCTGACCTTGCTTTTACACAGTAGTCAGACAGAAAAAGGGATATCTGGGATCACAAAACTTGTCTACCCTTGGTAGCAGGAGAAGCGTCATATTAGGATGCACTGACACTAATCTGAGACTGAGAAGACCTGCTCATGTTGTGGCTAACACAAATGGGAAAATCCTCTGTACTTACTTTAGAGGAAAATGAATTATGAAAAGTGAAAGGACAAAGTTTTTTTCTTCCTTTCTATCTGGCCAGCACTGATGTCAGGTCTGTGGAGTAATTTGCAAGTAGTCAGTGCCACAGGGATCCTTCTCTTCCTCAGCCAGCATGTTTCTGCCTTTGAGTGATGATGTTCAGACACCATGCCAGTAAAGCTCTGAGATCACCACTGGTTCAACTCATGAAAGCAAAGTATCATTCTGTTTTTAATTATTAAATGAGGTGATGGATTTTAAAAGTGTAAAAGAAAAGGACTTGATAATGCTCTCATTTTCTGAGTATAAATGGCTAACTACTACCACTACTATACTTGTCAGGTTACATGTTTACTAATTTGAATAGGTCATTGTACTTTTCAATTAAAAGACAGATTTGGGAGCCATTGTAGAAATTGCAAGGATTAACAGAAAATTCAGGTAGCATTTACCTTTAGCTAGGTGAGCTTGAGGACCTTCTGATTACAAAGCGGCATAGCACTATCAGCTATCTAATTTGAAATATATTTGCTTCCAGACTGAGCTTGTAAGACTTTGTAAATACACATGCAAACATTTTCATACTCGAAGGATAGCTTGCAAAAAACTCCACTGTATACCGTTCTTCTCTAGCATAACCAACTACATTTTGGAAAGCTTCCATCCAACTACACAATTTCTGCTTGAAAAAAGAAACACCTAGAAAAAGGTATTTGTCTCCTTAATACACACATCAGGAACCAGGTCCCCAAATGTCAGATTCATTCTGATGCTAAACATCCTAGAATAGAAATAGGAATGTGTTTACTACAGCCTGAGCTAAACAAAAGGCTGCAGCTAGCTTCAGTCTACTTTGATTAATCTGAAATGCTTTAAATCAATCTAAAATTGAAAAATTTCCTTTTTTTAAAATTTACTTCATATTTTATTACCAGGGAAAAATAAAAAGGTTGGTTTCTCTTACCTATATTTTTTCTCAAACATGGAAAATATTGGTGACATCCCTAATCTATTGCTCTTTGAGACATTTAAATAATAAGCAGGATACAATGAAACACTAAGACGCTGGTGAGGCACTAGAGCAAGTTGCCCAGAGAGGCAGTAGATGTCTTATCCCTGGAAGCATTCAAGATCAGGTTGGATGAATCTGAGCAACCTGACTTAACGGAAGATGTCTCTGCACATTGCAGGAGGGTTTGGAATAGATAGCTTTTATATATCCTCTATGTCCCTTTCAACAAAAATTACTCTAATACTAGAATTCTCTGAAAACATATTGACACTTCTTTTTCTATAGTGTGTTCAGGAATCCAAGCACTATGTCACTATGAGTCCAAGGTCTGCTAGTTCCCTGAATACAAGCCCCAGATAAAGAAAAAAACCCTGATACTTGCATCCTCTCTCTCTTAAGTGCCTGGATTCTTCCTCTCAAGTGCCTGGATTCTCCCTCTCAAACTATACATCAGTTTCTGGGAAGCAGAAGACATGTGGTGCTCTTTCAGCTTGGCAGAGCTTTCTGAGACCACCAGCAGTCTCTGTGCGGAGGTGGAAGAATGTCATTCTTATCACACAGCCTCCTAGCCTGTGCTGCCCTTTGCAAAAAGCCTCTCCTTTGTGCCTACAGATGGGTTCTCCCATATAATTTTGTAAAATTTCAGCATGAGGCAAATGGTATGGATCCAATATTTGAAGAATTTTTGGCTTATTCATTGCTTGTGTAGTCTTACTGAGGACGGGAAAGAAAGGCATCTGAAAACATAATTTCTATATACCTGGGAAAGTTAGGTAAAGATGCAAAACCAGAAATCCTTTCTCACGCTATAAACATAGGCCGTTAGCTGATGAACACCTAATTCTTTTCCAGTTTTTGATTGATTCCTTTGGAATAAAATAAGAGAAAGCATCTATGTATCTTTGATAATTATTTTTTATTATTTTTTTTCACATTTGCACAGTGTCTGATCTCTAGTTTAACTAGGAGGTGTCCAAAAATACCCAGATGTTATGTATGCATATATGCTCATGATGCACCAGCACAAGGGTACAAAGTGTTTCAGAAAGGTGAGGGGGAAAAGTAAGGAGGCAACCCCATAATAGATGCTTTCACCTGGCCCAGTCTCTTTGTAGGGTTTTGATTTCTAGATTTCACTTTCACTTTATATATTTTCCCAGCTAATAGATCACTTCTTTTTTAAAACAACAAAAATAATCTAAAAAAATGCTAATAATCCACTGTAGCTTACACAAATAAGTTAAAAGAAGGAGACTGTTAGGCCTATCTCTCACAGTCTGTGTATTAAAAAGCATTCTGCTGTACACCTGTGTGCTGAGATCAGTAATTTTCCCTATAGCATCTCTTCTTCAATGGCAAGTCTGATTTGCACCCCCAAGAGATATCAAATCTACCACTTCCTTTACTAGCTCCTGCCAATAGTGAATAACCCTAATAATCAAGGAAAAATGTTTTCCAGCCTGATTTCACACCTTTGTGCCAGTTCATGATAAACAAGGACTGAGCAATTATGAAAAAGAAAGAAAGAAAGAAAGAAAGAAAGAAAGAAAGAAAGAAA
>JAYDZK010000113.1:49686715-49742523 GCA_034509185.1 Euphonia xanthogaster
GAAAGAAAGAAAGAAAGAAAGAAAGAAAGAAAGAAAGAAAGAAAGAAAGAAAGAAAGAAAGAAAGAAAGAAAGAAGTATATATCAGAAACAGATGAAGAAAAGTATGTAGTTTTTTAAAAAAACTGTCATTTTTCCAGTGTGCCTAATCTAACGCATCTTTAGCCACTGTAAAAGGTAAGAGTAACAAAAAATACTGACTAAATAATTTTGCGTCTCTGACCAAACACTCTGTTGGGGTGTATTTTCCCTGACTCCACAGAGAAGTCTAACTAAGCACAGACTGTCACCACTATGGTATTTAGTTGAGCATTATTGTTATTTGATCAGTGTGCCTTCAAAGAACCTGCTCAGGGCTGGAATTCATATTCTACTACTCTCATTGGGGTTGAATGCTGATGGAAGAAGAAAAAGAGGAGTCAAAAAAATGCTAAGAAGTGACAGCCTGCCACAACATGGAATGTACTCAGTGTAGATGGTGGAGCCAGTGTCCTCCCAGCCCTTCACTTTCCTCAAAAATTTACACCAGAGCTACTATTGAACCCAAACTCACAAATGGGAACACTATCTCCCCTTCTGTTTCATTTAAATGAGCTGGTTCAGTGAAGCCAATTGAGAGTTCCAAAAACTTCAAGAATTATTTTTGTACTTCTTTTTGAAAACATGTGATTGAAGTGCAACCTTTTCACAGCATAAACATAATGTAAATCTCTGGCTCTGCAAAAATTCAAACTGAAGTAGGAAAAAAACCCTTAAAGTATCTCTAGCCTCAATAATGAAAATCCCCAATACTAAACACTCCTAAGTATGAATATGTTCACTTTTAGAATGGATTTAATCTAAGCTTACTGCTGTATTTTTCCTAGTATCACAGGATGCTCCTCCCAATATATGCATAGTTTAAGAAGGAGCAGAGACCCAAATTTTGATTGCTAAATTCTGGGCTTTTGAACATGAAAAGGAAATACTAAGATTTACCTTCCTAAGCCAACATTTTGCATGTTCTTTACATAGAAAAGTTTCATGACAGGAGCATGATTCCTTAAAAAACACATATATTAAGATCTCATCCTGAACAGCAAGCTGTTCAGCAAAAATAGCTGTATGTATTGAATATGTATATTGTATGTATATGTATGTCTTGCCTTCCACACAAAGAGGCAAAATTGCTTACAATTAATTGGATTCCTATTAAGATACCAAACCAGAAACAAAAATGTGCTTGATGTTCCTCATACATTCTTATTTTGATTTTTTTTCTGTCCATCCTTATCCAACAATGCTTTTACTTTTCATTGGAATTTCCATTCAGTCAGTGATGAAAGATCAAACTGAGATGAAAGTAAGAACTGATCCATGTGATTCCCTGATGCTCCTCTCCTCCTAGATCTTCAGGTCAAACAAACAGCTACTACTAGTGGGCCATGAAGAAATGTGGGTAACAGATAATTTTCTGCAATATCAAGTTTTACAGGCACATCACACAATACATTAATACATGTGCCCAGAGTCTGACAAACAAAATTTGCCTCAAGAGAATATTGCTTTCATTGGTTATTCCTTTCCTAACTTCAAAAAAAGAACAAAATCAAGGATTGAGGGTGTCTGACTGCTGTTTAGAAAGAAAAACATTTTTTATCATTGTTATTACATGCAAAAGATATCAAATCCCAAGAAATAGTCAAACGGCTCTACAAATTCACTGTTCTTATTAATAAAATCTTCAATTGGGGTAAAACTGATGTCAAATTCTGTCTCGTAGCAATTGGAAAAGGCTTTCAGTGAAAAGAAAAAGTTAATTATTATCAAGGAATTTTTGATTTTTTTTTATATTCTTTTGCATCATCCTAGAGTTTTTTTCACAAGCTGAGGCATAGCAAAGGGCAAAACCAGCTTTTGAAGAATACTTTTTAATATTTGCTTGACCTGTCCAGAAAAATGGAACCATTTACATAATGAAATCACAATCTGACCTTTTAACAAGAAACCTTCCAGAAAAACGAACAATAAAAAACATACATACATGAACAAACAAACAAAATTAACCAAAAAACAAGGCCCCCACCCTTGAACAAGAGTCATTAGCTGTGAAGTAGCCAGTGAGAGGAGGAGTGTTTTGAAAGCTGTTTAATGCTTTTCCCAGAATCTGGTCTTTGCAGGAGTAGAACAGGAATGAAGAAGGTCAGATAAAATGATGAAAGAGATTTGCAGTCTCTTTTTTAATATATTTTTACTCTTCCGTACCTGGAAAAAGGAAAAAAAAAAGAAAAATATATAGAAAAGTGTCAAAATGCTACCTTTCTCCACTTTGTCCAGGGGGTAGATAATCTGGGAAAGTAAAAGAAGGGTATCAGTTTAGACAGCCTCATTTTCTGCAAGCAGTGAGGTTTGCTTAACTGTTGAAAGGGTACAAGGTGAGGCACGCCAATGCATACCTCTTACAGGCACAATTGGAAATATCATTCTGTCCTAAACAAATTGAAATCTATTATGATCAGACTAATACAGCTAGAATTCAAACTTAGGAATGAAGAAGATCACATAACAGAGATTTTAATAGGTTTCTTTGCTGTGGGGCTCCTTGATCATCTTTGATCAACAGCTTTTCCAGTATCTTTTTGTTTATGAAGGCAAGAACGTAGTATATGTGGTTTGAAATGAAGAAAAGAAAATGCTCCAAACACAGGACAGTCCATCCAATTCGTCTCATAACCATCTCTAGAAATGCTCTGAAAAAGCTTCAAACAGGAACATGAATATTTTACTCTATATTGGCTGTTTTAACTGGTTCCCTGAGTACACCTGGCACCTGCTGTAATTCTGACAATGCTTATATCAGCAGAGTTTGAAAGAACATTTGAAAGAGTCTCTCAACCAAGGACATTCAGCAAAAGGAGAGATGAATTTACGTGTAGGGCTGGGCATGCCTTGGAAGACATTATTGCAACAAAATATCTTTTGGTTCCTTTCAGGAAACCAATTTCTTTTGCACTCAATAATCTATTGCCTTTTTTTTTTAATGGTAATTGGGCAAAGGAGAAAAAGGACTGCCAAAACAAAGATCTTTACTGCTGGACTACATTGTCTGTGTTGAATGTATACAGATCTGCTGCACAGATCTACTGGTGAGTTGGTATCTTCTACCACACAGATAGCAGGGGAACCTTTCCTTTCAGGATGGTCCCCTGTAAATTGCTACTACCAAATCTTGCTCACTGATGCAATTCTAAGATGCTATTTTAAAGAATTAGGCTTTCAGCATTTTATTTGATTTATTTAGACTGAGTTGTCACATTTCCAGCATAATCTACAATAGGCAGTAGTAACAGCCATAACAACAATAGGACATTTCCATGATGTTTCCCAACTGAAACATTCAGCCTGATTTACTGTCATTAAAAGTATCATAGCAATCCCATGACACTTATAATTAGCCACATTTTAAAGAGAAAAGACTGACCCAGAAGGAAGGGTAATTATTTGGGGCAGTATGTATTTCTAAACTTCCTAAAGATTTGCTGAATCACACCAGGGATCTGAAACAGAGCTAATTTCAAAATACCACCTAACACAGGCTTCTCTTCCTATGCCATCCACACTTACAAGAATTTTAACCCCTTCCATCCCAGTTAATGAAGCAAGGCAAAACCATTCTCTCGAAGTTCCCCGCCCGTGGAGAACTGAGTCAATGCAGAAATGCAGTGGATGTCCTAACCGTGGCAGTGTTCAAAGCCAGACTGGCTAAGGCCTTGAGCAACCTGGTCTAGTGGTAGGTGCCCCTGTACATGGCAGGGGAGGTTAGGATTAGATGATCTTTAAGGTTCATTCCAACCCCTTAACTTCCTATGATTCTGTGATAGTTTTTTATTTCTGTTAGCTACATCATCAGCTCCAGTAAGAACATAGCAGCATAGATCTTGCTTTGAATTGTTTTGCTGCTTGGTAGAGCAGATGTTTTGGTTTCCTTTTCAAATTTCCCATTGCATATAACAGAACTTCCTTCAACTACCCTAGATTTGGATGGATTCAGCCTCTTTCTCATTTAAATACAACCGCTCTAGTGCAAATACTAGCATGTATCAACAGAGGTAGTTGAAAGAGGAAAAAGAATGAATATGCAGTGCTCTGTACACCTAAGACTTTAAGCAGTCCACTTAGCATATATTGATTATCATTATCTGAAATAGCCTTGCCTAAATACACATCTCAGTCCTTCAGTGTCTCTGATGAACTTACATTGTCAAGGTTGAGTACTGGCCTTCACTTTGATTGCTAATGTGAATGCCAGTGACTTCTACAACTTTTCCATGTTGTGATACCAGCACCCACTCTGAGCCCATTTCTGCTACCAGCTTATACCAAGGCATTTTTAACTTTTGCCTGCTGGACTATGAAGCTATATCTATACAGAGTGACATACTGAAATGAAAATACACTGCAGTTCATATTTTTCTTCACACAGAATTACTTAGTGTATGAGCATACCCGTACAGCAAGGAAGGTGACTGTGAGATTTGCACAGTAACTAATCTCTCTTAAGGATGTTTTGGAGTCCAAAGTCTTAGAAGAGCTTTCCACTTTAACAGTTGGCATTTATTCTGCCTCTAATTCAAACTTTCAAAATCTGCTCCAGATCAAAATTTCAAAATCTGTTCTCTCAACACAGTTGGAGGACACACAGAAACATTTAGACTGAGGTGAGAGTTTAAACTTAGAAACATCTGTTCTGTGTTGACTCCTGCTCCTCACCAAGTATAATTCACAGACGTGATACTGGTTCTATCACTGAAGGGGTATCAGGGACAGCCAAAGGTGATACAGAGACTCCATTCTCAGAAGGTATGAAAAGACACTTTATTATTAGAAATACACCATTCTTATAGAAACAATGGTGGACCTAAGACCTGATTGGCCTTTAGGAATCTTCTCTCACACTATTGGTGAACTATGAATAGCACACTGTGAGGAAGCATATCTATAAACAATGATTACAGAAAGAGATAACAATTGCTTGAATTCTTCTCTCTAAGTTTCCCACAGCTTCTAAAATCCTAGGAGAACTATGTCTGTCTCTGTTCAGAGGATATGTAATTACTACACTGGTAACACCAACTGGAAGTGGAGAGCTGACGTCTCCCAGCACTCCTTCCGATAGCGGCCAGTTCTGCTGCTCCAGATAAATGCCCACCTTTTACCTCTTCCCCTTCTTCTCCAGCTACCAAAACCACAGTACTGCTCAGAGAGGGCTTAGGACACTGTTGAAGGTTAGGATGTTTCTTTTTTTTTTTCTTTCTTTCTCTCAGGGACTTCTCCCATTTGTTGTCTAAGAGATGGGAATGATGGGTACTGATAACAGTTGTGGAATTTCTTCTACATTTGTTATTGCCTGCAAGTACCAGGTTTTGACGTTAAGAAAATGAGAGAAATGGCTTAGAAGGAGAGAAAATAATTAATAGCCTAGTGATGGTTTAGTTAATTATTATAAGTAATAAAGATTACACTTTTCAGTCATGAGTATCTGGGTACCTGCATGTTGCTTTTTTGGGATGGGATGCCACACCTTGTAAGAGTCCTCCTATCAGGTTACAGTAGCTGGTGTGCTTAAATTGGAAGTTAGCTGTTCTGTGAGTTGTTGAAGATGCAATCTAAATGTCACCAATGTCTTTTGAAGAGCCATTTCATATTCTTCCTTCTTCTCATGAGAAGACATGATCTTGTTTCTCTTTCAGGACTAAGTGTTGCATCAGGAAAAAGAAGCCTGATTGTCACTGTATGAAACATAATTCTTGCAGCTGGCAGCAAGGAGGACTTTCCTCTTGCTGAAGTGGAAAATTTCTAAGCATCATTGCACAGGCAAATTTTCCTAAATGGGATAAGGACTATAATAGAAGCAACATCACAGCTGTATTCCCTGACTGAGGCAATAAATTAATTGATGGTACAAAATCAAGGAACACTTTGTGCAATGCACTGTATAAGTTACACATTGCTCCATGTCTCTAGGACCATGAATGTTATCCCTGAGGAACAATGCAACCATATGTAATCTCTGAGCAGAAATGTATCTAAAGGACCAGACATAACATGGAAAAATGTTCCCCATATGGGTAACTACTCAAAAAACCCTAGTTAAGTTGACTCCAGTGATGAATTTTTTTCACCATGCACCTGAATATTCCAAATATTCACCTAAATCAAGACAAATGGAATTCCCATTTTTTCAGCTTGTCATATGAAGTAGAATCAAAAAGCAATCCAGCACCCTAACAACTGTGTATCTAGGCTCCTTTGAATAATAAAAAGCAGGCTAAACAAGAGACACATGAAAGTCTCAAAGGAAAACCAGGTGCTTTCCGTAAGACTTACAAACACACACAAAACGGCACAAATCATCTGTGTAATTATAAAAGATATCTTTCTACATATTCCTTATATTCTCACCAAGCAGGCATACCATGGTGATGTACTCTTTGCCCTGTCTAGATAATAACAATGTATTTTGCACTTAGCATCAAAGATCATGATATTAAAACAGCATAAAACCTTCTTCAGAATGCATTCTTCTATGCAAATTCCAGCTTGCTTCAGGTGCCATTTGCTAAATTAGACAAATGGTTTCTTTCAAAATAGCACAAAAAGGATTTTAAAGAGCACAGAAACTGTCCCACCCCCCCAGTTATCCTGTATTTCAATACTATGGAACAATTGCTCAGCAGAGATCAATTACAGTGAAATATGCCTTTTGGGAAGGCAAAATGCCTTAATGTTTCAAACAAGTTTTTCTAGAAGCTAACAAGTCTTTCTGATTTGTAACTTGAGGCCATACCTGTTAATGTAATTCAGGTAACAGGTCATAAAAAAGAAGTGAGAAAAGGAAGGAAATTGTCTTTAGTAAGTAGACTTAGACTACAGTCATTCCAATTTGCCTGTGCTGCTGGATTATGACACATAATATGCAGAGCACTATCAAGCAGCAAGGAAAAATATAATGTCTTTGCCTTACAAACTGAAATGGATTTTTTGCTTCTGACAATAATGGAGAGATCAGTTTGTCTGTCAAAGCAGAATTAGAAATTACACCATTGTTTATATTACCTGTAATTTACCTTTTTACCTCTCTCAAGGAGACATAGACAAATGCTCTTTATTTATATGTTTGAGTAACCTGTTTTAAAACAACATCAGAATCATGAATATCACATAAGCAGGATTTCATCAGACATCTCCTTAGTGCTCATTGCTGTGGAGTGGTCTTGGCTAGATTGACACATACAAAAATTGTATCTTGCAGAAGGCTGCAAAGACAGTCAATATTCAATGGTTGAGAAGTTTTGACGAATGAAGCTGGGAAGAATCCTGTCAACTCTCTCTGAATAACTGTAGAGCCCTTATCACGGTGTCTTCTCACCGCCATGTTCCTACACCAAAGGCATTGTCAGATAACATTCTGTGCCAGCTACTCTGCCACTTTATTTTTGGGACAACTGGGACAGAAAGAAATTAAGGCTTTAACTTAATAATCAGGGAAATTTTCACTTCCTGATCAAGAAATCAAGAAAAATAAAGACTGACAGGTAGCTCTACATGTTGGCATGGGCAATGTACAGAACTCAAAGGAAAAGCTTTTAACTACTAATAAGCAACATTATATCTTAAAAAATCAAAATAAAGAAAGCTAAAACCCCCATCTCTGAAATATATTTAAAAGTCTACATGTAGTATTATATTACATTATATTATAGTGACTGTATTCTATTCTAGTGTGTTGCACTGCATAGAAGAATGCAGTACTGAAGCAGATCTGTCAAAACACACGTTTTGATTTGACCATGAGGTGGCAGTACTGCTCATCACATAGCCAGAGCACATTAGGCTTTCACTGTAGGTACTAGCTGTTGATGATGCAAACATCCTGTGTATTTCCGTGCTAAAACATGTACATTACCACTAGAGTAATAAGTTCCTAGGACAAACACACAAAAATGGAACTTTATATTTATCGACAGTTGGCAGCTGAGAGAGTAATATTTGATTGAGTTGACTGTGTTCTCCCCAAAAGAAGAAGTTATACTGAAAACTTTGGATTAACATTGCAGAATTTTTTTCCCAGTGAGAAAAAAAAAATGAGGATGTGGTAGAAATTACCTGTGAAAGTGTTAATCATAGGATCATACAATCAGAATAGTTTGGGTTGAAAAGAGACCTTTAAAGGCTATATAGCCCAACACCACGATGATGAGCAGGGACATCTACAACTAGATGAGGTTGCAGAGAGCCCTATTCAACCTGACCTTGAATGTTTCCAGGAATGAGAATTCTACCACCTCAATGGACATAATGTTCCAGTGGTTTGCCACCATTACTGTAAAAAATTTCTTCCTTATATCAAGTCTGTTTTGGGGAAGAATAATTTTTTTCATTTGCTGTTAGTTTTATTAGAAAATAATATTATTAAAAAAAAAAGGTTGGAATGTAAAGAAAAATTATGTCCATTATAATTTTCCATTCAAAGACTTTCCAAGCAATGATTTCACATGAGAAAATTCAGTTTTCCAAAATGGTTTAACAATGTTCTATCCCACAGATTGTGATGATGTCTCTGACAGGTATGTATCTTTATTTGTGAAATGGCATCCCCATATTTATTTTCTTGAAACTGATAAAAAGGGCAGTAGTGGGAAACAAGCAGTATCTCCTGCAGAAAACAAAAAAAAACAAAACAAAAAAAACCCAAAGAACCACAACCCCCCCCCCAAAAAACCCCACAAAAAACACCAAAAAACAAAAAACCAACCCACAACAGTAATATGAAGATCAGATTAACATGAGAAGAAGACTAGTCACTAGGTTCCCTGTGTAGTAGAAGAACAAGCATATTAGAATTATTCTGGCATGTATATATGCCTGTAAGTAGATATTACAATAGCTTCCTTTGTATATAATTTAAAAAGCAACTTGGATACATATCCTACAAAGATTTATGCAAAATACTGTCTGCAGCTTTCTTTTCTGGGTGCAGGATGCCTGTGCAGTTGGACAGAGTGTTGTCAGTTGGGTTCAGGATTTCAGCTGAAGCAAAAGGGTAGTGGTGAGAAAGCTAAAGGTCTTATTTTAAACATACACAAATGGGCCTGTTTAATACAAATACTCCCCAGCTACACACTGAAAAGAGGTTGTAAAACCCAAGGACAGAACAGAGGTTTTAAAACCCAAGTACCCTTGACCCTGAAAAGAGTCCCGGCTGAGTTTCACCCACCAGCAAATTACATGTAGTGAGCACATTATAGCCATAATCTCAATCTTTCTAATTCTTTAATCTTTTTTCCAGCATGTGACATGTGAAAGACCATGCACTGGCACGAGAGAAAGTATATGTTCAAGTAAACATTTTAGTAGTCTGCCAACAGCTATGTATTATCCATGGATAATGTGCCTTTATCCACAACCCTCACATGGTTGGTAAGGAGATTCGCTGTGGAGTGGGTAATGGATAGAACAGGTTGTGCAGTATTTGGCAAAGCAGAAGTGCCATTCCAGTGTTTTGCTTTCTAAGGTGCATAATTCACAATATTTTTTTCTGATTTTTATCAATTAGATAATTAGCTATAATCTGCCTCTACACTGTCTGAATGAGAAGCAGTCTGCTTACAAATTGTTTTTGCATGGTTAGAATTGCTTATTCACTGTAATCAATTGGTCCATGGTACCAGTCTTTTCCCTAAAGCGATTAACTTAGCTATCTCCTACAGGACAATAGATAACAAATATAAATAACACCAAAGATAAGCAACTTGCATAGACCAAATTCACATCCTCAATTTTCAATCTTAAGTTACTATGACACATTCATTTCTTGGTCCTCAAGCCCAAATAAATATGTGGCCCTAATCTTTCTAAGACCTTGACAGTGAAGGCCTTCAAATGTTACCTTTTCCTCAAAGTGAGAGAGTCATGAGTCTACTCTCTTGGCTGAGCTGGTGCTCTTGAGTCCTCCTAAAAAAGCCCCAGTGTTTCTGAATTCACCTGGTCCTGCAAGGAAGCACCCTTCTAGCAAAACTGCTGCTCAGCCACCACCCGTCAGAGTAGGCAGAGCAGTCATTCTCTGCCTTAATCCTTCTGGAGTCTTGATAGTTAAATACGGAACTGCACATACTCCTGAAAATCTGAAGAGTCACATGTTATTTCAGTATTTAGACTTAGTTTCTGCATGACTGCAGTAAGAGCTGTGATTGGTACTTGTTCAAGACTGTTTTTCCTGACAGACATTTAACTCAAGTATATAAGTAACATGACCTCCTAAAAGAACTGATTTTTTCTAAACAATTATTAATAAGGGACCTCTTAAAAAAAAGTACATGATTATGTGTCTGAAATTAATACATGCTTCTAGATGAAATTTTCTATGTGTTTAGTTGAGGTATTATATTTTCTTCCTACTCACCACTTTGCTAGGGTAGTAGGAATTTAAATAATTTTGATGGTTTCAACCATCAAAACAAAGCACTGTATTATATTTATTTAGGAATAGTTACATTTCAGTCAATTTCACTGATACATGCACAAAGAAAATGCTAGAAAAAATTGTTCACATTTATTTTGCTACCTAATAATTCAGCAATAGTCTTTGAAGCAATGTGGGTTCAGATATGATCTCATGGGCCTGTGGTACACAGGTGAGGAAGTGCAAAAGTGTAAACACACTGCAGAACTTAGAGATGTTTTTCCAAACTGCTGAGGCTGCTAAAATGTCTGTGGACCTCTACACTAGGCTCAGACTCACTTGAAATTATTCCCAGATGCCCATGAAGCCATCCTATGGCTTGGGATTGCTACAGTTTAAAAATGTTTCAGCAGTCTCCCTTTTCAATAACATCCTTAATAGAATCTCTTGTGCAGCATTTTTTTTTCAGTCTGCTTTCTTTGTGTCCAATGTATTCTGTTCTTATAGACATAAGACTATGGCCAGAACAAAGTCAGAAGGATAGAATCTCACAAATCTGCATTTCCTATTTAGCAACTCTAATAATTCAGGATTTTTCTTTCAGGCTCTGCACAAAATTTGATGGATAAGGCTTACCAGCAGAACTTAGTAGTACTAAGCATTATGTGAAAGGAATGATTTTCCCTCATAATGCTTCAATGGCATTTTTCAAATCTAATGACTGGTTCTGTTAAATTTGTTTCTGGTTACCACACAATTTTTTTGGTTTTAGAACAAACTGGAGATGTTTAGGAAACAATAGATTGCATATAAAATTGGGTGTCAAAAATCCAATAAAATACTGTCCTTACCATCCGTTTTCTTTGATTCATCCCTCACACTACACTTATCTTTTCTGTCCAATTTGTTGTCTTCCTTTAATTCACCTAGAAAGAAGCAATAAGAAACACTATAAGCATTTTAATGCATGCAGAGTGCGTTTTAATGCTTGTAACTCAATGAAATTGCATACACCAAACGAGATGTTGTTCCTTAGTAGGAAAGGTCTGAGTTCAAAAAGAACTTAATTAACACATTTCCATAGAACAAAGCACCAGAAAAAAATGTATCCAACTCCTACAGATAAGCAAGTTTTAAAATCTACTTATAAATTTCTTCTAATTATCAAAACCTTTTAAAGGTATATGCAAACTCACAATGCCTCTGACTGTATGTTGGCCATTAAAAACTTGATAATAAGCTTCATTTCAGAGTCTGAAACATTCATGCTTTCCAAAGAAATAAGAATCTGAAAGGCTTCATCATAAGTGTCTGTTTTAAAGAACCATCTTAGGCACCCTAACATGCCTATATAATTTTGCCTTATTGTCTCTTACTAGATCCCTTTTATCCATGATTCGTTTGTGTTGGTATCAGGCAACAATCATCCTAACATTGATCATTGCCTTCAGAGTCTACGCAGCAAACAAAAAAATCAAGGCCTTTGGCAGAGCAATGGTTCATGCAGAATGAAAATAGCAACTTAAGATGGGGTGTATTTTATGAAGCTAGGAATGTCAACCAAGAGTGACTCCTTTTTTGGTCCTCTATTAGCCATACAGCAAAGCACATCAGACTTTACCAGACCATCCCTTCATTGAATGAGAATGTTGAATGCTAGATCAAATAAAAACTTAAATGGAAAGCTGTAGCAGAACAGAGCTATTTCAGCTGCAGTATCTGCAGCAAGAAGGGTCTTTTTCCTTTTGATGCACACCTCAACACAAAAAGCTGTTAAAGTCTCACTTCAGAATTTTGTACATGTGAGGCTGTATTACAGTGATGCTTATTCCATTTGTATTACTATTTTTGGTACTATAACTACTTCCCAGCCTTTGGATCAAGATTAAAGGTATTAAGTGTTAAAGACGATATTATCTGCCTTCCAAATACTCATGAGCAGTGGATATTTATTTTTGGAACAGCTCAAATAAAGAAAAATTGTAGAGAAATGAGGTCTCCCTCTTCCACAATGTGCCTTAACCATTAGCATATTCATTATTCTTGGAAGGTAATGGATCAATCTCTCTCTCCAATTAAGTTTCATGACAGTTAAAAGAGGAACGGTTTTCAAACCCTAAAATATTTAACAAGATGGAACTAAAGCATGTTCTGTTCAGTTTTTATTCAGAATTTTTCATGTTTATCTTCCTAAGCTCACCGTGTGGGTGAAAAAAAAATGAATGCAAGATGATACCGGACAAGAAGCACCCTCCTCAGCTGATCACACTGACACTGACTTGGGGTCTTTGTACAGAGAGGTTATGAGCAGATCCAACAAAGTTTAGTTGTCTGTTTGATTAAGGTGGTCTTAAAAAAAAAAAAAAAAAAGGGCATAGCCTTCAACTGAAACTAATATGCACAGAGCAAACCACAAAAGTATTCTTGCATTTCCTCCACCATCATACAGCTGATGGTAATGATGAGCTAACAAAGCTTTTTTGACCATTGCATGAACAAGTTGCTTGACCCTAAGTATGTGCAAGAAAAAATGCTGATTGTCTACTCATGCACTGTTTCAGAGTTTGATCTCTCAGAGAAAGCACAGGGCAGAGTATGACAGAGAGACTTTAAACTCACCTGATAACACAATTTCTGAACTTTCAGTGAATATTATGAAAAGGAGACTTTTAAGTAATGTAATATCTACCCTGTCATACTGCCAGCAGCAGAGCAGAATAATGATCATCATGATCTTTTTGAAAGTGATTACAGAGGCAGAGAAATAATCAGACAAATATATTAGATGAGATATTAACATATAGGCATAAAGGAAGCTGTGGTAAATCTAGACATATGAATGTTGAGATTTCATCAGTCCCCAGAGACTCTGCAGTCATTGATCCTCATAAAGGCCTTATCCCATAAATAAAGAAGAAGAATTTCTTTCCCCGAGGAAGACACTAATTTTCAGAAATCATTATAATTCCATTCAGAGCACTTTTGACACCTGCAGAAGAGACACATGTCAAAAAAAGTACTAGCAAAATTACTAGAGCACACATAGTTCCCATATTGCTAGAAGCCTGCAAAACAAAAGATTGCAGAAGAAAAGTCTGGTGCAGTCTAACTTGCATTTCATATGTGCCTGATCTTTTTGTCTTCCTGAGGGGGCCATTCATGTTCACACATGTAACACTGCCTGAAGAAAAATCCCATACATTAGAGAGAATGACAGCTTTCATCCCACAACCCTTCCAATCTAAAAAAAACTCCTAACTACAAAGGAATTACTGGGAAAGGCCAGCAACCCTAAGAATAATATCAGGAATGTTTTAAACTGAATTTCTGCATCTCCTGCCATCTAAACTCACTGCTTGAGCCTGGACTGTCAAAGCCTAAATGCCCATTCAATCTTTTTCTAAAAGGAGGCTTCTAAGTAGTTTTTCTGCTCCTTTTGGACTGCATGATACTAGCCAAGTTTGTGACAAGACACATGTGGCTGTAATGCTATTTTTGATACTGGCTCCAGGGAGCAGGAGCAGTGCAGGAAAGAGCCAAAAGACAAGTGATCCTCTCTGTTGGGTTTAGTAAGTTTTTTTAATGTTTAACAGAATTTTCAAACATTTTTTCCGCCTTTTTTTGAGTGCAGAATGAGATTCTTATTTTAACTCAGTTCCACAGCAAGTTAAAAAAACTGAACAAAGGAAGGATAGATAAAATAAATCCTAAAAAAACAGTGGAGAAAAAGTCTCTGTTCCAAAACATATTTTGATCTGAGGCTCAAATCAAAGATGCATTTAATTGGCTTTAAAATGAGTTTAGAAGCCAGCTTTGGCTTCTCCTGTCAGTTACTCAAGCAATGACAATGTTCATTGAAGCAGGTTATTTGTTTCAGCTTTCCATGGTCTGTATCATAAGAGGCTACTTCAGTTCCATGAAAAAACTAATTTTCCCTTTTTTCCAAGCAGGGATGGTGAACCCCATCTACAGAAGAACACTACTTGGAATTTAATTTAGTTTCTGATTCCCATATGTAGGTGAAAAATGCCTATGTTCAGGAAGAGACTCTGAGCCCAGGAATGGTTTTTCAGGAGATCAGGTTCCCCCATCACTAAAGTGAGTTACTGGTTTTAGAGCTGTATTTATGTTTCAGTAGAAGAAGAGAACTCACCATTCTGGACATGCTGTTTCTCTTCTCCCACAGTATGATGAGGATCCATTTTCTTATCTGTCCTAGCTGCATTTTTCCCTTGACAGGCTTCGTGTTTGCTCATACCACTTTGCCAAGTGCCATTTACAGGATTCTTACTGGACTCTGTCTTTTTGCTTTCCCCAGGATTTGGTTCTTTGCTCTTTTTTGTCTTTGCTTCTGTGACATCTTCACCTGGCTTCCCATCCTGTTCATCTCTTTCCTTTTCATCTGTTCCCTGATAAGCATTTTCCTCTGCTTCTCTCTTAGCCTTTTCTTCTGCATCCTCAGCAAAGAGAGAAGCCAAGCAAGGAAAGAAGTCACAACTGTCAGTCAATTTGACAAGAACAACTCATGTATCTAAATCTACTTCAGCTTTTCACACACAAACAAATTTACTTAGATAAATATAGGAACTTATCTGACAATGGAAAAAGAACATAAGAGAACATTTAACGAAATATTCTGAAAACAACTGGTTTTCAGGGGGCAACCCTAGTTGTCCTAAATGTATTTTATGCATATGTCCTTTTCTCCCCATTTAAAGTTCACCTTGAAAAGGTGAACTCAAAATTCTTGAATGGCAGAAAGAGATACTAGCTACTGAAGGCTGTAGGGATGTCTCACAGATTTCACAGAATATTCTGAGTTCCAAGGGATCCATAGAATGCAACTTGTAAGTGAATGAGCCATACAGAGGTCAAGCTCATACTCTAAACAACTGAGCTAATCTCAGGGTCTCATGGCATACAGAAGGATTTCTCTCATTTGGAGATCTGAAACAAAAAAGCTTTATTCTGCACCTGAACCACAGGACAGAACTTTGTCTCAGGAGAATTGGGCCTGCTACAACACCATTGGATAAGTGTCTCTTGTCAGAAGTAGTGTCAGAAAATACTTTATCTATTTGGTGCTTTGTACATTGGAGTGTTTGTTTTGTCAGTTCTTTTGTTTGTTGCTCTTTAATGATGATCATTTAGGCAAAAAAACCCAATCGGTAATGATCTCAATTTTCCCACACAGTATGAGAAATTTTTTATAAATATCATACTCAGGGTAAAAACAGCTCACTGAGGCTTCTAGGGACAATGCCATTACCAAAGGGAATACAGTATTTTACAAATAATTTATTATAGTATTAGCTACAAAAATAGCGCTAATACATTCCTTCCTTTCTGATCCCCAATTACTATTTGCTGTCAACAAACAGTAAATATTTCTGTATTCTCTTAATAATAATTGTTTTTATTGGCAATGCATCTTGACTGCAAGACACCAGTTTGTCAAGGGTTAGCAATTTAAGCCCCTGATGTGTGCTAGGCCTTGCTACAAGACAAGGAGGGTGATGCATAAACTTGCTCCAAGTCAAGAGAAAACAGCATTTGAGGAAAGATACTGATGCAAGTGGTCTGGAGTCCATAACCAGTTAATTAGTCCTTAGCCCATACAAAGATATGCTGGGCTGTATGTTTGTATAACTCTTTCAGGATTAAAAAAATATGCATGCTTGTGCTTCTAAATGTACCTAGAAACACAGAAATTATGTAAAAGTCCCTCACAGGTCTGTCTTGCACATAGGATTTTTATACGGTTTATGCTTAGTCAAGAAAATATATATGGTACACGGTGAAATTAAATTCTTAAAGCTAGTTACCTTTATTGTAACTTCATTCACTCATCATTCTTATATCTCAAGACACTGAACATGTTACATGCTTTGCATTTTTGGTTAGCTTTAATTTGGTCCATAGGGAGCTGCTAGATATTAAATAAAACAAAAAAACAAACAAAACCAACCAAACAAAAAACCCACAACAAAACAAAAATAAGCAAAAAAAACCAAAAAACCAAAACACACACCAGAAAAAAAACAAAAACAAGCACACACACACAAAAAAGCACCAAAACCAACCAAGCAAGCAAAAAAAATTCCCTGGGAAATAGATTTTGAATTATGCTTTTGTTTTCATCTTCATGGAATGCCTATAAAGGTTTTTTCCTTAATGGCAAGTTTTAATCACAAAGGAAAACTTATTTTGAATAATACATGATTTCCTGAATCTTTAGACAGGTCTTTCAGCTGGAGAGGAAAAATCTGCTCTGGCACTTTGGAGAACTGTGCCAAATCCCTAAAGTTACAGCCACATATTACATTAAAACCAAACTCCTTCCATTTATATGAAATAAAACAACTCCATTAAATAAGGGATTGAGCAACAACCATCAGATCAGAGAATAAATTGTATCACAGTTTCATGAAGAAAAGAAAAAACAGTGACATATTCCTTCTTTTTTTGCTCCAAATCTCGTCTAAATCACTTAAGGGCTCTAGGATTGTGCAGTCATTCATACCCTTGAGCTGAGGGAAAATTATACCTAAATAATTCTTAAAAGATGGCTCTCAGTATTTCCAAAAGAACTTCAATAATAGAGATTTGCTAATGTCTAACTTATTAGACATTATAATAATATATATAATAACCCGCCACTTGTTTCTCCTCTTAATGGTCCAGGATATTTGAATAAAAAGTAGTTTCCTTATTTTGCAGCTGCAGCAGTCTTCAAAAAACCAGCACTGCTTTCAGCTATAGACTTTCTTAGCTATAAACAAGTTAGCATAATTTTCATTGCTGCACTCTGCATTGTCTACAACTGGTTCATATGTTTTTTCAACTGCAGTGGCCAAAACTGGACACAGAATAACACTGAGGGCCTTGTCACTGCTGAAAAGATGAGAAGAATGCCAAAGGGGTCTTAGAAGCAAAGTATTTTGAGGAGTTTTTTTGTGTGTGTATGGGGGGAGTGTTGCTTTGCTTTGTTGGTTTTTTTTCAGTGCTGGTGGGATGTTGGTCAGGATGTTTTTCAGTTTCATGGCAGTATTGAACTCTGGTCAACCTTCAACCAATACAGCCCTCATATTCTTCTGAAATGTTAGCAGTCCTTCCCAGACTGATGACATCACACACAGTTTCAGCTTACTTCCCAATTAATTTTCTAAGTTATCACCAGCAATATGAACCAGCTGTGAATAGAGAATATTCCGTCCTTCTCCTCTGAACTATCCCCCAACTACCATCCATCTCTAAAAGTACCACCCCCTTTCGACCTGAATGATGAATAAATATGTAAATATATTTATCTATTTTTATCTATATATATTTTATATTTATCTATATTTATCTATAAACATAGATAAATCTATATTTACAAATACCATTCAAACTATTTTTGCACCCACTGAGTCTGATCTGTGACTTTAGGGGAATTCCCTTTAATTTTTTTTCTCTTCCCATTGTTTACATTCTCTTTGTTATGTACACTTACACAGCATAAGAAGAATATAAGGCACAGATGAGTCACAATGTTCCTATCTTTCTGAATTCAGAGTGGTTTATTGAATTCAATAGGTGGATTCTTTCAAACTAACAGTTTGAGAATGGTTAGACTGAAGGTGAGGAAAAAGAGGTCAACAGAATTTTATTCTTTCACTAAGAAGCCTGGCTGTTACCTTTGGTGGCTTTTGCTTTCCATTTCTCCCTGTTCTGCTGCAGCACCTCAGTCCAGGTGGCTTTAAAACATTTGAAGTCCACAGTGAGTATGGAGCAGTTGAGTGAGGCACTTCCTTCGGACCCAGTGCTCTTGACACTTGATCTTTTTACTTCAAAGGGACTAATGCTATTCAAACTAGGACACAGTATAACAAAACACAGAAGAAATCAGCATCCCATACACTCAAATACAGCTAAGAAAAAATAATTGTTGAAAGTCAGATAACAGAGCTACCCTGGAAAAACTAAGCTTGAATCCCTTATCCTTCCCATCTCTCCCACCCCAGGCCAACCATGTTAAAGCAAAGAGTACAACCTGAGCCAGTATTAGAAATAAAGGTCTGCTTTTCCCCATCTTATTTTTTGGCATTCATTCTCACTAAGTGCTATAACTACTTTTTTTGTGTATCTCCACTCTCTAAATATTAGTGGAGAGTCAGCCAATTCTAGAAATCAGATATGTCGCAGAAGGAGTCTCCTAAATTTCACCAATGGCAGGTATTAGGCACAGGTCAATCCCTGTCAAGGACTTGGGGACCTCACCTGAGGCTTAGGCATTCATTTATGTTATAGATCCTACAGTTGACTTTTGATGCTTTATCGTGAACATTTTAACAAAGGCAGCAAGATTACTGACATAGAAAGATAATAATGTTTAGTCTTTGCCCAAGAGCAAAGAAGTCACCTGGGAGAGCGAATCCTGACTTGATAGCCCTACTCTAGGGATCACTAGCCATGTGGCATTTGAATTCCAAGATATACCTTGTCAATTAAACTACTAAAAAAGCAGTATCTCTAGAACAGCAGTGCAGGTTGAATGGTCCAAGACTTCCTACACCTAAACTCCAGGTGAATTGTGGTGATTCTTTGCACATTTGCATAACCCTAAATACTGTCACAAAAGCGTGCTTATTCTTTCCAGCTATCATTTCTGTTTCAATCCCATTCATACTTCTAGGCATGGAGAAACAAGTGCCTCCCAGTTACTCTCATTATATTCTCTCTGATAGTGACTAAGAGAGCACTGAAAGTGTATCTGATTGCAGGGCTACAGCCATTTGTGCTCATTGACTTAGAAGGTATGACTCAGGCTAATGCCACCCTCCTCCCTCTTGGACCTCCTCCAGGCTGTACTTTCCCTGCACAAAGTCACCTCAGGAGGTGAGCTGCAGTGTTGACAACGCAGATATGGGTCTTTAAGCCACAAGAAAGACATACACTGAAGAGAGAGGAAATCAGGGCAGCTGATTGCAATAGCAACTCATAGAGTGAAGGGACAGGGCGCAAGGTTATTCACCTGGATGGCCTAAATTCAGACATGCCAGAGAGGGAAGCTTCTTCAATTAGCGGAGTGACAATTTTCTCTGTCATGTCGGTCAGCACAGTAAAGGTGGGTTCCACAATGAAATCAATGAAACCTGAGCAGAAACACAAGCAGAGTCAAGCAGGCAAGAGGGAGATTTATGTGGAGTCCCTGCTTCAGTGAATACAGATGACCACACTGTAAATGACAGTAAAAAAATTATACCTTGAAAGAAGGGCAGGCAAATACTAGAAAGGGAAAACTGAATTATACATTAATCCCTGGCCCAAGACCCTCAATATAGCTTGCAATGAAAGGAACCTATTTAAACATTGGAAAGAAATTCTGGCAAATCAGAACATAAACTCATCAAGACTTGTTTTATAAGAGGAGTAGTGTGATATTCAAGTCAAATTCCTACTATATTTCGATAAAACTTAAAAATAAAGTTCACCTTTAAAGAAGAACTCTCTCAAAGAAGAAACAGCAATAATATCAGTAAACCTTGAACCTCCCTTACTTGCAATATCAATATGTTGCTGTGAATTCTCTCTCCTCGGTGCTTGGCTGGTTTTTTCTTGTTGATAATAAAAGAAATATAGATGCTTTTCCCACATTTTTAATAATAAAAAAGGGAAAACATAAAGACCAAAATATTTTCTGCTTCAGTATATAGTTTGACATAAATGAATATGGGTCTGATCTGAATGATGGGAAATGCAGACTGAAGAGCTCTGTGGACATAAGGTTATGAGATGAAGGAAAATCTGAATTGCATGATGTCTTGGTTTGAAAAGACAGGTGTCGGCCAATGAAGGCAGGAGGCTCCCTTGAAATAAAGAATGTAAACCCCCTCCCTCTGAATTATTATAATTTTGAAATTGGGGGCTTTTGGGGAAAGATATGGGAGTAGGAATAACAGTTCTTTATTAGGAAAAAAAAAAGTGAAATAAAAATGTAGTAATATAAAACAACATGGACAGAGTCAGAATATGACCTGACTCACTGTCGGGGTGCTGGTAGTAGTCTGATTAAATGGAGGCTGCAGTCCTCCTGGAGTGATAGATGTGGTTCTGTTGAAAGCAGTGATCCTGCAGAAAGGTGTAGTTTTCTTCTGAAGATCCAGTGGTGGTGAAGATGGGCCTGGTCTTTCTCTGGGAATCCAGTGGAAAAGAAAGCTGCTCCTCTGGGAATCCAGTGGAAAAAGCTGACTCTGGTGTTTTAAATCTCAGACTATATCCAGGTAGGACTGCTTGGATCCTGATGTAATTTTATCAGTCATGCAGTAAGACTCAATGGTCCATTAACAGAAGATATTTTCTGGAGGGAGGATTGGTTGTGGAAGAGATAAAGAAAACTGCCCCACCTGGTTTTAACAGGTGGCCCAATTAACAGAAGATAACTGCTCCACCTCTAACAGATGGCAATAGAATACACACCCCAAGCAACATGTTGCATTTACAACCCAAGATACATGAATAAAATGTGGAAGTGAGTAGCTTACATATTTCCCTAGTTCTTTTAGCACTTCGTTTATGAAATTACTTTGTGCTGCAGGTACCCAAGAAAACAACAAAGTCCTTGATCCCTCCTAAGGCACATTGGAATTCAGGTTACAATTACTACTGTTACAAATCCCCATTTTTACAAATTTTCAATATTTTTAAATTATTAATAATTAATTTTTCATTAACAATATTTCAATTTTTCTGGGCAGGTAATGATATGTTTCTATGCTACTGGTGATTCTTGATGATAATATCAACAGCAAAAGAAGAAGTGATCATGTGGTTCAGGCACCTGAATTCATGCTTCAATCTACATCTTGAGTGCAAAGCACTTGAGCATTCTCCTAGTTCCATTTCCCTCCCCATCTTTTTGCTAAATTTTGAAAAGGATGGATTATTAGGGGTATTTTCATAACAATCAAATAAAAATGTTACTTTTAAGTATATAGTCTGTAAATCTGGGGACACAATCAGTCTTATCTGAACACGTGAATCATGTGCCTCCATAACACTGCATCAGTCTTATCTAGTAAAATTTAGGAAAAAAAGAATTCCCAGGGAGTTAATCAGAAATGCATGCAGTATAAAGCTTGAACCAGAAATTGTATGCTAGACCACAAAGTCCCAGCAAAATCAATGTAATTTTTTTAAGCACTGAAAATTTTACCAACTTAGAACAGTGTTAAGCATGCCACAGGAATCCTAAGGATAATGAGAACTTGATTTACACATTTGTGTGTCTGGCTGTCTATACGTCTCTTCTATTCTCCTTCACTCAAAAACTTATTTACCTCTTAATGACCAAAGAAACCCAAGTCATAGTATCTTGTCATTCTGCTCAGCATGTAATACCACTGCCATTTGCTCCTTCACCACTAACAACCCTGAGACATACAAATCTCTGATACCAGACAGATGAATGTGTCACTAACTTCAGCAGCAGGATGGTGGGATCTGTTTCGTGAGATACTGAACAGTTACACATTGACACATTAAACAGTTGTTTTTAAGAATCAAGTTTCCCCTGTAAGAGGTCTTGCATCTCATCAACAAAGATGAGCAGAGGTGCCAAAAGGGACCACAGGTAAACAAACTCAAAGACATAGGATAACTTTTCTTTGGTAAGTGGCATTTTTTCCTCTATTACTTGTAACATGAATAAGTTATTCAACTATGTTACCTTAAAATTGGGATTATAATAAAGTTGAAATCATAATCTGGTATTGTAGAAAAAAAAAATAGGACTTTATTAAAAATTATGTAACTTTTACCATATTCCCACATGCCTCACCCCCCTTGTTTGCTTTTCCTCTTTACCTGAAGCCACTGAGATTTAAATACAGTAATTTAGTTTGCTACTTAAAACCCTGAATATCAAATGAGCCTGAGTTTTAAAACCTATTAATGGTAATGACCAGTTTATCATTCTTTTTTTCTCCTTTAACAGAATGAGCATGATAAACACTTCTGTATGCTAGAGACTAAGATGATTTTCCCAGTTAATGCTGCATGCTAAGAGTGAATTCCAGGCATATGCCTAGTGTTCATTCATTATACCTGTGAACATCAACATTGAAAAAAATGGGTAGAGGACAGTTTCTCTAAAGTTCATCATAAATCAAAAAATCAGCAGCATGCATTCATCAGCCTTCTTCCGCTGTTTTCTGAAAGTGCATTTTTATTTCTTGACAATAAAAGGACAAAAATAAAATCATACTCTTGCATTTATCAGCTGCAAAAGAGGACAATGACAATAAAGGCTAATTTTCAGTAACACAAGTTTCCTAGGGTTTGAGCCAGAGAAGTTTTAGCTCCTGATATGCTTGTTGGAAAATATTAAAGTCTTGATCTGGTTTTCTTTGCAGTTTTTTTCTCTCCCTCACTCTGAACACGCAGCTTGACTTCCAAACAAAGCTCTCTCCCAGTTTTTGTACTTTACTATGGTATAGAAATATTTGCCATTCCCATTCTATTGAATAAGAAAAAGGATGATAAATTGGTCATCATTGTTAACATTAATAGGTTTTCAAAATAAAGTTCAATAATTTATATTCATGGCATTTTTATTTATCAGTTTAAACTGAACAATTTTTTCATTAACTGACACAACAGGAGAGATGTGTTCTTTCCTTTGTGGAGTTTTTTTTCTGTTGGATTGCTTAATTTCATAAACCATACTGCCAAACCTTCCATCTGTGTTTGTGAGAAGCTTTAATTAATGAAAATGTGTGCCCACTGTTGTTGCATCTACAGTGACCTTACAGCAGCAAACCAACTACAAATTGAGCCACTAGAACACAATTTGTAGGCTGTGTCCTTGATAGAACCAAAAGCACAATTTTATTTCACTAAGAACAAAGGTTTTTAATTTGTGAGAATTGATGGCTTAGTGCTTGGTGCAGATGACAGTAATAGAATCACTAAGGTTGGAAAGGACCTTTAAGATCATCAAGTCCAACCACATAATAGCACAATTTGGAATTCAGTAAGAACTTACTTCTGCAAAGAAATGTAATTACTATTCCAGGAAACATTTTTTTGAGACTACTAATTGGGTAAATAAATAAATGAAAGGAGATTATTTGTCTGAGAATCTAGCCTACAAGTTGAAAGTCTTATCTCAGCAGATAGCCAGAAAACATGTTGTTGCAATTTAACAAAAGGGACAGAAAGAAAGACACTGTCAAAAAGTGCAGCAGACTGAGAAATTAATATTTTTATAATGGTAGAAGGCAGAAATAAAGAGTAGTCTATTAACGTCAATGGTTTACTAAACTGCACAAATGAAGTAGTATATGACTAAATAAGCTTGCCCTTGCCTATTGACAAGTGCCTCTAAGGTAAATTGTATTTCTGGTTGTTTAATATAACAATAATTTTGCCGTGGCTTGACACAAGGGGCATCAGAACAGAAGATTCTTTCCTCTTCTGGTCTTTTTGAGCAAAGGAGCCCAAAAGGAGAGGACCAGGAAAACAGGTTCCCAAGCATACACAACCCTATGTAGCGGGACCCTGGGGAAGGCAAAACTCCTCCTCCCTGTAAGGAGTGAGGAACATGTCTGAAAGCTGATAAAACAGATGTGTAAGAGAAGTATCTACCTGTACCTTCCCTCACAGCAACCAGAGAGGGAGAGTTTATCTCAGCACAGCAATAAGCCTATGTGCAGGAGTCTTCAATATGAATTTTAGCTGAGTCTGTAGCACTTCAAGTTTGTTGCTGCTTTCCTCCACCAAGCTATTGGCAGAACACACAGTTTATGGTAGGTTATGGTTCCAAAGGTGTGAATGCTACAAGCCTGGTAACCAGGCCAGGCTTATATAGGGCTCTTCAAACTCAGATTATTAGGTGAATTGTTTAAATTTCCAAAGCCAGAAAAATCTGGGATGCTGTCTCTGAGATAATGGCTTGCTTACCAGGAACAATGAAATAATTTTAAACAGAAATAGCTCTTAGCCAAAGATATGAATTTCTCGTTTCCTAGATTCAGGGAAATCTTTGTTTCATTATTTGAGAGAAATTTCTTGCTTTAAATTTTTGTTTGCTTTCTTTAATATGTTTTCTGTCTTTCTGTTTTTTTTCAGTTCTCTCAATTTTAGCGTCCACGTTATCTTTCCTTTTTCATTCCATTTGGCTACCTATTCTCCAGTTGAGGCTAGAACATGTTCTTCTATCTACCTTACTTACTTTGATGGTATAAAATCCACCCACAAATCCACCTTTCCCATGTTCTCTTCATTGTACCAAGCCCCCTGAATAGCTTTACTTCACTTAGCCCTTCTTGTTCTTTCACTAAATGTGAGGCTTGTTGCCTCATGCTTCCCCTACTTTTTCACTCAGTACTGAAGGAGAGGCAAAGAAAGTGCTGTTAGTGAGTCTGTAAAAAGATCTCTTTTTCTGAATTGGTGGCACAGAAAAAGATTTGCTAGTTGCTTGGCTTCAGTGAAAAATAATGGTTTGTGTAATGCATCGAGAGGGAAAGGGTGAAAAGAATAAAATATTTTGTCCAGGTCATCAAAGGAACTGACAATACATTTTCATATACACCAACGACATTCATTCACATGATAGTCTCATGTGTGCCCTGTCTTCACAAATCACAAAATCATGGAATAAGTGTCATAACTAGGTACTGTAGTTATTTCTGCAAACACATCAGAGGTAATTTGGTTACTGTATTGGAACCATCACCATAAATTTAATGTCTCCTCTTTAAATTGTTGATCTGGGGAAAATAATGCCATTGTGCCTTATTTCCTCTTTTTAACATAATTCCAAATTATATCACTAGGATCTTAGTACTATTGAGAAGATGAATTTTTTTCTTTTAAGATGCTACCTTGCACGCACCAAAAGGGACATACCTATTTGAGACTGAGCAACCATAGTAGATGTCCGATCACACAGAGGAGAGAAGGGCAGCCCTAGTTCTGCTTCCTTGTCACCCTGGAGAAAAAAATTGAGAAGAAATTTTAAAAAGACAAGACACATTGCACTTTTCAGATCTTATGTCATGACTGTAAAAGCCTCTCATTTTACTTTCTTTAATTAAGTTCGGACTTCGTTTAGATTGGGTTTTTTTAACATAAATTGTGGAGAATTTGAGTCTCGATGGAAAAGTTATAGTCCAAGGAGAACTTAGTGAATTAGGCATCTTAATTCCAGTGACTTTTCATTAGAACTTTCCCTGCTCGCTTGGTACTTCTATGGACCAACTAAAAACCTCTTGAGCAGAAGAATGCTTCTCACTGCAGTTCTCGAGAGAGCTCAGTTCTCAGAGCAAATCTTTCATGAGCAAACAGTGTCAGGACTGATTTTTCAGGGCTTGCAGGTCTTTGCACTTCTAGATAAGACTGGCTGGATGCAGATTAGTAATTTTTTCCAAAGGAAACACTAACAGTTTTCTATGAGAAAGTAACCTGCTTGATTGATGTTGAGACAACTGTAGACATTGTCTACCTGGATGTCTCCAAGACTTTTTATATGGTTTCCAATAGCCTCCTCCTAAAGACAATGATGCATTATAGTACAGACAAGTGGTCCATGCAGCAGGTGGGGGACTGGCTGACAGTCCCCAGCCTGTCAGCAAGTGGTGGTAAGTAGCGTCTTTTCAAACTAGCAACCTGTCACAAGTGGGATATTCCAGCATTCAATACTGGACCCAGTGCTGTTTAGTATCTTTTCAAGTGGATCTGGATGATGGGGTCAAGTGTACCCTGCTGAAGTTTGCTGATGGTACCAAACCAAGTGGAAAATGGAACACTTCTAAAGGGAGAGTCATCCTGCAGGTAGACCTGGATAGGCTGGAAGAGTGGGCTTACAAGAACCTTATGAAGTTCAACAAGGAAAAATGTAAGATGATACCCCTGGGAAAACATAATCCAGGACCACAACACAGGCTGGGAACAACTCAGCTGGGGAGCAGCTCTGTGGAAAAGGACTTGAGGGTCCTGTTGGACTACAAGCTAATACAAGTGAACTCTGTGGTGCTCTGGTGAAGAAAACAACAGAATTTTGGGCTGCATCAACAAGGGCATCACCAGCAGAGGTAATGAAATCATTATTCCACTCTACTTAGCATCTGCCAGACCACAGCTGGAATACCGTGTTCAGTTTGGTCCTCCCATGCAAAAAAAATAAGTGGATAGGCTGGAGAGGGTCAAGAGAAGGGCTACAGAGATGATGAAGCAATTGGGAAGCCTGTCATGCAAGAAAGGGCTAAGAGAACTGCATTGTTAAGCCTTGAGAAACGAAAACTTAAAAGAGACCTTATCACCAGGTTCCAGTATTTAAAGGGTGGCTACAAAGAAGATGGAGACCCCCACTTTACAAGGAGGCACATGGAAAAATATGGGATAATGGATACAAGTTACTCCTGCAGAGATTCTGATTAGACAAGGGACAAAAAAATTTCACAATGAGATCAGCCACTAAAATGATCTCCCCAGGGGAGCAGTGGATTCCCCAGCACTGGACACTCTGAAGATTCAGCTGGATAGGGTGCTGGATCATCTTATTTAGACTGTGCTTTTGCCAAGAAAGGTTGGACCAGATGATCCTTCAGCTTCCTTCCAACCTGGTATTCTATGATGCTGTGAATACGACATTTCACATTACCTTCAGATTACATTTACATTTTAACTACATAAATCCAGACATGCCTACCAGCCGTCAGAAGTGAAAGTCCTTTTCTAGAAACACAAGATGGTAGAAGATCAAGTGTTATAACCCCATATTTCTCAGTTTTCTAGTTTTTCAAGTCACACAGTCCAAAAGGCCCGTTAATTTAATTCAGTCACTCCATAACATTGCTTTATATTGAGAAGATATGTATAGGATGACACAGCTGCAGTACTCCCCACAGAGCATAAAAATTTAAATAGCCTGTTAAATGTACTGTAAAGTAATTTACTTAAATTATAATTGTGCTGAACTTCTTGCCAGTGTTCTGACTAATGTCAAATAGAAGCTAAAATATTCAGGAAACGTACACAGAGAAAGGCTTGTGTGTATATAAGAGCTGAATTCTTATTTTTGTTAATATAACGTACATAAAAGGGGTGCATATTTTCTGTTAGGATTTTCTGTGGACAACAAGCAATAGTATCCTTCTATTGTAGAACAATTCTGATTTATGTCAGGAGCCTGATATACAAATATCAGAGTAAAACACAAACTAAACACAGAAATACTTCTAAGTAAAATTCCTTTACTGTGTCAGCTGTGTCACCCAGAAAAAAACATCTCTCAACGCCAGCTGATAATTCTTCTCTTACTCCTTAGACCTTCTAAAAACCACAGTGGCTAATTATCTTGGAAAGAACACCTGCCTGCCTTTGTGACTGCTCAGAGAGACACTTGGTTTCTAAGCTGTTTCAGCAGCTCCCTAATGGCTAACTAAAATGCATTAGTAGAACTAATTAATTAAGGGAAGATGTTTGCTTTAAGAAATGCTCATAGATATTGAGTATAAAAAACAGTTTTGTACTTAGAATCTTTCATACCTACATCATGGTCACTTGACATATAAAAGACCTGTGCCATGTCACATCTCAAAATACTAGGAAATCAACAGAGCTGGGGATCTTTTCTAATATAGGTTAAGTTGGGCTTTATGTCTCTGAAGAACACTTAGCAGAAAGGAAAGGAAAGGATCTGCAATAACTGACCATAAGGAAATAAATTTCCAATCCTAGGTCAAGCAGTTTCCTCACAACCACAGTCCCCTTGGCTAGTAGTAGTTCTCAATATCAGGGTTTAGGGACAGTATTCTCCAATTTAGTGCTCCCGCTAAAAACCTCAAAACTCACTACTTGCTCACTCCCTATTACCCATTCCATTTCCTCTGCAGTGAAAAGTTGGAAAGGAGAATTGAAGGCACAAGAAAAGATACAGACTTAAGAACAACCTCTTGGAAACAGCAATGAGGTAAGAAAACAAACAGTAATAGCAACAATATGAATAGCAAAATTGTACAAGAGAACAGCAAGTGATTCACATGCAGATGCTCAGCATGGAGCCCAACCTGACTGCTGCCACACTATCCCAACCCAGAAGAAAGCCCTTCCCCCACCCCAGGAAAATTTTGTGAAGTGGTACAGAAAAACCTCCAGGTCCTAGCCATGCCTCCTCTGGCTGCTGTAAAAATTACCCTGTCCTATTTGGAACCAGATCAGTACCCACTCCTTATTCTATACCATTTGCATTATGCCCAGATCCTACACTTTCCAACTATATACTTATATATAGGAAAAAATATATCTGTATGTGTTTACAAGCACTATTATAATTTGTGTAATCAATGGCCATCCCTCCAAGATGTCTATTGAGTTCATTTAGTCCATGACTGTGGATTCTATCTGTCTAAGGTATCTTCAAGGGCAGGACGGCTGGTGTTCTGGTGGGTGGGTGCAGGCTGCATCAGGAGCTCACAACTGATGTATCTGGAGCAGTCCATATCCACTGTTCATGGTGCTTGTGGCATACAGTGGCAGTGTCATTCAGCAGCCAGTATTATACAATTCAACATTACAGACTGTTCTCACCCAAAAATCAAATCCCTTCAAGGTAATGTTTCCCTATCACTCTGCATTACACACCAAGTGCACCCAGATCCTTGAGCAAAACAATCCCACATTTGCTTGAAGCTGGGCTAAGCCAAACTTCTTTCCAAACATATTCCTCATATGCACCACAGTGACTTTGCCCACTTATATGGTATGTGGAGGTTTTAATTGCACAGGAGGAGCTCAATTAGCAGACCGTCTAGTATGGACTAACCAGATGGCCTCCACAAAATGTAGATCCTAATGCTTGAATATCCCACCACCTATTGCTTTCTACATGTTCTTTAACAGCCCATTTTACCATTCAATATTCCCAGAGGCTGGTGCATGATAGTGAATATGATACACCCACTCCATACCATGGTTTCTGGCCCAGGTGTCTATGAGGTGATTTTTAAAATTAGTCCTGTTGTCTGACTCAATTCTTTCTGGGGTGTCATGATGCCACAGAACTTGTTCTTCAAGGCCCAGGATGGCATTACAGGCAGTGAGCACATCTCCAGTGGTTGTTTCCACCACTGTAAGTACATACTACTTGGTGGGTTTGAGAGAGTGCATTGTAAACAATCTCCCTGGCCTCCCCATATTTATATTTCAACCATGGTCACCCATACCACAGAGGCTTTACGCACTTGTCCTCCTTGACTGCAGTGCATATTTCACAGTTGTGGATAATCTGAGAGATAGGATCCATGTTTAAGTCCACCCTCAGTTACAAGCCCATCTCCTCCCTGTTGCATCTTTTCCTTTATGACCTGAGGCATCATGGGCCCACCGAGCCAGAAGTAATTCACCCTTATTCTGCCAATCCAGATCCACTTGAGACACTTTAATCTTGGCAGCTCAATCCACCCATCCATTGTTGCATTGCTCTTCAGTAGCCTGATTCTTGGGTACACTTGCATCTACATGACTTAGTTTTACAAGCCAGGCAGCAGTGTCTTGCCACCTTCCAGCAGTCCAGATGGGTTTACTCCATACAGCCAACTGGTCTTTTTCCACTGGTCTGCGGACCACCCCCACAGAGAATTTGTTATCGTCCACAAATCAGTGTAGAGGTAGAGCGCTGGCCATTTCTCTCATTCAGAAAAATCTAAAGCCAGCTGGACATCTTACAACTCTGCAGCCTAGATCCACTTTGTCTAATTGCTGCAACTAATCCCATAGAACTCCATACAATAGCTTTTGATTTTCTGTATATTCCTACAATACAGCAGAACCATCAGTAAAGAGTGCATATCACTTTTCATTTTCTGGTAGTTGATTATATATGGTGGAAGCTCCTCACCATATGTCATCTTTTCCTCCTCCAATGATGATGATAGTCTAAAATTTTTGCCTTGAGGCCAATTTGCAATTTGTAATTTTGCCTTCAGGCCAATATCCCTGGGCAATTAGGGGTTTCTGTTTGAGCTTTCTGAGTGATCAGCACAGACCACTTAGCATGCTTCTGAATGTGTGAAGAGGATTTTCCTTTTAAACATCCAGCCTAAAACAGACTATCAGGGTGCCACAAAGAGTTGTAGTTCAGTGACAATCACTTCTGAACCAGTTAGAACTCCTTCTTCATAAACTGCCAGTACCTCTTTTTCAGTTGGGGTGTAACAGGCCTCATTTTCTTTGTATTCCAGACTCCAGAATCACAGGGGTTTTCTTCAAGTCTCCCAGGGTACCTTTAGCCAGAGATTCCAGGAAGGCTCATGCTCCCTGGTTGCAGTGTACAGCACATTTTTCACATTTTGTCCTGTCCTAACTGGGCCCATTGCTCCCAAGGAATCTCCTGTTTAATTTGTTACAAATCTTGTTGCTGTTCAGGACCCCACTCAAAATGTTTCTTCTTCTGGGTCATTTGTTAGAAAGGGTTTACAATCTGATTGTAATCTGGAATAAGCAGCCTTCTAAAACCCACAGTACTAAGGAAAGCTTGTGTTTCCTTCTTGCAGGCTGGTGGGGACATAGCTGCTATGTTTTTGACTATATCCACTGGAATCTGATTATATCCATCTTGCTATTTTACTCCTAAAACCTGATGTTCCTTGGTAGGTCCCTTGACTTTGCTTTATGGCAAAATTGACCTTCAGGAGGATGTGGATTATATTCCTTTTTCCAAAAAACTCTCTCTGTTGTGTTGCACCATACAATAATGTCATCAACATGTTGCAAATGTTCTGGAGCCCCACCCTCTTGATGTTTAGTCTGAATCAGTCCATGGCAAATAGTGGGGCTGTGCTTCCACTCCTGGGGCCATCAGTTTCAGGTGTAGGGGACACCCCTCCAGGTAAAAGCAAACTGTGGCCTGCATTCTCTTGACAAAGAAATGGAGAAAAACACATTAGCAATGTACATGGTGGCACCATCTTGCTGTCTTGGACTCCAGATCATCCTTAAATTCCAACATATCCATCACAGCAGCTCTCAGTGCTGGTGTGACTTTGTTCAGGATACAATAGTCCACTGTCAGTCTCCACTGGACTTATGCACTGGCCATATGGGGCTATTAAAGGGTGAGTGAATCTTGCTGACTACTCCCTGTCTCTCCAGTTCATGAATCATCTCATGGATGAGGGTCACGGAGTCCCAGTTGGTGCGGTGTTGTTAATGATACACTGCTGTGGTAGTGATCAGTACCTGTTGTTCTTTGACCCTCTGCAGCCCCACAGCAGAAGGGTCCTCTGAGAGACCAGGCAAGGTGTTCAGCTGTCTAATTTCCTCTGTCTACACAGAAGCTATCCCAAAAGCCCAACAATGCCCTCTTGGGTCCTTGAAATATGCTCTCCTGAGTTAATCTATGCCAAGGACACTCAGGGCCTCTGGGCCAATCAGAATGCGGTGTTTCTGCCTTTTGTTTCCAGTCAGGCTCACTGTAACTTCCAGTACATTCATCTGTTGGGATCCCCCTGTCACCACAGACACAGCGATAGATTCTGTCCCTATAGATCTTGATGGCATCAGGGTACACTGTGTGCCAGTGTCAACTAAAGCCTTGTACTCTTGCAGGTCTGATGCACAAAGCCATCAGATCCATACAGTCCAATAGATCAGGTTGTCACTTTCCTCCTGCTGGAGGCAGAGCCCCTCTAGTTCTAGTCATAGCAGTCATTGTTCATGTCTTGTAAATATAAAATGGATGTCCTTTCAAGAAGATCAGAAGAATGGATTCCATTCCATTGTGTCTGATAACTTGCCCACTGGACACTGGAGCAGCATTTATGCTTGAAGAATTTTCTGTGTTGGTTGTCCTTCCTCTCAATTCACACATTTGTGCTGCTAGGGTAGAGGTGGGTTTTCCATCCCACTTCCTCATGTCTTCTCTGGGGTCAAGTAAAACTGCATGTTATCTCATGGTGGGTGCCTTTTCTCTCGAACCAGTGAGTGCATGTTTCCAATAGCAGAGACTGTGGCCCATACTGGAGGGGCATAGGACATTTCCCCTCTAACAAGCTTGAATCTTTTGAGCCTGTCCGCAGTCGGGAAGGAAAACAATTATTTTATGTTGCCATAGTAGTGTAGTCACCTGAAGCCCTCTTTGTTATCTTTCCTTCATTGATATCAATGCTAATGAGTTCGTGTACAACAATGGTGTGCTGCATACAAACTTCTGCCAAATGGATTGTGTAAGCTGGACCTGATCTGAGTCTACAAGGGACTGCTTGTTGCTTGAATCCTTATAGGTTACCTACAGTGCAGCTAATTCTTTCAGGTACTAGATACATTTCTCCACAGCTTTCCCCCTGCTTGACCACACTACTAGAACATACTTGCAAGAATTAATACCTTTCTCTCACATTTGATGGGAATTGCTCCAGAGGCTAAGAGTTTCTGTTCTCTTCCCAATCCCTTTGTCAATGCCCACACGCGAGGACAGGGATCCCAATTGCATGGCTTCACTACCAGGGTTAGGTACCACAACCTTCTGACCAGACCAAGCAACACTGTGACCAGTGGCTCCATATATGGTAAACCTAATGCTTAGATCAAATTTGTTTCCAACACTCTGTGGCCACATCTGTTGTTATCTCAGCTCTTTGAGTCCCACAGTGGGTGCCAAACTAGGCTGTTTTGGTTTAGGAGTGGTATTCTTAAATTTAGTGCTCCCACCAAAAAACTCCAAACCATGTTCCGCTCACTGCTCACTTACTCCTCTCTTCCCCTTTCCCTTCCCCTCCCCCTGCAGTGGGCTGGAAAGGACAATTGGAGGCACAAATGTAAAGATTAGCAATTGAAATAACAATAATCTACTGGAGACAGCAATAAGATAAGAAAGTTCAAGAGAGAGGAAGTGATTCACATGCAAATGCTCACTCATGAAACAGCCCTTCCTTCATCCCTGGAAAATAAAGTGAGATAGAATAACCTCCAGGTCCTAGCCATGCCACCTCTTGGGTACTGCAAAAAGTAACCCTGTCATGGCCAGAACTAGGTCAGCAATTTGTGAGATGTGTGTGTGTGTGTTTTTCTTCTAATATCAAGTAGGGATGTACTCATTTATCTAGTACTCAATAACTTCAATGAATACAAGTCTATGCTTCATGGTGAGCTTAATGGTTTTCCTGAAGAGGAAATTAATACTGCATCTGAATTTGGAATTAGAATATGAGTTTTAAATATAGCTTTATCTAAAAAAAAAATCTATCTACTAAACTAAGGTAGAATTTGTTGACTGAAATTAAAATACTCTTTAAAATATATAAAATAATAGATTGTCTTCATTACATGTGTAAAATACATCAATACTTGGAGGTTTTGTGGTCTCACATCTTAAAGTGAGGTAACCTTATTTCCTCATAAATCTTTGGTAGTCATGTATTTTAACACATCTAGTATAACTTTGAGCTAGAAAAGCATAAATATGCACAGATTTTCCCTAAAGTTCATGTTAACATCATCCTACATGCACGAGCCTCCTGTGTGGCAAGACAGAATCAGTTGCAGGTATGAGCTATCTGCTTCGACTCAGTAAAACAATTCTTGGTTTGAAAAACAAACCAAAGGAATAATTTCAAAGCAAATTTCTGCAATATCCTTGTTAAAAAAGGGATTACTGCAGTGTCTTTAAAACCATATCATTTTTTTAAATTGTCAGAACTTTTAAAGAATTGTCATATTTTTCCCTTTTGCACTTAGATTTACTATAGAACATGAAGTTATTGGACTTTGCAGAGAAAATAAGCACTTAAGTGCTTAGGTTAGCAATTCATACTGGAGAAAAGTATCCTATGCACTCCTTAAGTGCTCTGTTTGCTTTTACTTCTTTTTTTAAAAATTCTTTAAATGCTTTTTATTAATCACTTGAGAACCTTATTACCATCACACAGTGCTCAATGATTTGTCTAGATTTGTGGGTCTGTCAATAGGTGATCCACAATGAACTATAATTTTGATCAGTTCACTTCTTTTAAAGTAAGGGCAAAGTACGCCTTTTTCACATCCATTGCAGCAATGTAAATAGAGTTCTATAAAGTACAGCTACCCAAACATGGTTTTATGGTTCTAGAGCTAAGTAGAGTGACATATATTCCATCTTTTCCTATTTGAAAGACTTATTATCTTCCCAAATTAGAATTTCTACTATGTAGGTAATGTTTAAATCTATAGGGAATGTATCAGACACTAGCTTCCTTTGCCTAAGAGGCATAATAGCCTGTGCCAACTGTGCTAGAGGAGGAAGCTCCATACCATTTGGGAGGTTCTTAAAAACATCAGAGAAAAAGAAACATATCCGTGTTAATATTTTCCTACTTCCTTACCCAATCTTACACACTCCCTCTCAACTGCAGAAAAGAAAAGAACTTCCCTAGCTTTACCTGTCTGAAGAACTCCTCTAGCAGAGACATGGTCCAGCGATGATGGAGATCCCAGGCCTTGGCTGGATGACTAATATCTGCTGTATGTAATAACAGTGATAAGGCTTTCGGCTTGTCAATTCTGAAAACCCAAAGGATCAAAAAAATTAATTGTCTGCTCTTGCAGGGAAGAATGACAAAAATCTTACCTAAAGGAAAATAAGGTAATTATAATCTTTGGCCAGGATATTTGTGAAGTGGTTTCTCTGATCATAAAATCAGACAACTCTAAAAGACTGTCTTATTCTCCAACATACATGATTCCTGTTTTAAAAGAGATACTAAGAAATGCAAAAAGAAATATTGTTCAGCCTTGCTCAGAAACTTTACAGGCTTGCTTGTCCGCACTAGCAGTCTTGAAGAGCTGCTGTGCTCCTCTTTTAATCAGTGCTGCAATTTATGCAGCTTAGAATAGAAAATGGTCCCTGTCATCCCACTGTAATGAACAGTGGGGATGTCTGGGGCTCTGACAAATTTAGACAATAACTGATAAATTTTTCACTGATATAAAACTAGTATGAGTACAGAAGGGAATCCTGATTTTACAGAAAAAAAGTGCTGGTGATTTCTTACGACCGTAACCTTAAAGGCTAGCCCATGAACCCAGTAAATAATGCTTTCTTGGTATGGGTGCTCTCATTTTTTAATTCTGCTTTTTGGCTATCCAAAATGGTTGAAGGAGTTGTAGCCTCTGAGGGGATCAGGTGGCTAGCCACACCCTGTTCTGATACATGTATAATACTGATACAGATATAATTCTGATACAGGTATAATGCTGGTATAACTGTGTCCAGGGTGAAAAACTGACCATCACTCAAGGCAATATAGAAGGATTTTTTTGGGGAAGAGCTGTGGATAAAATACTACAGCTCCCAGGGGCATACTGGGAAGAAGAAAAGGCTTTCCTCATACTGCTCCATCTCTTATTTTCCAGTCCTTCCCTCAGTGGAACCCAAGTTTTCATCTGTTCTCTGTTTATGAAGAAGGCCCCTTTTGGGGGTGACAGCTGATACCATTTGCATAAGGACAAAGTGCAAGTTATGTTCTGCAGGTCTTATAACCTAAGTCATACTCAATTATAGACGTTACTCTAATGAATCATGTCCTTAATGTTACCCACCAGGGAAATGCCCAATGAGGCTGGTCCCAACAATGGTGACATTTGAAAGCTTTGGGCCACCAGCACAGAATACAGATGTGCATGTAGGCATGTGCCCATCCCTTCATAAGTGAATTAATTCAAAATTCACCAGCAGAAAGAAAATTGCTGTAGATATCAAAGAAAGAGAGAGCCTTTGGAGAAGTGCTTTTGAAGTTAAGCATATTGGCAAAGCACCAGCTGAAATTCAGCCCCCTCACTGCACTATGTTGTGAAATGACTCACCCTTCTGGCTGTTGCAAAGCATTCTTCATAGCTTTGATTTGCTGGAAGTGACAGGACATATCAGTAGCCAACACCATCTCAATGACTAGAGCTCTAAATTCCCTTTTGGATAGCATCACAATGAGAGCAGCAAGGAAAGAGAAGCACAAAACCCAGCATCAGACACATTCCAGTCTCTTTTGTTATCTGCAAATTATTGGCAGGAGTGCTTTTTTATGTAACTCTTCATTCCTCTTTCAGGGATGGGGAAGAGGATGAAGGATTTTCTGCACAAACATAGAAATGGGAGGTATGCAAATGAAGCCAGGTGGCTAATCTTTAGTAAGAGGAAATACTAGATGTTTTCTGAAGAGCACATTGGTATTAGTATTCCTTTTTCAATTAAGCACAAACTTCTTAAATTGTTTTCTTCTCTAGGGCATTCTTAGAAGGAAGGGAAAAGACTGTTTAAAGCCTCAGAATCAGGTACCTTGATTCAACTGGTCAATATGCGTGTTTAAAGTTGAGTCATATGGTGGAAAATCACTACATTAAAAAAATTACCTAGTATATATGATGCATATATGAAATAGAGACCTTTGAGAACCTGCACTTCTTCCCTGCTTTATTAATTCAAAATATTCCCGTATGAGATTTTGTAAAGCAAACTTGTTGTCCTATTTTTTTTTTTCTGGACTAGAACCGATTTTCTTAGCTGGTACAATGCTGTGTTTTGGGTTTAATATGAGAATAATGTTGATAACACACTTGATGATTTTGTTGTTGTTAAGTAGTACTTAATCCAAAATACAGACTTTGGAGTTTCCCATACTCTGACAGTGAGCAGGTGCACAAGAAGCTGGGAGGGAGCATAGCCAGGACAGTTGATCCAAACTGGCCAAAGGCATACGCTATATCATAGAACATCATGCCCAATATATATTTGGTGACAGACTAGGCATCAGTCAGCAGGAGGTGAGCAATGGTATTGTTCATCACTTGTTTCTCTTGAATATTATTTCTCTCTCATATTTTCATTACTCTTATCATAATTATCATAATCATCACCATTATTAGTAGTATTACTACAGTAGTTTAGACTCCAATTGAAATTTCTCTGAAGATGATATGGATGTTCCTAAACAGTTTAAAATACCACAATGTTCTGATCTAGCACACAATACATTTTTTTTCTGTTTCTCTCAATTCAGTCTCTACAGATTAACAGAGGAAAAACAGCTCAAGTTTAGCATATCAGCTCAGGATTTTGAAGATTGAAATGGGTCAGCACTCATTTAAAAATAAATCACTACTGTCCTTTTTATGAATGTCTCATGAAGTCTGTTTTGATGATTCCTCTCTTGCTCATAGTAGCTGTGCTGAAATACCAGCCCCAGGCCACCACTGCGTACAGGCCCAAGACTGCTGTGCTTACCTAATCCCATGGGTGGCACATAATGGATGCTTCACCACCACAGTTCTGCAACACTGATGGTATCAGTTGGCCTTGATCTTCACCCCCTATAACCACCTCCTCCTCCCAACCCATAAGTAAAATCAGTTGCATAGTTAACAGCATCCCAAATAATTATATGATGGATGAAATTTTTTTTTTTTTTTTAATTTGCCAGTCCTGGTCAGTTCCCAGCAGCCTAAATGTCTCTGTCAATACAACCAAGAGAGAGGAACCTAAATGCATAGAAATATACTTTTACAAGAATATAGTGTGATAATGCTGTGGGAACAATTAATGCTGGGGAACAGAAGACTTTTCACTACATTCTCTGGACTACAAGTCTATCATACTACTCTCCATGGGCTACTTCATGCATAGCTTATTGCAGTAGGAATAGAAAAACAAAGGGCTCCGTTCAGGCAAATGACTCAGTGATTGCAGTGCAAGAATGTACATATGCCTACAAGCCCACAGATACTACATTCCCTTTCATAAATGTAAATCTGGAACATGCACATCCTTTGACCTCTGCATATATTTCAGATCATCATTTTCTCTGAAACAGAGATGAAAAATACTCCTGAAATGGTAAAAAAATAAAGGATTTCACTACTGAAAAGTTATTTGTCACTCAAACAACAGGCATCACAACAGCATATGACTTTGAAAATCAATAGGTAAAAGTTACAGGTAATGCATGAGAGATCTCAAAAGATGAAACACTTGAGGATTATGAGTTTGTGTATTTGACAACAAGTTGATAGAATGCTGAAATTCATTACAGAGAGAATCGAAGATAGATATTTACCCATTTCTTGATTTTGCATCTGAGTCAGGTTAGAGCCTGGGATACACACAACTGTTATTTTTGCTCTGACCATCTTGAGCACTTTGTTTCTGCAATCATCTTCAAAGTCTACACTACACATTATGGTGCTGTGCTCTGCATGCTGCCTAGCAGCTCTAGCTACACAGACCCCAGAAATATTTTACAAAATGTGTTTCCACTTAAGTGTCTCTTGACTATATTTATTTATTCCAATAATGCACAAAAGCCTGTTAACATTTTACATTACATTCTTTCAGAGTGATCTGATTTTTGTCTGGGCTAACATCTTTCTGTTAGAGAAGTAAAGTATATAAAATCAGAAGAAAAGCAAGTCAACTGAAACTGTTTCTGATTTTTTTTTTAGAGAATATATTTGATGAACTCAAAGATGAAATGAGGTAAGAGAAGAGGCTGCACTACTTTTAAATATCAATACATTGCTACAAAACTGTCCAAACCATAGCACTGAATACTTATGCTTTATAAATATTATTACTAACATATAGTGAACAGGCAGGCAAATTAGTTCTCTCTCCATGTTACCAGTGAGAGAGTTAAGTCAGATATCCCCCAGGTATTTGTGCTGTATCTTGTTCTCCTTTATTCTATAGTATTCAAACACAGTTTTGTATTCAGGAAAAAGTTCGTGAAAAATAAATGTTAATTCATTCAAATATTAACTGTTATGAGTAATTTCTTCCATAACTTGACTTCAGAAAAATTGTCCATATCATTAAAACATAAGTAAATTAAAGCTGTATCCAAGAAATGAAGAAATAGTACAAGCTGATGAAAAAGGAAAGATGATTATGTCCCTATAATCTGCCTACTATATCAAACTAATAGCTTTAGACATGTCCTTACGTTAATCTCTTTGAGAAAGTCACAGATGCATCATGTTAAGTATTCAAAAATGCGGTCATATCAGAACATTTTCTATTAAAGGTAGCTTGTGTATCAACTCAGGCCCAGGAAATGCCCTGAAGACAATGGAATCCTCCATTGGCACTTAAAGAACTAAATCAATCTAGTGTTTTCTCCTCGTCATGTGGCATCATGGCAATCAAGTATGGTAGGAATATGGAAGAGATGTCCTGAGATCTCCATAATCCACAATGGTTTTCATTAGAGGAAAACAACAGTGCTCTTCAGTACCTCCTCCCCAGCTGCATCCTCTCTCTCCCTCTCCTAAAAGACAGTAAAAATCTAACTCAAAGAAAAGACAATCCTCTAAAGATTCTGTCTGCGTTGTGGCCTTGATAAAAGAAGCATGAGCCAAAGGAAGAAAGGAACCTAGTAAACAGCAGAGAGGTAATACCTTATGTCACCAGTGGACACTTCTGAAGCCTGTATTGCCTTTTGTCTCCTGATATGCCCTGAAAACAAGGGACTGGGACACTGTAGGTGATGCTACAATTTTGGATGGCACTGAAGCAAGGCACTTGGGATTTCTGTTGTGTGATATGGGTATTAACCAGGGCATTGCAAGGAGGCCCAAACTCAGCCTCCGGATGCGACTCTTAGCAATTGTTGAGGAGAGATACCTTTGCCAAGAACATCTCCAGCAGCATTAAGGCCCTTGGAAAGCCACCAAGCAAGGAATCCAAAGCTCGAAAGAACTGGCTGTGATCGAGATAATTTTCTCAAATAATGATGAACACAAAAGAATTCCAGACCCTGTACAACGTTAATGTGGTTGAAACTTGCACAGCTTGGGACATAAACGTACTCCCACTTCCTAGTGATGCTGCAATGGAATGAGGAAAATGAGACACTGAGTACTATGACACAAGAAGGCTACAGACATATGAAGACACTGTACACATTGCAACCTGAGCCAAAGTCTCAGCCTTTGAAAAAGACTTGACTGTGCATATGTGGAAATTGGAAGAGAGGATTGAAGAGAGCCATCAGAGAGCCATCAGAAACCCATCAGAAAGTCAGAAAGGAGCTTTGAGAGGGCCTTTTTCACATTTCATGAGTACAGATCAGAATCCCTGCTATCTGAAGTAGGCATCCCACAGCTAGGGAGAGGGAGTACACTCCACAAGACAAGTTATGGTTCTTCTTCTGTGAATATGGAGAAGACATGAGAAGATGGGATGGAAAATTCACTTCCATCTTAGCAGCATGGGTACATAAACTAAAAGAAGAAACTACTAACAAAGGAAACTTGGCAAGAATTAATTTAGGTCCAGTTTCCTCTGGGTGTGTTCCGGGGCAGAAGAGAAGTTAAGATCACATGACAGGTACCTTTGAAGGGACCTCCAGAATGCAGGCCCCGGGAGTGAATGATAGCCAGAACTAGAGGGGCTCTGCCTCTAGCGTGATAGAGACACGGGAAAATCGTGTCTATTGGATTGTGTGGATCCAATATCCTGGTGCACCATAACCACAAAAATACAAAGCTTTGACTGACACTGGCACTTGATATACTCTGATGCCATCATGACATTGTGGGGGCAGAACCTGTTTCCGTTGCTGCAGTAACATGGAGTCTCAGCAGCTGACTCTGTTAGAAGCTGAGGTGACCTAGACCAGGAAGGAATGAAAAAAACAACCTATTTTGACTGGTCCGGAGTCTCCGTGTATTCTTGGTATGGATTACCTTAGGAGTGGTTATTTCAAAGACCCAAAAGGACTTTGTTGGGCTTTTGAGATAGCTGCTGTGGAGACAGAAGACATTAAACGCCTTGCCTAGTCTTTTAAAGGACCCTTCTTTGGTAGGACACCTGAGGCTTGAAGAACAGCAGGTACCAACCGCTGTCAAAACAATGCACCATTGACAATACCGCACTGACTGAGACTCTGTGATTCCCATCTGTAAGACGATCCATTAACTGGAGATCCAGCGAGCAGTCAGCAACTAATCATGGCCTGGATGAAGTCACACCCCCAGTGAGTATTGCTGTGACAGATATGCTGGAACTTCGGTGTGAAATGGGGTCCAAGGCAAAAAACCGGTGCCACCATTGACATTGCTAATGCATTTTTCTCCATTCCTTTAGCAGCAGAGTGCAGGCCACAGTTTGCTTTCACTTGGAGGGGCATTCCCTTCACCTGGAACCAATGACCCCAGGGGTGAAAGCAGAGTCCCAACATTTGCCATAGAAAAAGGTGAGGCTCCAGAACATCTACAGTACATTGATGATATGATCCTTTGGGGTAAAACGGCACAGGAAGTTTTTGAGAAAGGGGAAAAAATAATCTACATTGTCCTCAAAGTGGGTTTTGCCATCAAACAAAGTAAGGTCAAGGGACCTGCACAAGAAATTCAGTTGCTAGGAGTCAAGTGCCAGGACAGACATCAACAAATTCCAGAAGAGGTGATTAGCAACATAGCTACTATGTCCCCTCTGACCAGAAAGAAGAAAACACAAGTTTTCCTAGGAAACATGGATTTTGTGGGGGTGCAAATCCCAGAGTACAGCCAGATTGTAAGCCCATTCTACCTCGTGACAGAAGAAAAATTATTTCATGTGGAACAACATCAGTACTTTGAACAGATTGCCCATGCAGTAGCTCTTGGGTCAGTCAGGATGGGACAGAATGAGAAGAACATGCTCTACACTGGAGTCAGGAAGAATGGTCTTTCCTGGAGCCTCTGGCAGAAGGTGCCTGGAGAAACTCGAGGATGACCTTTGGGTTCAGGGATACAAAGGATATGAGGCCAACTACACCCCAATAGGAAAAGGGATCTTAGCAGCTCATGAAGAGGCTTGAGCCACCTTAGAAGTGATTACCACTGAAGCACTTGTCATTCTCACACACTGACTACCAGTGCAGGGCTGGATATTAAAACGGAAAGTCCCTTCCGCATATCATGTCACTGATGCTACATGTAGTAAGTGTATGGCTCTCATCACACAGCAAGCTTAGACAGAAAATCCTAATCATCCTGGGTTCTTTGAAATCATACTGAACTGGCCCGAAGGTGAGAATTTGGGACTATCATTTAAAGAGGAAGATGAGTAGGTGACATATGCTGAGAAGACTGTAAGCAGCTATCAGAGAGTGAGAGGCAATATACTTTCTCCACTGGTGGTTCTTGCTGTATCACAGGGTCTAATAGAGAATGGAAAGCAGCTGTATGGAGCCCTATACAGTGAGTTGTGGAATGTACTAATGGACAAGGTGAATTAAGTCAGGTTGCAGAGCTGAAAGCCATCTAACTGTCTATGGATATCAATGAGTGAGAGAGGTGGCCAACACTACCTCTACACTGACTCACAGCTGGTAGCAAACACTTTATAGGGGTGGCTGGAAAGTTGGATAAAAGCCAATTGACAGCACAGAGGAAAACCCATCTTGGCTGCTCTAGTATGGCAAGACATTGCTGACCAGGTAGAGAAAATGATCATGAAAATTTGTCATGTGGATACATATGTGCCTAAGAGTCAAGCTGATTATGAGATTCACAGCAATTAACAGGTAGAGCAAGCTGCCAAAATTAAAGTGTCTCAGGCAAATACAGATTGGCAACACAAGTGTGAGTTATTTCTAGCTTGGTGGGCCCATAATTCCTCAAGTCATTAGGGAAGAAGAGATGCAACACACCAATGGGCTTGTGACCAAGGGGTGGATTTGACCACTTATACTATATCCCAGGTAAACAATGATTGTGAGATGTGGGCTGAAATCAAGCAGGCCAAGCAGGTAAAGTCTCTGTGGTATGGGGGGCATTGGTCTGAATATAAGTATGAGGAGGCCTGGCAGATTGACTACAACACTGCAAATGCTATGTGCCCACAATGGTAGAAACTACCAGTGGCTGGCTGGAGATGTACCCCATGCTTTGTGTCACTGCTCAGTACACTATGCTGGGCCTTGAAAAACAAGCCCTATAGCAACATGGCACGCCTGAGAGAATTAAGTCAGATAATGGGACTCATTTCAAAAATAGCCTTATAAACACCTGTACCAGCTGCTGGGAAAGTCAAGCAGAGCAATGGACTGTTATAAGCAACACTGAAGGCAATGATTTATGGGACCTTCAAGCTGTGGCATCTGCATTTAGCAAAGGCTATCTGGTTAGTTAACACCAGAGGTTCGATTAACTGAACTAGCCCAATCGTTACCTCTGTGCACAGTATATGGAGATAATGTCTCATGACGCATATGAGAGCTATGTCAGGAAAGACAATATGGGTTAATCCCACTTCAAGCAAAGGCAAACTCAGCCATGGGATTGTTTTTACTTGAGGACCTGGTTACACTTGGTGGGTAATGCAGAGGGACAGGGAAACAAAATATGTCATCTACCTCAAGGGGATTTGACTTTGGATGAGAATAATCTGTAATGTTGAATTGCATACGTAACACTTGTTGCTGAATGGCAATGCCACTCCATGTTGGAAATAACATGAACAATGAGAATGAACTGCTCCCATTAGATCAGTCATGGACCAAATGAACTAAATCCACATCTTGGGGGAACAATCAGTGACTACTGAAATAATACCTGTATTCATATATAGTTGTTTGTATGTGTATATGTATATAGCTAAAAGATATTAATTGGGACATGATATAGATGATATGGAATAAAGAGTGGCTAAAGTCTTGGGTGGGTGACCCAAAAAATGTGAATTGTATTCCATTATTCCTCTGTGTCAGTCCATGCAGTTTGTGTTACTGTCTCTTTAAGACCCAGGGATCAGAAGTGGATCTGGAACCAGTGTTTTGGATTCATGGAGACTGGAGGTGTCAGGGTCCCTTTAAGAGTGGGGGAACACAGACAGAGTTCTCTTTCTTCTTTCTCTATGGGCTGCCAAGAGAGTTTCCTGGGGCATACTCTCTGGGCCAGGGCAGAGAGAAGCAGAAGCATTCTTTAGTTTCTCTCTGAACTCCGTGGGAAATTGCCTGGTGCAGGTCTCTGAGAAACTGCATTTGTCAATCCTAGACTGTTTTGGAGGAAATGTCCTAACAACCCTTTTGGTCACAGTTGCCACAAGCAACCCCTGTACCTGCAGCTGGAATAGAACCTTTTTTGGGGACCTTTGTTTTTGCTACTGCCACGCAGGACAGTCATGCTGTGAAAACTGATCCTCCCCTCTTCCTCCATGACTTACAGCTTTGTAACTTATCTGCCGCCCCAGATCCAGTTGCCACTGTTGACAGAGCTGCCACCACTAGGAGAAACCCTGTTAGGTGGTATGGAGCAAATGGTTCAGCAAAATTTGACTGGTTTTGAACAAGAATAGCTCTCCAAGTTCTCCAGGTTTCCTTTGTTTTATCCTTGTTCCCCCTTTGTTGCTGTTTGTGGCAAGAGGGAGTTTTGTAATCATGGAGGTTCAGTTGTACTGCTGGTTTTTTTTTTTTCCTTTGCTCTATCTCTCTATCTCTATGGTTGCGAGAATGGATCTCCTCCACCATCTTGTCTTTGTCATCTGGCTGATGTGGTCTTCTACAAAAGTCTCCATATTGCGGAGGGGCTTCTCTGCCATCTTGTTTTCTTTTTTCTTGGGGAGTCCATAGGATTCAGAACCTTTGTATCTAGTGGTTATTACTGTTATCTTGATTATGGCTGGGTTTATTTTAGCAAACTTACTTTTCAACTTATATCTTCTTGCATTTGTCTCTCTTTGTTGGTGACAGGGGAGTGGTTAAATAGAAAAAGAAGGTAGCTTGTTTCCCAAGCTCCACCCCATGAATTGTCTCTAACCAAGACACTTCTCGGGAAAAAGCATCCAGTTCTGGCTTCAGAGTTGAAAGCAATACCTGTGTGGCAATCAAGGAACTGCAGAAATGCAGATCATTGCCACAAAATGTTGTTCCCAACTGTGAGCAACTCTGCAGTCGTTGAAACTGGCCTAAAAGACATAGCAAGAGCTGCGCTACACATTTTAGCTTGCCCTTCTCCCTTCTATACTCCATCACACAGTACACACTGGTGGCATCATTTTTTTCAGGTTTCTCACTAAGCTGAGATAATTCAAAGGATAATTCCACTTCTGGAAGAAAACAAAAGCCATGATCTAAAAACACTGATCTCCATCAATCTTTACAGCAAATGAGCTAAGCTGGCTTACATAGAAACCCATAGACAATGAAGTCTGCTAACAGTGACAAAAATTTATAGAAGTCTAAAACAGGCAAACTTACTGCACAGTTACAATAGTTACATCTCCTGAACTGATCTATGTGGCTAATTTTGTTCAGTCAAAGTCTTGGAACTTTATTATTACAGAAATTAATAGGAAAACACTAAGTTAAAATAAATATCATCATTGGCTAATTCTCACTAAAGGTATAAAACTCAGAATATGCATGTACCCATCCTGAGTGTATAGGAACGAAATTTTACAAGAAAATGTTACATGATCATGCACACATTATTACTTATGAAAAAAAGGCATATGACCAAAGTTAGTAGAAAAAAATCAGAGTTTCTCACCACAGTCTTGAAACAAATAAAAGTGATTGACAAGGAGGATTCAGAATTATTTGATGGTCAAAACACCAGGCAGCTTTACTGAGAAACTCAATGTTGAATTCAAAGTTACTTCCTGAAGTTGTACTCCTATACAAAACTGAACAACTAAACATTTTGCAGATATCTTTTTATTCAGCCTTTATTCAACCTCTTTATTTTAATTATTATTTTTATTTTATACTTGGCAGTAAAGATTTCAATAAACTGCAGGGAACTTACTAACAATTAAATACAGTGTCAAAAAAGGCATCTGTAACATTATATTGGAAAACATATGTTCAATTTGCAGTTTATTTTCTTAGCTCACTGTGATCTGGCTTTGTTAGAGTTTTTTTATTTTATAACTTGCACAAATGAGATTCACAAAATGCAGCAACTCAATTAATTTTCAATATTTAATAAGCACCAGAGAAATTTCCATATTTCTCTATGGAAGAAAAAAAGTTGTTTAAGCACTAGTAATCATTCAACTCTCTTCTTCTTGAGTGTAGCCCAAAAGTCTCTTCCATTCTCATCTGCTTTCCTTACAAAACCCATGGCCATTTATTTTTCAACTGTGAAATGTGTCTCTGATTTTCTGTGTATCTTTCCTGAAAGTACATTCTCTAATTAGATGACAGAATACAAAAAAGTTATAAAATCCACACAGATATCTAGGATTGCAAATCATCAGTTCTTTTCCCAGTATTGCGAAAAAAGGACTCAGAGCTCAGCTCAGAAAGGTGCTCAAGAATTATAGTCCAAAAACATCACTTAGGCCTTTTGTAGAGGGAGCTTTATCAGTCTACAAATGTGAAGTTTAATTTGGGCATATCATATTAGTTGCCCAAATCATCTTTCAATACTGAGGGTCCTACTTTTGAGTCTTAGAATGGGGAAACTCTGGGCTTCTTGGGTTTTATTTTTCAACACCTCAAACTTTGCTGAAGGCAGTTGATGTTTACAGTGCTTCCCAAATGCTTGCCTATGAGATTTTGTAGTGGCAGTCAAAAGAAAAAGCACATAGAAATCATGATGTTTTGGAATTACAACACTTCCACATGATGCCCTTTATTTTTCAGCGCTGCTGTTTGATCACCAGCTATAAAATCATACTTGAGAGAGAACAAATAAGCAACACAAAGCACTGAATATTTTTGCTCAGGCAGTTAAAATATATTTTAAAGGGATGAGTTAATCTTTTGAACTTTGGTCCTAAGCACATTGTATCAGCAGAACACACATATTGGCACTACAGAATCAATGAGAAATATCTGAAACTGGCTTTGATTCAATCAAAAACTTCCAAGAGTTTTAAGTTCAAAATCAGGCTGAAGTCTTTACCTAAAGTCAGTACTATGCAATGAAGCAGACTCAGTTAGCTGCTCCACTACAAACTGTGGCTCTTCCTTGTAGACAGTGGCTCTAAGACTGATGTTTCTAGTAACTTAGTTCCTTATGTTTCCTCACTAACATTAAATGAAGCAATAATTTTCTGCCAATATTTGACAAGGCATTTCCATATGTACATAAAATAGATTTTTGACATCGCAGTGGAGACGTTTTCTTTCTGTTCCTTCTTGTTGCCCATCATGACACTATTCTATATATTGGTGGGTAGAATTTTCAGGGCACTCCTCCACATTGACTGAAATGAGCACTGTAAGTTCCTGGTGTTTGACTATAGGATCAAATCACTGTTGACAAGTTGAAATAAATAGGAAACTCAGGCTAAACACATTAGCAAGCAGAGCCTTCACTGACCATCTTGGTAGAAGTCAGCCCCAGAGGCAGGCTTATTTCCCTACATTTATATTAAAATTAGATTAAACAACTCTGCAGCACTATGTTGCATTTAAGAATATATAGAAGGCACTGTGTGTCATATAGGATTTCATAAGCTGCTTCCTCTCCCATGAAAAAGACCATGGGGCTAGATCCTTCCTGTCTAGCACACTAGGCTATTTTTAAATTATCACCCCTTGAAATTCACGAAAAACAGAAAACTCACTTTGAACTGTCTGCTATTAGAAAGCTAATCATGGGCTCATTTTGGCACATAAATCATATATTTCATGAGGCTTATTTTAAATTACAGCTTCTTCAGTCTCCTAGGCATATTTAGTAGATCAATGCTTCCTGGACTGGATTATGTTTTGCATTAAGTCCCATTTATAATTTCCAGACAGGAAGTGTTACATTAGATAAAGGTTATATTTATGCTTTAGGACAAAGAAACAGCAGACTAGGTCTACACACAATTATATGTATATGAAGAGTGTCTCTGTGATACTTAATAATTATATGGGAGTTAACCCATGTATACTATAAGCCATTGTCACAAAGTCTAGTCTCACTATCTGAAGTGAAAATTGAAAGCAGGAATAAACAAGACAAACACCTTTTAAAGTTCTTAACCTTGTAGTATAGAAACACTAATATGTAATATACAATAATGCATATTTCTATTCAAACAAGGTAATACCAGTCTATGATGGTGCTCCAATATTCCTAGGCAGCTACCATGCTCATTTTTACCTCCAATCATCCTTTGAGAGATTAGATAAAATATTCATCTCTTCATCATCTTGCAAAAGACGATACGCCGCACTAACGTGGTGATTTTCAAGCACAGACCGGTCATTATATAAGATGGCTGAGTCTGACCTAGCATTTAAAAGAAAACATGGGAAAGGGTGTTTTTTCCCTGTTGGAAGAGACTCAGAAGTTTTCCTTTGATCAGCTACAGCAATTAAGTCTATAGAATATATATGAACATTTTAAAAGTTCTTGTAATGCTATGTTAATTGCTGTTACTCAGTAAAAGAAATCTAAAGAACACTGAAAAATCTATTTCACCAGATGACACTCACCTAACTGTCTTGTCACATACTTGAAAACAAGTGCTGAAAGCTGTGAGAGATATGTAAACTTAGAGTAGAACCATGAGGCTTTTTCCTAGCTCTTATGCATGTCTCTATGATATTAAAATCTGACTGTACCCAAGTAAGCAATTGCAAAATGTGACCCAATACTGTTTCCAGAACAGCAAACTGGCTGTAAGCAAGATTTAACTCAACTGATTTCTGACATCTGTGTGCTAGACTATGCTGTCTGGAAAGGCAATTTCCAATGGGACAGAGTATGACCAAAGGTACTTCATGCCTGATTTTAAGCCCCAGAGAAGAGATCTGTGATTAATGAATGGGTAAACTGGTCTGAAGACAAAGAAGTTAACAGCAACAGAGGGTGGATATGTTTTGTTACAGTTCTCACTCATATCTTCTTCACAGAGAGCAGTATATATTTTTATTCTCTGACACTTCACACCATCTGATGTTCAATGTTAGAAAAATTGAATTACTACTGTCCTTCCTTGAATATTTTTACAAGTATTTGGAAAGTACAGCAGATCCCTAATTCCTCTATGCATGAAGTTGTAAGAAGAGTAGTGTGGCTTCACCCAGAATAGAGACAGAGACTTCTTTCTACATTCCCAGTCTTTACTGTGCATATGTGTGCTTTATCCTGGAAACCATTATTGATGCACAGCATGATTCAGCTAACACACTACAGACATCTATTTTAATTACAAACATGTAATCTAATTTAATTACATTGCATTTTAAAAATGCCCAAGCGTGCAGTGTCAGCCGAGGACATTTAGACATTTTGGCATTTCTACCAGTATACTCCTATTGTCAAAATGATACCCAGACATTGGATGTCCAATTATCACTGAAACTAGAGACTTCATAATCTTTGCACACTTTTGAATTTTGCTGCCATCTTCATCTTATTTTCCTCTCTTTCACCAACCCAAAAGCTTTATAAAATACATAGGTCCAGTCTAGTTTGTGATCAGTTAATTATGCTCTAGCAATTTATGATGCTTTACAAAAGTATTTCCCTGATTAGGTAGTGGCAAGCATATCCCCTTGCTGCAGGTGTGGCTTTCCACTCAAGTGAAAATAGTATGTGTAGTATTCATGTTCACTGATAAATGCAACAAACATGACCGATTGCCTGATTTATGTCAATATTGTCTGAATCCTCAAATTCAACAAGAAGAAAAAACTGTAAAATTACAGTAGCTTCTTCAAAACTTTGTCAAAATACATCACTCTGTACAGCCTTATGTCTTTAAAAACTTTACATGGAAATATTTTTGGAACTTTCTTTTTCCTGGTTAATAATATGAAACAATGCTCTGGAATTTAGAATACATGCATTCCATTGTGAATCTTTGAATAAGAGAAAATTAAATGTAACCTGAGAAAGTTAACTTTCCTGCTGAAACACTTGAAAGCAGAAGTTCCTGCACTTTTCTAAGGTGGCTGTGCCGTTATTCTCCAAGGATTTCTCCCTCTATTTCCTGACCCTTCATCATGATTTACAGTGGCCTCACCTTGTCTGGATGTGAAAATTGTTGGTGGTTCCAGTGTGTTCATAGTCATGTATGGCAGCTGCAAAAATCATAGCGAAGATTTCCAGCTCTGTCAGCCAGTGCTGAAAAGAGATTACAGTACAATCAGGTAAGTTGTCATTTTCTTAGGCTTTTGTCTTCTAATGTAAGTTATTTATCCTCTGTTGACAGTCAGTGTTGCACCTTTCCCCCGAAGTCTGCCAGCTGTTTTAAAGCAAACTTCTCTGGTTGATACATAAAAGCCAAACCAGTGTTCATCCTGGGCTTTCATCTAAATAAATTGAACTTCAGCAAAATTGTTTCAGGAGCTAATAAGGTTTAAGGCAGAGCAAGGGGAACTGTGCCCTTCTGAAAGAGCAATGGTTCAAGAAGAGAAACAAGGAAAACTCAAGAAAATCAAGGTTCATCAAGGGGAACTTGATGATATATGTGCAGGTAAACACATACCACCAGGGTACATATTTTCAGGTCAGTTTATTTGAGCAGCAGAGACTCAGATACAGAAGAATGTCACTATTTTCCAGAAAATGAAAAGTCTTTGTCAGTCACTGAATCATGAGGAGAACAAGGAAGATAACTACAAAAGATGTACCTCTTGTTATTTATTTATAATTTTTTAAAACACTTGAGAAAGCCCTGAAGTTTGTGGAATTTTTTCTAATTCCCTAGTCAAAGCCTTATTTTACAATGCTTAAGTCACTTTTGCCTTAGATTTATAAATTATTCAGATGCTTTTAATAATTTTTATCCGAGTCAAATAATTTTGTCTGGTTTTCCACTGAAAAGGTGGAAAAGGAGTCAAAGGTTTTAGATACTGTAGATGCTGTAAATATTTGTATGAAATGTTTAAATGTATTGCATTTAGAAAAAGCCTTTACCACAGTGACTGCCAAATACTTCTATAACACCTCACTGTCAACCTGCAAATGTTTTGACAGGCATTCATGTACAAATTGCCTTTTAATTCAAGGCCCAGCAAAGGCACTAAGGCATCCAAAATCTATTCTAGCTATCTTCTAGAGCTCAGGGGCCAGCACTAGTATGTTAAGCATGTGCAGGGAAGCACAGGTAACAGTGGGACTCTGCACACAGCAACCTGTCTAGCTCTTTATCTGTGTTTCACAGTCATCTCTGCATAACCAGTGAAGAATGGAGCAAGTCTCATTATTAAAGATCCCCTTACATTAAATATGTAGTTTGAAAAGATACTTTGCACAATGCTACTGACTGTAATCAAGATAGATCTTGGGTTTGGGTTGTTTCTATTTGTTTGGTGGGTTTAGGTTGGTGTTGTTGTTGTTGTTGTTGTTTGTTTGTTTTTTGGTCTTTTTAATAGCAAGGGAGAGAGGATGGTGAGGAGCGCAAGAAACGATCAGGAACAGAAACTTCACTGTTTTCTCATATTTACACAACTGATCCAGGATATGACTGGAGAGCACTGATGGTGGAGAAGTCTGTTCAATTTTGTTTCCAGGTGTGACATGTGAATAAGGAATGATTGCCAAATGATTAAGAACATTAATTCAACTTTCAAGCAACAACTCCTGGCAACTGCAATGGGAGAAAAAATGGAACTAAGATTTCCAGGCTACATGACTTTCCTTGCCCACAGGGGTCTGCCATTTCCAAAAGAAGAGACTGTAAATGATAGAAAAAAATCAGGGCACAGGTGCTCAAAAACAGCCAGAGTAAGTCTGTATTATGCTTGCAGAACTCATTCAAGACACATTCAGCTAGTCCAAAGCATCCAGTTCAGACCACCTGGACAGCATCTGGTAATTCCCACACTAACAAGATCTCATGACCCATGTCTTACAGCATCACTAATGCAATGTGCCTTAGTGTTTGAAGTTTCTACTTTGTCTCTTAAGGCACATACAGGGAAAGTGCTGACTTGCATACCTTACCAAAGCATCTCTTGTTGAACAATTTTGGATAAGGAAGGTTTTCAAATATGGTGTAGCAAATCTTATTATTAGCAGTATCTTGTATTAGCAGTATTAAGTATCACAACAGCATTCCAGGAAGATCACCCAGAATAAAACTGGAATTACAGATGTAGTTTTTGGTAATAGATAAAGCAGTGTAAGTAGAACGAAGTCAAAATAGGCTTGTGAGTAACACAAGGGAAGTAGCTGGAACCTCTTAGTCCCTTTTTTCCCGCCACAACCTTGCAAGACAAAGCAAACAAGACAGCAAAGAGCCTGCAGAGAATGAAAGCAATCTCCATCAGAGTGCTGACTTTACAATTCACTGCTTTGTGGTAGATTTCATCATGGAAACAGAAATCTAATTTTTAAAGAACAAAGTCATCAAGACCAGCACGATTGTCACAAAAGATGAAAAGAGCAAGGAAATGTGAATGGTTTTGATTTCTAAAGAGCTAACAAAACCAATCCAGAATAAAACCTTATCAAAGTTTCTGTGATGGTAGTAGGTCAGAAATGGCGAAGGGTAAAAGGCATGAAATACCAAGTATTTGCTTGCAGAATGAAAACAAAGGGCAAGGAAGCATAATTGACTTTCAAAAATGTACAATAAATGTGAAGCATTAGCTACTAGGATGTCTCATTTGCATGTAAACAAAAGGATTGATGAATATAGAAAGAAGAAGGAAGAAAGAAGAAGAAAGAGTTGTGCATCCAAATCTCACAAAAAAAGAGAATGCATTTCCAAGAAATTGATGCAATGTATGTAATTAACTAGTTTCCTTCCCAAGAGTTTATAAACTTTTATTCCAAAGCAGGTATTATTTTCAAAGCTTATGATGATCTGCTTATTAATTAAAACAGGCTAGTGGAGAAGATTATCTCACTTTCCTTTAGTACTAAAAGATGTGACAGAAGTCCTGTGCTTTCACAGTTTTTCAAGCCTGCTGCAGGAAATAGCCTCCTGTAATTCCTGTCAGTATCAGAGAAAGAAGTCTTAAGCTTTACAATTTTCCCACCATTGTCAAGGTTAAAAAATAAATTGTGGTATTTCCAAACAGTAATAAAGAATAATCAGAAAACAATACCAAAGAAAGTAATAATCAGAGCTGAACAACAGAGTTTAATAAAGGAACGAATGAAATGAGCAAAAAGGGTGTCAGCTCTTTGAAGCTGTTCATGCAAATGATGCTTGTATGCCAATCCTCTACAAGATAATATCATGGGGTGACTTCATGATGCTGAATTGTATCCCCATTTGTCTGCCTTGCCCAGAAATAAGTTTTGCACCTTTGAGACTGGTTCTGAGAGCAAAGGGGAGGGAGAGAAGAAGCACGTAGTTTGTTTTCAAACAATGCACTCACTCCTCCACTTTCCTGCTCCTAGACTGTGTTGTCTGTGGACGGACAGACAGTGGGATAGAGCTCTCCTTTGCTTTCAGTTAGTTTTTAGCTAGCTGAGGCAGGGAAGTTCCCTGGACTGTGGGTTTTTTTTATTTCTTTTCTTGGGACTGTATAAATCTGCTCTGGACTGAAAACCCAGAAGAGCACCGGCAGCTCGCACTTGTGGCCCACCAGGTCAGGCCTGGGCATTTCCAGCAGAGGAGAGACTGATAAGAGATTGAGTAAGCTGAGCTGCAACCCACGAAGGGGACTTTCTGGGTTTATTATCTCTTCAGAGTGGCAAGAGGCTTTATTGTTTAATATTGTTCATTTTTTTTGTGCTGGTGAATGCTTTGCCTGTTAAATAAACATTTTTTTCCACTTTTCTCCAAGGGAATCTTTTCCCAAACCAGTTGGGGGAGGGGTCACTTCTTCTTTTCTAGAAGAAACCCCTTTGGAAGTTTTCTCCCAAATTTGCCCTAAAGCAGGTCAGATAAACATCTGATTAATTTCAAACTATCTTTCGACATTTTGTCTATGAGAGAGCCAAAAACTTTGTAGTTTATACAGTAAAGTATAACAAACTAACTCCAAAGCATCATCCTGAGAGAAGAAATAACAGGAAAGCTGATGAAATTTTATGAAAGGAGAGGGAAATAAGATTTAATTGAAAATAATTTTTTTAAAAAATGAGAGATTAAACAAAACTGTTCAGAGACCTCATAAGTAACAGGGAGCATGACAAAGGCAAATGAACCATGTGAAGACAAACCAGAAACATATTTCTGGTTTCTCTTCACATTCAACTTTTAAGACTAGAACAAATTTTAACTACATGGACCATTTAAATGTGAAAAAGGCAATTTTCCACATTACAATTAACTAGAAAGATTAGCAAGAAAAATGAGGGTTTTTTTCCTATTTTTGTATATAATTTTTTCACAAGTGGTCTTCATCTCATTGGTGAAGAATTAAACCAATGGCCCTAACATACTTCTGAACCCGAAATCTTGTGTTCCAACATGTCCAAGTTACTTACATAAATATTGTAGAAGTGATGAACTAAAGAACTATACTTACTACAGTAACGATAAGATAGTTATGTGAGCAAATCCTGGAAAGAGGAAAATGTACCCTATGTTTCTTTACTGTGTGTGACCACATTAGGCATGTAAGAGGCTAGCCTTGCTGTCAGCAGGACATTAGGACTGATGACTTCTTATTTTCAAACTACATTAATCTATGCACTTTGAGATTGGTTGTATAGTTCAGGGAAGGTGAGGTGAAAATTAAGAAGAAAGAAAACACCTAAAATCTAAGTTTAAAAAAGCATTCAAACAAAAGAAGCAAAGCTGAAATGTCACAGTGCTGCGAGTTTGTGGAGTGGTTTCCTGTTGTGCTATATTTGATCCTAAACCAAATTACAGATATGATTTGCGTGTGGGAATGATTAGTACTTGGGAATATTCCTGGAAAGCAGAAGACACTCCTCTGGATCACAACTCCGTCGTACTGGTTTGCATCGACTACTGTGTATGTAGCTAATTGCAGTAAGAATACATGGGCCATGGGCTCAGTTGAGTCACTGACTGCAGTGCAAGCATATACATATGCTTGCAAGCACACACTCTAGTTCCTGTTTTCTAGATGGAAGTCTGGTATGTGTACATTCTCTTACCTCTGCACATATTTATGAATATTGCACAGATTCACTTCTGTAAAGGATAATAAAAAATGTTTTTATAAATACATTAATGGCAAAAGGAGAGGGGCAAGGAAAACCTCTGCTCTTTATTGGACATAGTGGGGAATACAGTTACCAAAGGTGAGGAAAGCTGAGGTACTTAACACCTTCTTTGCCTTAGTCTTCACCAGTAAGACAGGTCATCCTCAGGACAACCAGCCTCCTGAGCTAGTAGACATGGACACAGAGCAGAATAGATCCCCTAAAATCCACAAGGAAGCTGTTAGTGACCTGATGAGCCACTTCCATGCTCACAAGTCCATGCGACCACGTGGGATCCAACCGAGAGTGATGAGGGAGCTGGCAGAAGAACTCACCAAGCTGCACTCCATCATCTATCATCAGTCTCGGCTAACCAGGGAGGTCCCAGATGAGTGGAAGCTAGCCAGT
>JAYDZK010000113.1:49742861-49775555 GCA_034509185.1 Euphonia xanthogaster
CTTTGCTGGGTTAAGAAACGACTGAATGGCTGGGCCCAGAGAATGGTGATGAATGGTGTTGGATCGTGTTGGTGGCCAATCACTACTGGTATCCCCCAGGGATCTGTGTATGGGCCCAGTCCTGTTCAAGATCTTTACTGATGATCTGGATGAAAGGATCGAGTACATTAGCAAATTTGCAGATGACACCAAATTGGTTGTGAATATCAATCTGCTGGAGAGTAGGAGAGCTCTGCAAATCAACCTGCACAGGCTGGATCAATGGGATGAATCCAACAATATAAAGTTTAACAAGACCAAATGTCAGATCCTGCACTTTGGTCACAACTACACCCTGCAGAACTACAGGCTGGGGACAGTGTGGCGGGACAGTGGCCAGTCAGAAAGCGACCTTGGGGGTACTGATTGGCAGCAGCCTGAACATGATCCAGCAGTGTGCCCACCATGGCCAAGAAGGCCAATGGCATCCTGGCCTGTATCAGAAATAATGAAGCCAGCTGGATTAAGGATTATTTCTCTGTACTCAGCACTGGTGAGGCCCACACCATGAGTACTGTGTTCTAGGCCTCTCACTTTAGGAAGGATGTTGAGATGCTGGAGCATGTCCATAGAAATGCAACAAGTCTGGTGAAGGGTCTGGAACAAGTCCTATGAGGGGCAGCTGGGTGAGCTGGGGTGGTTTAGCCTGGAGGAAAGAAGGCTCAGGGAAGAGACCTTATAACTCTCTACAACTCTCTCAAAGGTAGTAGGAAGGCGGCGGTTGGTGCCTTCTCCGAGGCAACTAGGTGCAGGACAAGAGCAGTCTTAAGATGCCCCAGAGGAGGTGTAGACTGGATATTAGGAAAAAGTTCTCCAGAGAAAGAGTGACTGGGCATTAGAATGGGCTGCCGAGGGAGGTGTTGGCGTCACCATCCCTGAAGGTGCTTTAGAAAAGACTGGATGTAGCACTTAGTGTCATGGTCTAGTTGATAAGGTAGGTTGGACTTGATGATCTCAAAGGTCTTTTCCAATCTGGTTTACTCTATGATTTCAGATCACCTTTTCCTCTGAAACAGAGGTTTGGTTTTGGGGGGGTCTTTTGGGTTTTGTTTTTTATTTCTTTTTATTCTGCTGCATTCTCTCTCTCAGAGGTAAAAAGTCCAAATTTCTTCATTGCTTACTCATGTATTTTCATGTCCTTCTGTTTGTCTCTTTTTAAAGACTTTCCTTGCTTTATTGCACTCAGACAGCATAGGAAATCCCATTCAGCATCATAGGCTAGAATGAAATAGTAGTAGTTCACTCACATCTGAGTTGTTGCTAAATGACTAACAGATCAAGAAGCAGCAAGATGGGAAAAAGTAGTTCGAACATGCATAGGATGGAGGTCAGCTATATTTGGACAGCTGTAATCCAGTAGTCTTTTTGGAGCATGAAAACTGCCCTTCTACCATGGTTTGAGGGGAAAAAGGGGAACTATTTCCTCACCACTAGAATACAATTCACATTACTCAACATTGCACCTGTTCCTACTTACTACAGTTTGCAGTGCATTTTCAGTAACTAATGGTCCTAAAGGCAACAGTGACCAATTTATTATCTTACAGGCAGTTTTGAGTAGGTAACTGTATTAGCTGCAATTCTGACCTAAGTGCTTTCTACTTCAGACACAATCAGAAGCAAGTGACACAACTTCTATCAGAATCAGCCTGTCTGAATCACCTCTTGAGACAGATAGTACCTAAGTCCTTCCAAATCTGCTTCTGATAAACAGCAGCATTTTCTGCTCTAATTGCAGTGTGACTGCAATTCACAAGTGCAATCTACACTCAATGCAGGAAACTTGGCATGTTAACAGGAGGCTGTGGAGTGTGTGACTACTCAAAGAAGAGCATCCAGTTCTGGCTTCAGAATTGAAAGCAACACCTCTGTGGCAATCAAGGAACTGCAGAAATGCAGATCATATGCACAAAACATAGTTCGCAAGTGTGAGAAACTCTACAGTTATTGAAACTAGCCTAAAAGACATAGCAAGTGCTGCACTATGCCTTGTTAGCTTGTACCTCTCTGTCCTATGCTCCATCACCCAGTAGACACTGGTGGCAGTTTTTGGGGCTTGTTTTTGAGCTGCACAGAAAAAGGTATCATCAGCAAACAAATATCACCACAAGTGTTGCTGACAGACAATTTTTATAGTGATTTTTTATAGTTGATCAAAGATGCTCATTGCATGAGAAAGTGTTAGAATTTGGTTGGGCTGAGGCACTTGGTTTTACCTTACCCTTTTTTTCAACAGTTCCAGATACAGAGTTTGTAACAACTGGGGATTGCTTAAGAAGGCTTGAGCTGCAGTAAGAGCCTCAACATCTGCTGACCTGGGTTCATGTGTCCTCTCTGCAATACAAAGACTCCATGACCCTGGAACTGCACACTGCTTAGTGAAAGGACCTCAGAGAAATGAAGTGTAGTAGAACAGAATTACATGTATTCAAGTACCAGCCAGAAACAGAGCAATCACTGAATGGCCATGGTATAACAGGAGATAGCTGCTAACACTTAACAGATTAACCTCCCTTTCACTGTCACCTTTGCCTCTACACTTCTGCCAGTGCAAGAGCAAGGGCAAATTAGATGCATGGAAAAAGGTGAGACAAATAATGTGGGGAAAAGATCGGCTCCACAGAATCAGACTAAAGGTAATTTCATTCCTTTTTCTGGCTGCAGCAGTAGCCAGGAGAAAGAAGAATAGAATGAATACATATGTATCCTTTGAACTTTCCCTGCTATTTATTCTCCCCAGCCGTGTGGGCCAGCAACTTTCTGAGCCTCCAGCTAAATCCAAACTGCAATGGAATCACTTCACTCTGGAATATATCTTCCTTCAATTTCTCTAGTCCATCCTCAAATGTGTTTCTGTTGTTTGTCTTGAGAGTCACTGTGGGAGCTAAGTTTTTTTTAAGCCCTTGTCCATTCCTGTCATTGTTGTCAGACTTCAGCTGTCTGTATGTTTCTGTGCAAGCCAATCCAGATATTTTTGCTGTAGAGAAGTGGATTGAGGTCAGCATTTCCAGATCCCAGCACTTGTTATGCTCAGATAAGTGGAATGAATTATCACTTGGATGTACTGTGTCCCTACCTTAAGTTAAGAAGAAAGCTTAGACAATACAATTCTTCATTTTAGGTGAAATGAATTCCAGTAAAAGTGTCTTGGCAAATTCACACAGAAGATCTGTGGCAGAGTGAAAAACCAAGCTTGGGTTTCTCATTCATCCTGTCATTCATCCTAACATAACTATTAAAAGAGTTATCAACAACTTCACTTACCCTCTGTTTCTAAATAATCCAAAGTCTTTACCTGTATTAGTCCAGCCATATCAAATTAAGTGTGTCTACAGTGTAAACAGGTTCCACTGTGCATTATCTCAATTAATAAGGAGAAACTCTTGTAAACTCACTATATATTCAGGATGCCAAGTCTTTTACTTACCACAGTGCCTGTCTTGAAAAGGAGATAATGGACTGTCTGTGAGACATCTGCAGCATGCATTAGGTTGTGATAAGGATTTTTGTGTTTACTGTAGCCAATCTCTAGAGCTTCCACAAAAGACACCAAGGCAGATATGGGAATCTAAGTAAAGCAGCACAGAATTAAAGAAAGAAACAAAAACAAAACAAAACAGAAACAACCAAAAAAAACCATCACCAAACAAACAAACAAACAAAAAAAAAAACAAACATAAAACTCCCAGCTTTAATGGCTAGCATTCAGACAGGAGTATTTTGATAATAGGTTCTGAAAGAGCCATGTGTACTTCACAAACAAACAAAATGCTAGAACATTTGAAATAGTCATTCAAGAGAGAGAGCGAATTCAGGTTACTGAAGTAGTAAATTGGTTTTTCCATCCATAATTACATTACATGTGAATCCTTCTCACAAATAAATACACAAAATAAGTATACTATGAAATGTTGTCTGGAGCACACATAGAGTATGAAAAGTAACAGCAACCACTGGATTGATTGCCATGGAGAAATATTTTCAAATAGATTGCAAGCAACTGCCTGTTACCTTCATGATCCACTGGAATATATCTCTGCTTTACCATTCACATTTAAAATTTTCTAATGAAACACATGATATAGTAAATGCTAGATAGTGTAAGAGGACTATAATTTATCAGACCTCTGGGTTTTCACAGCAAAATCCAGCCTGCCCATCCAATGGGATTGCCATGTTCTTCTGACTTCAAGAGTAACTGCAATTACCTGACATAATGCAATTCACGGTATTTCTAGAAAGAAGGCTATGGTGGTAACGTATGTAACTGACAATATGGGTTCTCCAGTTTCATCTGCTCAGACAGCAAATACATTAAATGCTAAGGTTTCCATATAAAAGATCACTGCTATCACTGCTCTTCTCCTCTTAAGTACATTTAAGCAGAGGATGCAGTTCTAAGCAGACATCTTGATGTCTCATCAGGCATAGGCAGTTCCTGAAAAATCTAGGCATCTGTAAACTCTTTCCAGTTGAAGTGAGTTGGGAACCCCTCAGAAATAGAAATGTCAACAGTGGAAGGGATGACAGAGTATCCACATGGAGACAGGGGTCAAGAACTGGATGGCAATGTTTCCTCTTCGAAGTTGGAGAAAACCTCTGTAACAATTACAAAATTATAGAATAGTTTGAGCTGGAAGGGACTTTGAAAAGTCACCTAGTCAACCTGCCCTGCAATGAACAGGGACATGTTCAACTAGACCAGGTTTCTTGGAGTCCAATCTGATCTTGAAAGCTTCCAGGGATGGGGCACCTACCACCTCCCTGGGCAACATTTTCCAGTGTTTCATCACTCTCAACATAAGAAAATCTTCCTTATATCTAGTTTAAATCCATCCTCTTTTAGTTTTAAATAATTAGCCCTTGTCCTATTGCAACAGGCCCTGCTATAAAATTTTCTCCCATTTTTCTTATATATCCCCTACAAGTGCCAGACGGCTGCAATAAACAATCCACAGAACCTTCTCTTCTCCAAGCTTAAAAACATTGACTCTGTTGGCCGTTCCTCACAGGCAAGGTGTTCCAGCCCTCTGATAATTTCTGTGGCCCTTCTCTACAATGGCTCCAACAGTCCATGTCTTTCCTGTGCTGAGAACTCCAAACCTGGATGATCTAGGTGCAGTACTCCAAATGGGGTCTTATGCGAGCAGAGTTGGGAGTAGAATCACCTCCTTTGACCTACTGGCCAATCTAATTGGAATGAATTTGAATTTGCTTTCATTTTCTCCTGTTCTCTTTTGTGCCTATGAAGCTCAGGAAAATGACACCATCATTCTCAGAGGACTAAATGCAGTATTCCTGATGGATTTCATTTGGAACGCCCACCTAGTTCATGGTATGCCATTGCAATTGACAGTACTACTTACATCACATCTGTTTTTACTTATTAGGGAAAGTGCGATGTTCACAAATTCTTCAAAGATAACTAAAATTGCATTTTTAATTGAAAAAAGCAGGATGAGAGGGAAGTTGAAAAAAATTCAGGATGAATGAAGATAGCCATCTTCTAACTACTGACCTTGAAACGGTTGATCAGATCATAGCGTGTGAGAAGTTCATAGAAAATGAATTTCAGTGCATGATCCCCACTGGCATCATTTAATGCAAATACATCAAAGGACCATTTGTCTACATTCTGCAAGAGGAGGTAGAAAAGACAGTTAATATGGTTATTATTTTTACCATTAGCATCCAATTTCTTCGCTTTCTCTCACAATTTGAGAATTCCAGTAGTGATTTAAAGGTATCATTTATTTTTCAATAAATTCTTCATAATCCATTTAACCAATCAATAAGTATCAGTTTACTTATGAGTGCTGTGTGACTTCTGTTTAAGAAGCTTCCATTAAGAACACATATGCTGTTTGTTTATTCTAAACACAGCAATTCTCTACACTGGAATTTAATCACCAAAAGATAAATCCTTAAAGATAAAAATCCTTCTTTGCTTTAGTAGCTGAGACATTGAGATGGTCCTATTTGGGCTGATGTGATACATTAAGTGCTAACAATTATATAAAATTCTAACCTTTATAACAGAAGAATAAATATCTAATTCCAGTTGGGAAAGTTACAGTCAGCTGTAAATTACCTACTAGTGTTTCAGGCTGGTCAGTCAAGAGATCAAGGAGGGAAAGTTCACTTCTCAGCTGCTACATCTAAACTTTAAGGTCTAATCTTGCAGAAATTTGAATCTCAAATGTTAGGGAAGGCTGTGGGAGGTGACAGTATTCATTGTCTAGCAAGAGATGAAGAGAAACATTAATTCTTTCTAAATGCTCAGTTTCCTAGCTTTCTGTCTCTTCTTAACCTTTGGGGACTTCATATATAAGTTGAAAAGCAAATTCACGGATAGATGTTATTCTGCTCATCATTACTGGAAGGCACAACATTTTTGTAGCCATAGGTAAGCAGAAGTCTATACTGCAGACATTGTAAGTGACTACAGGTTCTGTGTTCATTACCTGTATATTTGCTAGCCTAGAAAATATTCCTGTCATGGCGTGGGCATTAAAAAAGGCTGAAAAATTCAATTCTAAACCATGTAACTCTTTCAGCAGTAATTAATGCAAAGTTCCGTCTCTAGCACTAGACTGATGAACAGCAGGCCACTACAACATACTCTGTAAACATGTCTCTATGAATGGTCTGTATAATCACTATTCAAATGAAAGACAAGGCTGATAGTCCTTTTATGGCAACCAGTTTTTTATCTTCACACCCGTGTCATACAAAAAGGCAACAGATTACTGCAGTAGAAAAGTTAGTATGAAATGTATATATAAGGAAAGAGAGATTCTGTGCACTCAATTAAAAAAAAAAGCCAAACTTCTTATCCACTGAAAAAATGGGACAGATTATACATCTAGAACTTCTGCTGCTACAGCCTTCAGGTTTCTTTTTGCAGAAGCTGCAGTATTTGATTCTTTTTAAAACCAACTTCTGTCACAAAGCTGTGATTCCACAGCTTTCGGTTTTTAAGTGCAGATGTCCTCTTGACCACAGCAGCAAAAATGAGAATTTGTAGTTAAAAAATAAGCTTGTTTTGACTTAGTTTCATCTCAATTTTTGTCCTTATTAGCATGACTCTGAGAGGAATGTTGATTATGGCAATCCAGAACAGATGAAGGTGTCTGTGTGTTTGGTACACTCCTACACCCTTTTGCATGCTTAAATCATCAGGTCATTTTACAGAGCACACTAAGGAGTCAGGTCGCTGTAAGGGTTTTTTAATTGACCTACTGGACTGAAGCAAGCAACAAAATACACCATTTTCAATGGAAGAGATGGGACTGAGAAATTTCAGATGAAATATGGTTTTTAAGACAGAAGACTTCACAGAATCATAGAATATGCTGATTTCGAAAGGAACCATAAGGATCATCAAGTCCACCTCCTAGTCCTTCACAGGACATCCCCAAGAGGTACAACATGTGCCTGAAAGAATTGTCCAAATGCTTCTTGAACTCCATCAGGCTTGGTGCTGCGACTACTTTGCTAGGGAGACTGTTTTGGCTTCTTCAAAGTAACTCCCATTTCAACCAAATCCATTACCAAACCCAAAAACATCCAAGCAAAGACATGTTCTCAAAACAGTTTTGGAAAAAAATATATATTCTAGAGTGCACAGTGACCAGGTAGATGCTATTTCACTCTGAGCAAAATTAGTCAATGACTTTGTTGTTATTGGTTTGTTTTAACTTATTCTAACATGATCACTTCGTTTTACAACCTCATCATTTGAAAACATAGAAAAAATTGAGGAATTCTATAAGGTTTAAGTCAGTTGAGAGTAGGTGATGAGTCTTCAACTGTCTTGTTACTGCAGAGGAACTCAGGAGAAGAGGTACCATTACAGATATCTTCTCTCATAAGATGCTATGGACTGTAGTTGCAAAAGAACAAAGAATTTACATCCCATTTCAGGAGTGAAGCTAGCACTAGTCAATATGCAGTTGGAAAAAGGTGGGGGTGGATACCTTGATTCTGTATATGAAGGGCATGTTTGATCATTCTTCTTGCAATTCCTACTACATCTTTTGATGAGTTCTACTATTCAAAATGAAAAGGATAGCTTAACTGCAAATCTTTCCAGTGTGGAGAAATGCTGCAAGATGTCTTAATGAGTTTTATACTTAATACCCCTGTGTATTGCTCCACTATATCACCCTTTTTCACCATTGCATGACATGGTTGAACCACATGCAACATGTAATCTGCAAAACTGCTGTGTAGGCAGCTAGTTGTCAACTTGTGTTTGTAGTCTTGATAATTCCTGCCTAAGTCAAGAATCTTGCAATTGTCCCATGGATTGAAGCATCGTTTATTTTTCAGACTACTTCTGACTAGCTGTTTTCACTCTGAAACCTCAAAACTCACAGAAGAGTCCATTTTCATAAAGTGATTGTCACTTTGAAGACCTGAAGCTGAACAATGCAAGAAATTCCTTTCTCTCACAGCAACAGATCCTTTCCGTTCTCTATCTGTGTTTTCTTTCTCCCTTGTGATATGTTGTGAGTGATTCCTAAATCTTCATTTTAATCACTGTAATCTAGAACAGAATTGCAACTTTCACAACCTGAAAATGACCTCAGTCTTGAGCTTCATTCTTTCTTTTATTGAAAGGATAATCCCTTAGGCGAGTTAAATGATTAATGTATGTGAACTAACTGAATGTCAGAGAGAAAGAAAGACTCCTCCTTATCATGGCAAATATCACAGTATTATTTTGATGCTTGGTACAGACCCCCCTTCAACACCTTTTTATTGGGATTACCTTTAGCACTCCAATTACAGCTGGTGGGTAGCTCAAGCCGACCATATTTGAAGTACGCCTGTACATTCTACCAAGATAAATAGATAAAGCAACACATAAATAGAATTAAATGAAACAAAACAAGCAATCAACAAAACTCATAGAGCAACAGACCATTACAGGAGACCTTGTTTAGCCCAGAAAACCCTAACTGAAATTTGGACCTTTTTTCCTTCCATTTTGTTCCTAACTTGCCCAATATTCTCAATACTATTCTTATTGTATAGCTTAATTTGTGAGATACTCCCCAGTATCTCACAGCTTTGTTACAGAGCTGAATATGACAGTACCAGGTCTTCATCAGTTGGAAAGGCTACACTCAACTGAACAAGAAGTTCCCCATTTTCCATTGCACATAAGTGTACTGACCTTTCAGTTCCCTTAGTCCTTGCTGGCCCACATGCAAGCTAATTCTGAGTGTACTTCAGAAACCATTTGTATGAAATGAATCAACTCCAGTGTGATCCAGCTGTTATTTTTGTCTGCATGTTTTCAAGATCAGTATAAAACCTTTTCAGTGTTTGCCATGTGTGTGTGTTTCAGGGAGTGAGAGAAAAAGAACAAGGTAATAATCAACATCTGTAACAATATTAAAGTATGTAATGTACCAGATTTTAAACTTGATTATGAAATATATTTTAAACAGATTATAAAGTATGCACAAGTTTTTCAAGTTGTTTTCAGGACACATTCTGTTTAACAGGATTTGGTAAATGCAGAAACTCTGTCATAGCTTGAAGGTCTTTCCACAGGTTACCTTTTTTTTTGCCCTAAAGCACTGTAGGACTAAAAAGAAATTATGGAAAGTTCTCTTCCATCTGAAATGATCCTGTGCAAAGTCTTCCTTCACTGCCATTTTTCTTTGTCATTTTCTGCACTCAGACCTGAAAAAAGTCATTCACCTTTGGAGACTTATGTTTGCCCATTCCAAAAATCACAGAATCTCTTATCCCTTCCTTTCTCTAGTCTGAAGCTCCATAGCATTCTCTTAAGAGATAATTGAGGCAGAACCCCTTTCCCTTAGGTCAGGAGAGTCACAACCCTCCTCCAGTGCAGTATTATATCTGAACACTTCCTTCCTTGGGTCACAGTGATCCAGGTCAGCTGGAAAACAGCCCACTGAGCCAGCTTTCTGCATTTACCTCCTCGTTGAGCAAATCCCCCACAGAATGAGAGTTAATTCACAAGTAGCCTGTCAAACCTTGGAGAAATCTGTCCCAAGGAAAAATTAGAGGTTTAGTCTTATTACAATTTGCTGCCACTCTTAATACATGTACAGTAACTTTAGTGCACAGATAAAAATATTGGCTATAGTCATGACAAAGGAGGCTTCTGTGAGCCTGTGTGGATTGTGGTCCACTGTCTGATATGCATAACCTCCTGCACAAAGGGCTGTTAGGCTGCCACTGCAATTGTGATCAACAGTGAAAGATGTTCTGCTCTTCCACTCCTGACTTGAATTTTGCTGTTACAAAATTACACCAGAGATCTGAGAGATGCTGTATTTCAGGCTGTCCAAAGAATACTGACAGTTTCACATATGCCAGCCCTCTTCCTGGCTTAAGCAAAGGTCAGTGAAGAGTGGTTACTTGACAAGAAAAGGTAAGATTAGGAGTCCAAATTGAAATGAATAAATGTTTTAAAGGGTTAAAAAAATAAAATCAGTTTTAGCAACAGGTTGTGATGTAAATCACAAGAGGGAAGGCTGAGAGGACTCAATGGCTTTTTTGAAATCCTCTGAGCTCCAGAATTTTCACATCAGTTTTGATCTATAGTTAGCTCCAGCAATAATATGGTAAAGGACTTTGTTCTGTATCTTAGAACTTCTTCATAAGATATACTAGACCACAGAAGTAAACGGAAGCAAAGGAGAGTTTGAGCTGTCCAAATTTTAAATGCTGTTACTCCTGACCTAGGACTATGCAGAATTGTATATTGTCCATCAAAATTATACTGTGTCTGCTATTACATCTGCACTATAGTAAGAACAGAGGAGTAGGTACTATTTCAGTTTGCAGTCTTTTACTAAATCCCAGTAGGTGGGTTACTAGTGGTTTACTAAATCCCATTTTAGGTGTTACCCAGCTCTGTGTAGAAACATTAACAGAAGCACATTAAAGTGTTCTTCATTCAGCAGTCTTCCACTAGTCCTCTGTGGTCGTCTGGCCTAAGGTACTCTTCTCCACCTCCTGTCATTGTGCCATGACATACTATAGGTGAAACGTGAAGTAGATAGCAGAAAGAAGTAATTACATGACACTTTACCTTTCCACAAATATCCCTGCTTGCACTGCATGGACGATACTCCTGAACCGCGGTTTTTCCTCAGTCCTTTTGAGCATCATCCCCATTTGCCGTGTGAAGGTAGAAGCCAACCAGTCACGGACCTCTGAGGGCACAGAGTCAGACTGGATATCACTGAGTTCATCTTCTGTGTCCAGTAAACGCCTAAAAGGATGAGGAAACAGAAGGGTAAGCAGAGTTCCTTAGACAGGACTACAACATTCTTAAAAAAGAAACTCACATCTATTCTAATTAAAGCAGCTGTTAAAAGTCCTTGATTCATCAGCCCTAATAGAACACACTAGTACAAGTCTTCAACTGCTTGTTTATTCTCCTACATACTTACATTTCAGATTGTGGAACTCACTACTAGGCTGAGAAAAAAGAAGTATCATCCTTCTGAAGCACAACTACACGATCATCTGACTGTTAATGACTTTACATCTGTAATGACTTTACATCTTCAGCTCATCATATTTCTGAACTTTCTGCCTTTCAAAGGTAGTTTATGGTCATTTCTGGGAATTTCTAGCATCTGAGTTAGTAACACACAGTCCTCTCCTCTCCCATTCTGGTCATCTGTGTTGACTCTAAAAGTGCATTAATCACTGGGTAAATGGCATGTAACCAAGAGGAGGGAACTCCTCTGCAATGTCTTGCCAGTCTACCTCTGTTCATGAGTATTTTTATTTTTTTTTTTATTTCAAAGACATCATACAAGTGAAAAATTTAACATTATTCAGAAGAAATAGTTGAGTAGAAATTTATAAACTGTCAGGAAAAGTAGGCTGCAATGACTATGAAAGTATTTCTCTAAGAAAAAGTGTATTACTTTTATGTTTGGTTTTGATCTCCTTCCCTTTTCCAGGAAACTTAAAGAACTTTTTAAATGAAGGCCTGAAGATCTCTTCTACACAGAATACAATATTCTAATGATTAAAACCATATTGTCTATGAGTAATAAATCTTGGCTCAACCAACTTTCACAACTGGCATGTAAATTACAACTGGTGCTAGATATGAGTGCTGATGTCTGTAGTTAGCTCACCTAGTTTCATCAATGTATACTGACTCAAGAACAGTCGCCGCATATTCCAAATTCTTTTTTAGATCTACAACGGAAGCTTCCCCTCTCTCCAATTGCTTTACCAAAGACCGTAATCTAAAGAAAGGAAAACAAAAATCTGATTACTATAAAGCAAAATAGGTTGAAAGTGAGTATCAGTTGCCAGGACAAGACCTTGCATACACCTTGACCGGTGAGAACTTTCGGAAGTCTACAAGTTTTTTGAAGATTTTTTCATCTTGATACATGAAATCAACAAAAATTACTTTTCAAAGATCAGTTACAATGATGCCAGGTAAATATACATAATTGCATGGGTTATCACAGAATCATACAATCACAGAATGATAGAATATGCTGAGTTGGAAAGGACCTATCAGTATCACTGAGTCCAGCCTCTGACCCTACACAGGACACCCCAATAATCACAACATATGCCTGAGAGCATTGCCCAAAGGCTTTTGAACTCAGACTCCTTGAGTCCTGTCACTAGTCATGAGAGGGAAGAGATCAGTATCCACCCCTCCACTTCCCCTCAAGAGACTGTTGAAGACTGCAATGAGGTCTCCTCTTAGTCTCCTCTTCTCCAGTCTGAACAGATCATGTGGTCTCTGTCACTCTTTGTAAGGCTTCACCTCCAGATCTTTCACCATACTTGTGGCCCTCCTATGGACACTTTCTAATAGTTTAATATCTTTCTTATATTGTGGTGTGCAACAGTGCACACAGTACTCAAGGTGAGGTCATACCAGTGCAGAGCAGGGCAGGACAATCACTTCCGTTAATCAGCTGTCATCACTTCCATTAATCAGCTGTCTGTTCCCTACTCAAAACTGAAATAAGTAAAAATAGAAATTACTTTAAATTTAACACAGGAGCTAAGAGAGGACAATTTCAATTCAGCCATAAGAAGGAACTTCTTGAATAGTATCTGTTAACAAATTACTCTTATTCCTAATGATTGATGTACACATGCAAAACTCTATTGGAGTATACTTAGAAACACTATTGTAGAAATACTATACAAGGTTAGGAAATGCTATGATTTTCATTAGATCAAGCAGCCACCATGTATCTCGGGCATATTAAACAGAACTCACTACTTTCGCATTCGAACAGTAAGCATTGCTTCATATGCCTCCTTGTTTCTTCATTCTGTGTATGGGGAGTCTGCAGATATGACCACTTAACTAGCTACCAGAAACATTGTACACAAGCCACAGCAGTCAATTTTACAGAAAGAACATGACCTTTGGCTCTTCCTGACTTTTACTTAATTGGTATAGGTATTTGGCAGCTTTATGCGGCAACTCATTCAAAACTCATGTTCAATAATAGCACAGTGAGTAATGATTGCTTCATGGAACCAACATTCTTCAATGAAGATTATGCAAAGTACTATGTGCATCAATCATTTAGAAAAACAGAAGTACTGTTGTTTCTCACACCATCATGTGAAAAAATTACGCTGTCATTGTCTGACCATCCATTATCTTTAACTATTGCTGATTCATTGAGTCACTACTCTATTCATTGAGCAGCTAGTCCCAATTAATTATATTAAATAAGAGCCTCGTGACAGTTTGCCTTTAATATATTGGTTTTGTTTTTTTTTTTTTTTAATAATCCTAAATAGACAGAAGAGAATCTAGGAAGATTTATTACCTGAAAAATCTGCTACAAGGTGGCTGAAATAATTTTGAAATTCAATCAAATTCACCTGTGGCACTTAGGAACACGGTTGAGTGAGAGCTTGGCAGTGCTGCGTTAACGCTTGGACTCAATGATCTTAGCAGTCAACTCTAAGATCAACTCATTTGTGATAACATTCCTTTGAGAGCCAGCTCAAATAGCTTTAAAAAAAGAAAAAATAAAACCAACAACAAACTCTATAAATCAACAAAATAGCTATCAGAAGTAGACCTGACTGCACAAAAGCTGGCTTCAGTATACACACAAAAAAGTTTGGAAAATAAACTTCTGCTGAACTGAAAGACAAAATTCTTCCTTCTGATCTTCAGCACATTCCTCGCTCTCCTCTGGAAAACTACCATAATTACTGGTAAGAAATTCTTACTAAGTTTGAGAAGCAGTGAACCATATCAAAGAATTCCTACACAGAAATAGGCGTGCATCTGCCATCTCATTATAATTGACAAGCTTGATAAATTGGATATTCTGAGAGTCATATCAGAGTTAAAGAGCATGTGCAAACTATCTAAGCACATAGAGGGTCTGACAGATGCCCTACAACAGTATCTGTCTCCCTGTTGGGGTGTAAAAAAAGCTGTAAAGCAAATACACAGGATATTTAACACTGTCCAAAAGTATCCAGAGCAGACTACAGGTAGTTATGCATGTAATGCACACGTGAAGTAGTTTCAGTCAACTGGGCAGACAGATGTCTCCACAGTTTGCACAGCAAATCCCTGAAACCCATTCCAAGAGAGAATTGGTGGAAGTAGAGCATACACAAGAAGTAGCCTAGAAGTTCACCACCTTTTTTTACAACAGTCAGCACATATTATTCATTCCACACTCTGCTGCATCTTAATGTAAGGCTCTGCATACATATATAATGTTTTCACTGTGGAAAAGACACACCTAGAAACCCAGATCATGTTGTAATACTCAAAATGAAACTAAAAATAGAGTTACTAGTAGCCTGTGACACAATGAATTTTTATTAGGCCTGATAGCTATCTTCTGTCACTACTTTTGTATACAAAAACATGCAAGTCGCAACATTCAGAGGAAATAAAAATGTGCAAAGAACAAACATGAAGTACTGCTACACTGACATTTTAATCCAAAAAATTTATATGCAATTTCCCAAGTAATTGCTTTGCCTTCTTCATGTTTCCTGAAATATCCTCCTTCCTTTGAATAAAAATACAAACATTAAAAATTGTAAGTAATCAATTATTTTTATTATTATTATAAGCATGAAAGTGCAACAATGATAAGTTCGGTGGCCTTGGCAGGATGGTAAAAAGCTTTTTTCAACTCACCTTGAGTGGAATGTGAAAGAACGTTGAGATAAAATTTTGACAATATTAGTCAACTATAAGTGAAATTAAATAATTTAGGTTTTCACTTCTCATTTATAAATTCCTTCATGCCTATCAAAGGAAGTCCTGCACTGGAAACTTTAGCAAACTTTGGCTTACTGAATGATTTTCAATACAACAGTCTAGGCACTTCCTCAGTGCCAGGCCCTGTGAATTATCATTGTCTCCCTGTCCTGCTACTGAGAACTCTAAAGGATGTGCACTCCTCCAATATGCAAATACCTCCCTCATTCTCAGGTTCTGAACTTTGGGAACTGAATGAGCAAATATAAGCAGTTAAAAGGATTGGTCATGTTTTGGGGTTTTTTAAATTCAAGTCAACAGTTTCACCTAGCACAAACCTTTTATAGAAATCAGGTACACAGATGCTCATGGAAGTCACTGGGGGTGGATAGCAATGATAAACCACCTGTCTGTCATATACTTCTCAGGAAAGTATGCACTGCCTTCTCCCACTAGTGAAAGAAATGAGCCAGGAGATTATCTTAGGTGGTCATTGTGGCTTCAGAAGGCTAAGATGAGGTGAGATGACTCATTTCACTGAATAAATGTGAGAGCTGAACAAGGATGCATTTCATATGTTGGAGAGAAAGAAAGGCTGCTATATTCTTTTTTCACAACCAGCAATCTTCTAATCAGTATTTCCCAAAGCAAGCCTTCCTGTTGGCAGACTAGTTCTTTTTGAGATGTTAGTGTGAATTAGTTTTTTGAGGAAACTGTTCAAACACAATACAGTAATTGAATTTGTTGACAATGACATCCAAAGACAACAAATTATATCTTCCAGAATTAAGCATTTTCAAACCACTGTTGCCGTTTATAAAAAAATAACATCCATTATAACACATCAGACACAAATCTAACAATTTTTAATTTGCATCCTACCTAAAAATACGTACCTGAAAGAAACTGTCAATAAATATACAATAAATAGATAATATATTATACATGTAATAAAACCATACACAATAAGATCACCTGCCCTGGACTTAGGAGAGCAGACTTTAGCATCTTTGGGGACCCATGTCATAGAGTACCCTGTGGCAGAGCCTTGGTGAGCAGAGTGGCACAAGAATACTACCTAATATTCAACGATCTTTTCCTCCAAGCTCAGGAACAATGCATCTTAACGAGAGAAAATGGGACAAAAATGCCAAAAGGCATCCATACATGGATAAAGAGCTGCTGAGCACCTCAGAGATAAAAAAGAAGTTTACAGAAGGTAGAAGCAAAGACAAGCTAAAGCCCAGTTAGAATTGAGTCTAGACAGAGATGTCAAAGACAATAGAAAGAGCTTCTACAGGTATCTTGATAACAAAAAAATGACTAGGGATAATGTGGGCCTTCTCTAAGAGGAAGTGGGAGGCCTGGATACCTAGATAGGCCTGGAATATGGAGAAGACTGAGATTCTAAATTAATTTTATGCCTCAGTCTTCCACACCAAGTACTCCAGACACCCTGCCCAAGTCATGAAAGGAAAATGCAAGGACTGTGAGAATGAAGACCCTAAGCCCACTGTAGGAGGGAATCAAGTTCAAGGCCATCTAAGGAACCAGAATGTGCACATGTCTATGGGATCTGATGAGATTCATCCATAGGTCCTAAGGGTAAACGAAGTTGCTATCTATTATCCACCGTATTTGAGAAACTGGGGCAGTCAGGTGAAATTCTTGATGACTGTGTGTTGATTTGGCACAGCCTGGCTTTTTGTAGCGGGTAGGGTGCTAGAGGGGTAGTTTCTGTGAGAAGCTGCTAGAAGCTTCCACCATGTCTCACAGAACCAATCTCTAACAGCTTTGAAGATGGACATGCTGCTGGCCCAATTAGAGAGATTGTTACCGCCCCTGTGAAAGTGTATAAGAAAAAATAAAAATAGCACACAAGCAGTTTTTGCTTCCAGGCATGGTGAGGCACCGCCACCAGGGGCCATCCTGGCACAGCCAGTGGTGATGTGCTGCTGCAGCCACCATCATCTTGGTGCGGCCCCAGAGAGCCTTGCCTGCCTGGCTGCCCCTAGCCAGCCAAGCCACAGGCAGAAGGGCAGGGGCAGCGCTGGTGGCTTTTCCTTCCCAGTGCTCCACATGAGGAAAGGCGTTAAATAGCACCAGTGTCACAGCAGCCACCACTGCCCACACGATGGTGGTGGGGTTGCCTAGCCAGCAGCAGAAAGATGACAAGCAACTCCTTAACACAGAACCTAGATGAGATCAATCTCCCAGCACTGGAAGATCTTGCAAAATCTTTGAATTAGTGGAACATGTTGCCAATGGTACCTACAAGCAGCAGTTTTTTTCCAATCAGAGACGAAGTGAGGACATGTTAGAGAAAATAACATGGCGACACCAAGTTCAGTGGAAAACAACGGAGGGGGAGGGGGTGCTTCAAGCATTGGAGCCGAAATTCCACTGGAGGCTGTGGTGAGGACTATGACAAAACAAACTGTCCCCTTGTAGTACATGAAGTCCATGGGAGATGCAGAGATTCACTTGCAGCCTGTGGGAAAAGTGCTCATGCTGGAGCAAGTTGATGTCAGAGAAAGCTGTGATCCAGTGGGAGATTCAAATAGAGAGAGAGGGCCCCTGCTTCCAGAGATAGAGGGAGTGAGCCCTTGCTTCCAAACTAGAGCAGCCTATTCTTAGAAGACTGCACCCCACAGACAACAGTTTCCGGAAGAGTATTTGCCCATAGGAGGGACCTCATGGCATAGCAGAGGAAAGACTACTCTCTCTGAGCAAACAGAAGAAGATCTCAAGTAACGAAGTGACCAAAACCCCATAGCCTGTCTCTGTGCACTGTTGGTGGGAAAGAGGGAGGGGACTGGGGCAAAATGATGTCTTATATCCTCCCCTGACAGCGTTAATAATAAATTTACCTTATAGCTTTAAATTTGAGCCTGTTTTGCCCTTAGAGTGTTTTTCTTCAAATCCTTATCTCAACTCATGACCCCTTTGTTAATTTTTATTTCCTCTCTCCTCTGCCAAACTATAGCAGAAGAGAGTGAGCAAACAACTTTTGTAGGTGCCTGGCATCTGGCCAGCATCAAACCATGACAGACTGAATAAAAGGGAAATATAACCTCCTTTTCTTAAAAAGGGAAAGTGGAAGACCCAAGGAAATACAGACTTTTCAGTCTTACACCTGTACCAGGCAAGATCAAGGAGCATATTCTCCTGGAAACCATGATGGTGAACAAAGAGATGACTGGTGATAACCAACATGGCTTCACTAAGGGGAAATCATGCCTGACAAGTTTGATGGCTTTCTGTGACAGGACTCCAGAATTGGTGGATAGGGGCAAAGCAACTGACATTGTTTACCTGGACCTGTGCAAAGTGCTCAACATTGTCCTGCATGACTTCCTTGTCTCCAAACGGGAGAGACATGGATTTGATGGATGGACCACTCAGTGCATAAAGACTTAGCTGGATGTCTGCACCCAAACAGTGGTGTAGTAATGGCTCATTGTCTACATGGAAACCAGTGACAAATGGTGTCCCTCAGGAACTGGTGTTGGGGTTGACACTGTTCAATATCTTTGTTGGCAACATGGACAGTGAGATTGGTGCGCCCTCAGCAAGTTTACTGATGACACCAAGGTCTGCACACCACAAGTGGCAGTGCAGTCAATATGATGGACGGAAGGAATAATGCCATCCAGAAGGACCTCAACAGGCTTGAGAGGTTGGCCAATGCAAACCTCACGAAGTTCAATAAAGCAAAGTGAAAGGTCCTACATCTGTGTTGGGGCAATCACAGAAGTAGGCAGAGAAGTGATTGAGAGCAGTTCTGTGAAGAAGGGCTTGGCTGTGACAGGTGATGAAAAACTCAACATGAGCCAGCAGTGTATGCTCATAGCCTAGAAAGTCAATGGAATCCTGGACTGCATCAAAAGGAACACAGCCAACAGGTCAAGGGAAGTGATTCTCCCTGTACCCTGCTTTTGCAAAACACCACCTGGAATACTGCATACAGTTCCAGTGCCCCCAACATAAGAAGGGCATGGAACTGTTAGAACAAGTCCAGAGGAGGGCCACGAAGTTGATTAAGGGATCAGAGTCCTTCCCCTATGAAGGCAGGCTGAGAAAGTCAATCAGTTCAGCCTGAAGAAGAGAAGACTGCATAGAGACCTCATAGCAACATTCCATTATCTGAAGGGGACCTACAGAAAAGCTAGAAAGGGACTCTCCATCAGGAACTCTAGAGATAGAACCAGGAGTAAGGTATTCAAAGGGGGAAATTTGGGTTAGATATACCAAAGAAATTCTTTATTGTGAGGGTGGTGAGGTACTGGAACAGGTTGTCCAGAGAAGTTGTGGATGCTCCATACTTAAAAACATTAAGAGTGCAGGATGGGGGTCTGAGCAAACTGTCCTAGGGGAAGAAGTCCATGCTTGTGGAAGGGGACTTGGAACTTGATCTGGTTCCCGAAAGGATAGGGATGATTTTTGCAGTAAGCAAGAGGGAACATGGCTAGAACCTGGAGGGTGTTCTGTACCCCCTCACATCCTTACCAGTGGAAAAGGGAGTCTCCTACAGGGTTAAGAGCTCTTTTCTGGTCTTTTATGTGGCTGCAGTTGGGTCTGGCTCTGCATTGAGAATTTTGCACGTGAATCTCTCTCTTTTGTACAGTTCTGGTTTTCTATTGTTGCTGTTATGTTTGTGTTCTTATCTAACTGCTCTTTCCAGTAAATTGTTCTTATCTTAACCCATAGCCTTTATTTTTTGTACCTCCAATTCTCCTGTCCAGCCTGCCACAGAGGGCAGAGGGAGGGCGAGGTGGGGAAGCAGCATGGTTTGCAGGGTTTCAGTAGACACTTACTTGGGAACTACCATTCCAGTTGCTTTCAAGAGATGCTACACACTACAAGGTAACCTGTGCTTTTACCTGCATGATCACAGAGGTGACATCAGGAAGTGGGATGGAAAACCCATCTCTCTCCTAGCAGCACAGGTGTGTGAGTTGAGAGGAAGGTCAACCACCACAGAAAATTCTTCAAGGATAAATGCTGCTCCAGTTTCCAGTGGGCTAGTTGTCAGACACAATGGAAGGGCTGAATGTTATTTCTGATGCTCTTGAAGGGACCTAAAGCTAACATTTTCATGGTTCAAGACATGAACAATGACTACTATGACTAGAACTAGAGGGGCTCTGCCTCCCACAGGAGGAAAGGAACTGTGGGAATCCACAAAATCAGATGGTTTTGGGAAAGCTGCAAAAGGCAGGCCTCAGACACAATAGAACTGTGATTAGAGCTAAGCAGTAGCCATGAGATAGGTCAGCAGAAAAATTATTTAAAAAGTAGACAAGCAAGAACAAATACAAAAATTCTCTGTGTATTAACGCTTGTCTAGGATAACTCCCTAAGCTGTAGAAAAGTTAATCTAGCAAGATATTAGGAAGTGGAGATCTGTGCATTGTATTTTAAGGCTTACAATCAGGTATTGTATTAGAAATAAGCGAGCATTGTTTTAACCAAAGGTACGTGTGCTTATAGTGGTTGGATAGAACCACTGTCAATATGCTTCTGCTTTGTGTGATTGCTCAAAAACCTTATAAATTAAGTTGTAACATTAAGTTCTAGGTCTGCTGCCTGGGATGTGAGCTGCTGGCATCTTCCCATTGTCATAACCATGTAATGAGACTGATGCTGAAAAATAAAACAGCTCAAGGCACGTTCCACAGCAGTCCCGTCCCATTTGTGATTTGTACATAAACCCCCAGCTGCCAGTAAGGGACAACCCAATCTATTGGACTATGTGGATCTGATGGATTTGTGCATCAGACCTGTAAGAGTATAAGGCTTTAGTTGACACTGGCACACAATGTACCCTGATGCCATCAAGATCTATAGAAGCAGCATCTATATCTGTTTCTGGGGTGACAGCTGGCAGGATAGGAGCTGAAGCAAGCCTGACTGGGAATGAATGGCAAAAACACTCCAATTCTGATTGGCCAAGAGGCTCTGAGTGTCCTTAGCATAGGTTAACTCAGGAGAGCGTATGTCAGGGATCCAAAAGGGCATCGTTGGGATTTTGGGGTAACTGTTGTCAATATAGAGGAAATTAGCTGAATACTTTGCCTGGTTTCTCAGAGGACCTTCTGCTGTGGGATGGGTGATGATTGAAGAACAACATGTACTGATCGCTAGCACAACAGTGCACCATAGACAGTACCACACAAACCAGGACTCTGTCCCCCCCATCCATTAGATGATTCATAAACTGGAGAGCAAGACTTTAATATCCCTATATGGACAGCACATAAGTCTAATGGAGAGAGGAGGACGACAGTAGACTAATCATGGCCTGTTCAAAGTCACACTGCCTCTGAGTGCTGCTGTGGACATGCTGGAGCTTCAGTACAAACTGGAGTCCAAGGCAGCAAAGTGGTGGCACCATTGATACTTTGCTAATGCATTTTTCTCCATTCCTTTAGCAAAAGAGTGGAGAAAACAGTTTGCTTTCACCTGAAGTGATGTTGAGTACACTTGGATTCAGATGTCCAAAGGGAGGAAATTCCGCTCCACTATTTGCCATGGACTAATCCAGACTGCACTGGAAAAGGGTGAGGCTCCAGAACAGCGCAGTACATTGATGACATCATCATGTGGGGCAAAACAGTTAAGGAAGTTTTGAGAAAGGGGAGAAAATAATTCATATCCTCCTGAAGGGTGGTATTGACATAAAGCAAAGTCAAGGGACCTGCCCAGGAATATGAGTTTTTAGGGATAAAATGGCATATCATCAGATTCCAATGGATGTGGTCAAGAAAATTGCAGCTATGTCCCCACCAACCTGCTAAAAGTAAAGACAAGTTTTCCTCAGTGCTGTAGGTTTTTGGAGAATCCATGCTCTGGATTACAGTCAGATCATAAGCCCTCTCTGTCAACTGACTGGGAAGAAGAATGGTTTCAAATGGGGTCCTTAAAAACAACAACCTTTCAAACAAATTAAGCAGGAGACTGTTCATGCAGTAGCCATGGAGTCGTGAATACAAAAGAAGCAAAGCCTACTACACCCCTGCCAAGAAAGAGATACTGGCAGCTTATGAAGGGGTTCAAGCAGCTTAAGAAGTGATTGGCACCAGCTCCTAAAGTCCCATCCACACATCATGCCTCTTTTGCTACATGGAGTAAGTGGATCACACTGATCACACAGCAAGCTTGAATAGGAAAACCTAGTCACCCAGGGATCTTGGAAATTGTCACGAATTAGCCTGAGGGCAAAAATTTTGAACTATCTGCAGAGGACGAGAAGGAAAAGATGTCATCTAAGGAAAAGATGGTGTGGCCCCCTTAGCCACCTGAAATATAATCAACCACCTGAAAAAGAAAAGTGATACATCCTCTTAACTGACAGTTCCTGCTGTATTGTAGGGATACATAAAAAATTAAAAGCTGTATAGAGTCCTATGCAGTGAGTCACAGAAGCCATTAAGGAACAAAGTGGATCAAGTTAGGTTGCAGAGCTGAAAGCTGTCCAGCTGGATTTTACTGATATGACTGAAAGAGACAAATGGCCAGTGCTCTACCCCAACACTGACATGTTGACAGTAGCAAATGCTCTGTGTAATAGTTAGACCTATGGAAAGAAAGATGCATTGGCAGCACAGAGGGAAACTAATCTGGGCTGTTGAAATGTGGCAGCACATCACTGCAGAGGTAGAGAACTTGGCTGTAAAAGTACGTCATGGAGAAGCACACATACCCAGCAGTCGGGCTACTGAAACACCACAACAATGGATAGGTAGATCAAGCTGCTAAGATTAAAGTGTCTCAGGTGGATCTGGATTGACAGCATAAGTGTGAATTATTTCTGGCTTAGTGGGCCCATGACACCTTAAGCCATTAAGGAAGACATGCAACCTACAGGCAGGCTCATGTTTGAGCGGGGGACATAAACACAGACACCATCTCCCAGGTTATCCTCAACTGTAAAACATACACTGCAGTCAAGCAGGCTGTGAGAGACTGGAAAGATTGATGTCTCAGGACATTTTGGGATGCATGCAGAGGGGGAAGGGGTGGGTTGGGCCTTGTCTTGGCGAAGCAGCGCACTGCCCTGCATACACCACCCTCTTAGAGCCAGTATCCCAGCCTGGCAGAGCCTGCCAATCCCTGGCACACTGCTCCACACCCACCCCTGGAGCCTCTAACCCAGTTTCTGAGTGGCCAAATGACCAGAAGTCCCACTTGGGGGAAGGGCCCAGGAAGGCCAAGGGGTATTTAAGTCTGAACAAGAGGCCAACTAATTGTCTATACCCTACTTTATTCTTAGAAGCTCTGTCTGAACACCATTGAAACCCAGGAGTTGGTAGCTATATATGTGTACTTTTCTAGGTCTACTCTGTCTTTCTTTCTCTTTTTATTTTATTTTCTAATTCTCTTCTTGAAATATTGTAACTTAACATCAGATAGGCGTAGCATTTGCTGAACAGAATGGGCCAAGTTAATGGTTTGAGAAATGTTTCATGTTGACTGGATGCCAGTTCCCTGATTTTATTAAGTTTGCTAGTAAAGTCTTTTGTGTTGTTTTGATCTCTTGAGAATATCTTGTCAGTATTCCTCCTGTGAATCCAGAGTACATGAAGCCTTTTCAAAAGTCCCATCTACCAAGTTGATTGGGGCCCTACACAGGCCAAATGGGTAAAGCCTCTGTGATATGGGGGACAGTGGTTGAAATATAAATATAGGGAGGCCTGGCAGATGGATTGCACACTCCTGTAAACCCACCAAGGTGGGCACTGCAAGGCCATTGTTCTTGGAATGGTGGAAGCAACCACTGGATCTGGATGGCTGAAGATGTGCCCTGTGCCTCATACCACTTCCAAGACCACCATCTTGAGCCTTGAAAAAGAAGTCCTGTAGCAACATGTCACCCCAGAAAGACTTGAGTCTGATGACCAGACTCATTTTAAAAATCACCTCATAGACACCTGGGCCAAAGAGCATGGTATGAAGAGGGTATATCATATTCCCTATCACAAACCACCCTCTGTAAAAATTGAGTGGTGCAATGGATTGTTGAAAACCACATTGAAAGCAATGGGTGGTGGGATCTTCAAACATAAAGTCAGCTCTGGACACAGAGGAACCATATTGAACAATATACTAAACAATTGCTCCATTGTAGAAAAAGCTGCAACAAAACAAAAAACTCTAAAATAAAATACATTAAATGGTTTATCTTTTTGCATTTTCACAAATGTCCCCAGTATGGCAGCAGAGTTGTTTGCTCCTGGATTAGTCAATCATCCTAGCAGGACCGTGTACCTAATACTGATAGTAATACCAAGCATGGCTTCAAATGCCAGCATGATAAGTGAGAAAGAAAGAAAAGAAAGTGGTCTTCTTTTTCCTAAAGGACCACTCTAATATCACCCACATAGAGCAAATATAGTTGGCTTAGGACTTAAGTCCAAATTTGAAAAACAGGTTGTAACAGAAAATGTAGATCCATCAAAAACTATTTTGTCTAAAAGGGAAAGTATCTCAAAAGGATGGCTGGTTACTCTAACTCAGGTTCAGGTTTGCTGACACGGTGCTAAGAATCCTCATTAGTATTGTTAAAGTACTAGATAATTTAGGTAAGTTTTACTGAATTAGTTTTATTAGTGATGGTTCCATTTTGTTGTCTTACAGACTATTCTTGTTAGTTTGAGTAAAGGTTTAACTTTTTTTTTTTTTTTTTTTTTTTTTTTTTTTTTTTTTTTTTATGAAAAAGAGTACAGAAGAATACCAGCTGGACAGTTCCTCCTTTTAAAGTAGGTCCAAGGACTGAGTTTTCTCCACCTAGAAATGTTCTTTGAGAGCATAACATAGTAATGGGACAGAAGACTCACTGTTCTTCACCACATCAAGTGTTGGCACATTTTTATCTTGTTAAGTTTTAGGATATTTATGTTCATATATGTTTTTTTTAGTTTTTGCCAGCAATATTTTAAGATGTTCATATTTTTCTCTAGTTGTCAGAGTGGATGGGAAAGATTCCTCTCTCAATTTAGTTTTGGCAGCTTACATAGGATTTAATATGATTATGGAATCAAATTTTTGTACTTCTTCCTATCTCCTCAGAGCAAAGTTTAAAATTACTATACCGAGGGAAGAATGTGTAGTAACAGTAAGAGATGTGTAAAGCTTAATTTTGCAGTAGAAAAGGATGCTGAACAGTTGGTGGCCTCTGTAAGGAGGGAGAAAAGGGGCTGACAGATGAGCTGAAGTGGCAGTTGTAAAGTTCCAGCTGTAGGTGAAGAAGATATAAGTGGTTAAGAAAAGAAGAAAAATTTTGGGGTTGAGAACCATTGAAGGGTTTGATAAAGCTGAAAACTTATTCGGTCTGATCTCTGGACCCTGAATGATGATAGGCTGAAGAGGTTGGAATTACTTGAGTGCTGTTATATTTTGTCTCCCACCCTTGAGGGAATCCAAGCTATTCTGTAGTAGAATATTTATGGAATGTAATTTTCCCATGGTACCCATTGACCTTTTCCTCTTTCCCCATGTATGACTTCTGAGATCCCCTGAAACCTGGTTGGTGGGAGGAGTAAGAGTTGTAATCCAGCACATGTATATTTGTTTGTGTGGTGGTGATATCTTAACCTGTAAGATCATAGACACCAAAAGGCAAGGTAGCCTAACTATCGTTTCTTAGAGTTTGTACAAGGAGTGCAATGCATTGCATTATCAATAAACAAGAGAGAATCTTAAATTGAATTTTCCATGCTATTTTGGAGCCCAATTTATTAGTTCAGCAAATATCAGAAATAGTTTTATAAAATTGTCTAAAATTCAAGAACACTAAACCTCACTGAAGAAGAGTGCTCTTTCAAGAAACACAAAGGAAATCACAGACCATGCGATTTAGACCATGATGTATCCAAACGCTTGACTCGTTGGTCACTGCAGATGAAAGATCGGTTCATGAACTCTCTCCCTGGATCCTGGTTTGCATTGCACCTTGCCTGCAATGCTAGAGACTCACTGAGTCGGGGACAACGGCTTGTATAGAGGAAAATATTTTTATAAAGATTTACGCTTTGATTGTTGGAATAGCAATTGGTCTTTACATAGGTTCCTGTATGCCTTCATCTCCTTTCATTTTTGCTCTGTCTGCTAGATTAGGCCATTAGAGGAAAGGTACCCTTACTGTGGTCCCTGTCAATGTCTCGAGCCACAGGGTGGTTGTCAGAGACTAGAGGAGATTGTAGTCTCAAAATTTTCATGCTTGTGTGGGGGAAGGGGGAGCTTGGGCCTTGCCCTGGCAAGGCAGTGCACTGCCCTGTACACACCACTCTTAGAGCCTGTATCACTCTTAGAGCCTGTCAGTGGCTGCCAACCCCTGGCACACTGGAGACAATGCCTCACACTCCACCTCTGAAGCCCCTAACTCAGTTCCTGGGTGGGCAGATGACCACAAGTTCCATTTGGGGGAAGAGCCCAGGAAGGCCAAGGAGTATTTAAGGCCAAACATGAGGCAATCACTGTAGCAAGGCATGTCCCCCACCACAAGACCTTGCTAATTCTCAAATTAACTCACTAAAGACAGATTGCCCCATGGAAGTGACAAGTCTAGCTGACAACAAACATCTTGCTGTAGAAGCTGCATTGTGGAAATAAACTGGAATTTCTGACTGACAGACAATCCACTTCACAAACTGTAAAAGCTACTGTCCTAGGGTGACGTTACGATGCTTGTATCCCCAGTCGTCTGTTCTGTTTATGCTGGATATTATGTTCTGTGCGTTTAAGACTGGCTCTGAAGAGCAAAGTTTTGCTTTGTTTTGTTATCAGCCTGCTCACTCCCCCACAATTGGCGGGACACACACAGGGCAGTATATAGTGCTCCTTTTGCTTTTTTTTTTTTTTTTTTTTTTTGTGCTTGCTTTCGCTTTGCTCTTGCTCCTGCTTTGCTCTTGCTTTTGCTCCTGCTTGTTAGTTAGTTTAGCTACGCAGTCTGAATTTTCCCTGGACTGTTTTTCTTTCCCATTTCTTGGAACTACTCAAACCTGCTCCAGACTGGGACCTGGGAAACACCAAGAGTTTGCACCTTGTGGCCTGCAGCAGCCATTCCCAGCGCTGGAGGGACCAATAACAGAGCGACCACTCCCAAGAGAGACTTTTTGAATTTGTCATCTTTTTCAGAGCGGTGAAAGAGTTTTGTCATCTGGTATTGTTCATTTTGTGTGCTGGGGGATGCTTTGCCTGTTAAATAAACAGGTTCTTTCCACTTCTCTCTGAGGAATCCCTCCTGAACTGGTTGGGGGGAAGGGGCCATGTGGGTTTGCTTTCGGGACGGGCCCCCTTTGGAGGCTTTCTCCCAAATTTGCCCTAAACCGGGACAGCTACACCAAACTTTTACGAAACAGAAGTCTTCTGCACATTCCCTGGAAATTTGTGGGGCTTTTCCCCAAAGTCAGCATGCTGGTTTTATAGTTACTCTTTTGAGGGTTGAGTGAAAGGACTCATTGTGCACTATCATTAGTTTGGCGGTAAATTACAGTGACTCCTAATCTATACTATTTCTTTGCTAGCTTTAATATTGGTACCTTAATGTCATGCACTGTTTTCATGTAATCGACTAGTAGTTCTTTTGTTTTATAATGTGCAGTAAGTAACTCTGTTCAAGACCTTTTGTCTGCTATTCTCTGTCTGTTCAATAAATAATTCATTTTATAAAAGACCTGATCTGCCATTCTTAGAACTTGTGAGCCAGAGCAGTATAGGTGTGTCAGAGACTGAAATAGTTCATGCCTCAAACATTGATATAAAGTTTTGCTTATTATAGCAAGACCTCTATAAAGAAGCTACAACCAAAGAAGCCCCCCTGAAGATACCTACCTGGAACTTTGGACTGTAAGTCAAACTACTTACATTAGATAAACGGAAAACCCATTCTTCAATTGACTGAAACAATCAAGTAAACAAGGAAAAGAATGTGAACCAAACCCAGCAGCTGTGCTAAGAATCATCTGTGGCTTGCTTTGGGGTGGGAGAGGCTGTAGCCCACAGACCCATTTTCTGGGAGCAGGTTTGCACAGATTACCCCCACAGCCGAGGTTGGGGGGGGGGGGGGAAATTTCGGTGTGTTGTACCCTCTGCTCAGGGGCAGTGAACCCATCCTCCCTTACACAAACTGGCTATGGAATCCCCAGGACATTCAGTTGAGAGGCAGCTGAGGGGGTGCCTTAATCCATTAAAGGCTCCTGGAAGTGCTCTCCTGTGAAAAATACGTATTATACGATTGGCTTTTCACGAATATTAAAATGAATACTATATTTGTTATGTTGGGAAGTTATGTCATATTAATCCTTTTTTTTGTAGTGCTATACTAATCTTTCTAAGTAGTGTGGTGAATATAGGTTTAGGCTACAGAAAATATGTGGTGTAAGATACTTTTTCCAACCAGCTCAAGGAGACATAGTAACAAGACACCAAAAAAAATCCAAGAGAAGAATTATTGCCTCCTTATTAAGAATAACCAGACTTCGAGGGACAAAGATGATTGATTTATAAGATGGGGGGGGGGTGTGACAGTAACCAGAAAACACCCTTTGTTTGAAAAGAATTTTTGCGTCATGTATGAGATATATGAATATGCAACAGGCTATTACTTTTAAGGGGTAATCCTTTGTTAGCAAAGTGTGTTCTGTGGCAGACCAGAGCACCGAGACATCTGTAATTCTTTGCTTTTTTATTGTCTTTTATTGTCCAAATTCTCATTACTCTAAGTTTTTTACTATTTTTATAACTATTTTATTACTATTAAACTTTTACAATTTTTAAACTAGTGATTGGTGTTTTTCACACCCCCAGAGTCATTCCTGAAGCCTTGCACCACAGGACTGCATGTGATGCAAGAAACCCAGAATCTGTTCTAAGAGATAATGGCAAACTCCCCTGCCTCAAGGAGGTGCCTGGATTTTCCTTCCTGGCCTAAACATATGTCTGCAGCTTAGGATGGAATGTAATTGGTTGAGGTTCCTGTCTGTCAACCCAGGGGCCAGTTTATGGAACCAGCTGGGGTTATTTACAGCCAAATTAATTGCCCAATACAAGCCAGCTTGACATACTGTGACAACTCATCTCAGATGGAATAAGCTGTCCAAATGTCCTAAAAGCAGACAGGCACATCTGTAGTGTGTGGGATGAGAAGACAAAGCCTCACAACTGAATGTGCCTTCCATTTGAAGAGAGACTAGTACAATTTGTACATCTAATCATTTAGGTTGGAAAAGTCTACTGGTTCTATTAGCTTCAGTAGTAGGTCACAGGCAATATTAGTTCCTTAATAAATATTAATGAAAAGGATAAGTACACCCAATTTTACTTTATAAATATAATAAGACTACCTCATTTCTGCTGTTTACATGAGCTTTCAGCTTAGGGTTATCTTAGAATAGACTAGTATAGTTGGAAGGGACTTAACCATCCAGTCTACCTGCCTGACCACTTTAGGGTAGTCACTTTACATCTTTAGATTGCAAAGTGTTATTTGTGAGGGAAAAATCATGAAGAGGCATACCACAGTTTTGATCAGCCAGACTCTGGCAGTGCAGAGGTAAATTTCATTATTTCCATAGGATGAAAATTATTTCTGCATTATAGAAATAGGATCACTTTTCTCTCCTTTCAGAGCCTAAATATAAGCAAAAATACTCTTAGAGCACACGCGCTGAAAATGGTTTCTTTTTTTCTTTTCTTGGGAAAAGCTGAGAAAAATTGGACAGATTCTTTGAGAATAGGTCTTTTCCAGGATTTTTCCTATCATTCTTTACAGTGCTGTGATGAATGATAATGTGAAATTCAGCTAAATTCGCATCAATTCTCCTTGCACAAGACCTTTCTGAATAGAATGGGCTCTTACTACACTAAGTCTATAATCAGAGTTGGCTCACAGCACCTAGAACTTGCTGTGCTCATGGCCATAGCGTTTGACTCGAAAACTATTATAGTTGATATGCTTTTTTCCTTTCCCTCTCCTTTCCTCTAACCTTACTTTAAGAGGAATAGGGGTTGGAAAAAAGACAGGATTTGATGCTGATCTCCCAAATCAAGACAACTTTTAGTACACATTAATCTAAGGTAAATGCCAATATTTTGCAGCATCAGGTACCATTGGACAATTCACACATTAAATTCAAGGTCTTATTAACACTAATTCCCTTTGATCCCATGTCTCCAAACCTGGAAGCTTAATATTTCCTGAACAGTGATGAAAGGTTTAAACTCAGCTCCCTGTCAGCAGGTGGCTTAACTGGAATGTCATAGCCAAGATTTAGCTACTTGCTTTTCAACCTGATTCTAAGACAATGAAACATGATACTTCATCTGTTGTGGACTACTTCATGCTGTAAGAAGATCCAATTCCCACTTTGATCCTCAAATTCCTGCCTTTAGGTGTCTCTGAAACTAGACATGATATTTTGACTTGTAACTTTAGAATACAGATTAAATAAATGAAGAGCAGAACAATAATTTGATTGACATATCTGCAAAAGTACAGTTTTGCCCAGCCTTGTTGCTAAAGATTACCATTTCCATAAAGGGGAAGAGCAAAATGTATAAACCAAGTATGAAGCTGGGACTTACCATCCAGAAATCCTTCTTTCAACACTAATTGTTAGATTAGCTCAGTTAGAGCATGGTGCTAATAATGTCAAAGTTGTGGGTTCAGTCCCTGTATGGGTCATTCCCTAAGGGACTTGCAGATCCCTTCAAACTCAATATTCTGTGATTTCTTCTTGCTTTTTTGCTGTATGGCCTCACAAATCTGACATTTCTTTGGGTTAGAGATCTCCCAACTGTGCCACTGGATGTAAATTGTCTTTTGAGATGTAGGGCCTTGAGCCAAATTCAAATTAATTGTCAATGACAGTGCTCTAAATACTAGATCACAAAATAAATAGTAAGCAGTTTAGTTATTATTTTAAAAGTAGAGTAATGAGTTCTTTGGATGTTACAGCACCTCACCCTCTAAAAAGCCCCAGGAGTAATGACACACCATGAATTATCTTCATGTGCTGGTCTCCAGCTAGAAGCCAGTCTTCCAGCAGCTAGGCATGGTGGTGCCTGACTTGCTGGTTCCTACAGCCTTATTAAATACACTGTGTGGTGAAATTTGATTGCTGCATATAAGAAAACAGAAGAGCTGCCTCAGCTATAGGAGTTTTGAACTAATTTGTTTCTAATAATAAGATGATTTCTAATAAACATTCTGTAAAAATGCCTTGAGATTAATTTTGCAGAGCAGAAGTAGATATTAAGATTCCTAAAAATAGCTTGTCAACATCTAAAAACATTATTATATCACAGTCCAATAACTTAAGCCCTTTTAGGGTTAGTAATTAACAGAACCAATAAAATTACCATCTCTTCTTTCCAGTGAGTAAAAAAAAGAAAAAAACAAAAACACAGAAGCATGCAGTTTTAGTTTTGGGGGTTTTTTTCCATGAATGATACTGTTCATTCTTCCTCTGCTTGGTGACTGATAGCCTTGGGGAAGAAAATGTTAAAAACAGATTTGGGGGCAATACTTATACAAAAATTTATAAATATGGATGCATCTGTATTCATTGTTTCACTGCGGGATACTGTGTCTTCTTTCTCTGCTTTGTGGTTTAAATTGCCACAGGTAAACCTATTTCTATGAAGTTACTTTTTAAATCTTTTACATACTTGAAACATAAGAACTTGAGTTCCACCCTGTTGAGTTAGAACTGCGTGAAATTGTGAATGGCACACTCACAATAGTTGACTGAGCAACTTTTATGGCTTTTCAGCTCTCCAGCTATAATTTTCTGCAATATAAGTAATTAAACATGTCTGCAGCCTGATAAACCACTTTTGTATAGGTCAAAGATACAACAGAACTGAAAAAGCCTCCTGTCGCATTTCATACTGAAAAGTGTACAATTTAACAAAATTATTTTAAGGAAATGGTTTTTTTTATCAGAAATATTGTATTTATTGGCAGCAGATCTTAATGACGTGGGTGAATACTATATAGCTACATAGTTTGGAAAAAGATGATCTCTTTTAAAAATTAAATTGTTCAGGTAATACTGGAGTCAACAGAATAAAGAGAAACAGCTATACACCAACAGCTATATTTATACAGAGTTGAAAATATTAGCATTACTCTGTATATACAAAAATCTTTCTCTCTGCTTCTCATGGACAAGTAATACAGTCTAACAAGCCACCAACAAAACCAATAAAGCTTTGGTGTGAATGTGCTTCATTAAGCTAAAATGTCTAACATTACATAAACACAGTTTGTAGATCCTTCAGATAAGAGAGACTGTTTTCCCAAATCATGTGGATCACCCTAGACAATGAGAATTTTTATCTCAAATAAGCAGTGGTGTTAAACTTTCACTGTTTCAGATTCAGTTCTAAGAATCAACAACCCCTGGTAACTT
>JAYDZK010000113.1:49792455-49814210 GCA_034509185.1 Euphonia xanthogaster
AAAGAAAGAAAGAAAGAAAGAAAGAAAGAAAGAAAGAAAGAAAGAAAGAAAGAAAGAAAGAAAGAAAGAAAGAGAAATAAAAAAAAGAAAGAGAGAAAGAAAATTCCCAAATGTCAGAAACGTTAAAAATGATAAAATATTTGCATATATGATAAAGAGCGAAGACTAGATACGAGATATATTATTGCTCAATGGAACATACATGTGAGACCGAAACATTTAAACTCCTTGAATAGCAGTTTCTCAGAATGAATAGTCTGTTCTTTCTATCTTCAACTACTTCCTGCTACTGCACAGAATGAATATTACCATAGAATAATAGAATGTTTGGGTTTGGAAGGGACCTTCAATTCACCTAATTTCACCCCCCATGTCATTGGCAGGGACACCTTCCACTAGACCGCCTTAAGCTCAAAGACCCATTTAAGCTGGCCATGAACACCTCCAGGAATGGGTCACCCACAACATGTTCCAGTCTCTCACAACCCTCCTGGCAAGGAATTTCTCCCCAAAATCCAAAGGAAACATATACTCTTGAGGTTTTAAAGCCATCCACACTTTTCCTATCACTCCGCGCCCTTGTGTAGCTCATCTGCCTCCTTCTGGTAGGTTGTCTTCAGCTACTGGAGAGCTGCTCTAACAATTTGCCCAGAGTCTGCTCTTCTCCAGGCTGAGAAAACGCCTGCAGGACTCTGCCTTGATGACAGACTCCATGTGCTGCACTGGGGGCTCAGACCATTCTTCTTCTTGGAATTGTTGTAGGATGCTCAGCCACTGTTGATTGTTCTTCATTGTTGTACAGGTAAGAAATAGTTGATTGTTTTAATAAAGACACACTTGAAATGATAAGAACTAAATTTTAAAGCAAAATTCATTGGAGAAAGATTCCTAAACCTGTGGCCCGTTACCCCAGCCCATCTATTGATTGGAAATGGCGGAATTTGGTGGGGGGAGGAGGAATGTTTGGAAGGTTTTCATCCTGAGTTCTGTGTGTTTCTTTTATATATTGTAAGTTAATAAAGTTTTTTTTTTTTTTCCTTTTATTCCTAAGCTAGAGCCTGCTTTGCTCTATTCCTGGTCACATCTCGCAGTAGACACCAGGGAGAATGTATTTTCATGGGGGCACTGGCATTGCACCAGCGTCAAACCCTGACAAGGTGATGAGGAAAGAAGAACACCATCTGAAAAAATGTGAAAGTCCTTCAGTCCAGGAATAAAGACCTACTTCATGCCATTGATGGACCAGAAGAAATAGAAAATTAGCAGTGAACTTCTCTTTGAGAAGTAATTTCAGTGAGTCATTGAGACGCAAATCCAGACTGATATCCTCATACCCATAGCCTTAGAATCATTCAACTAATTATTATAAAGAATGAAAAAATGGGCACAAATCACATTCTGTTCACTACTCATTCAAGAACCGGTAGAAAAAAGGTTAAAGTCATCAACTAAATTATCTCATAAGAACTGTTTTCCTCTGTTTTATTTCCACCTCTCTGTGGCCTCTGTCGTGTTGAAGGCCTTGGCTGACATACAGAAGAGAAAAGGGTAGTGAGATGATTCTTCCAAGTCCACACACCGTAGTCTACCTATTATACAGCAGTGTAAGGCAGGCCAGAACATTTTGTCCAACAGAGTATTTTTCCCACCTAATCCAATCTCTAGAAACACCCCTAAAACCTTCCAAAAAAAAGACGCGAGAGGATGACTATGTTCAGATGAATAAACTGCACATCACTTCAAATCCCTACAGGCAGACTACAGATATTCGTCATCTGAGAAACAAACATGTTGGTGAACACCATAAAAAGTGGTATTTTTAGTTCCCTCTTCACATTGCTAAGATGAGCCCATCTTCTTTCTCAAAATTTATCTTTCCACTATTAATCCCAATAGCCAACAAAATCGCACAAGATGTTTTTTAACAACTTTCCTCAATTTTTCTCACTGTTACAGCCTTTCTTCAAGCTTTCTGTTTTCTTCCTTTCAACTTGCTTGGCCTAGTAATCTTTCTAGTTTACAATCCCAAATTAGCCCCCAAAACCACTCCCAAAGTTCTGTAGCTCAATATTTTGGAAGATAGTATACATATTGTTCCATTCCTATTTTATTTAGGAATCACAATTTCTTTCAAATGCATGTCTTTTCACAGGCTAGAGACTGGATGAATACTCATCTTTGACCTTATTCTCAGTCTATTGACACAGCACTTAATCTTGGCATGACCTTGTATTGACAAGCAAGAAGCAGTATAAATGTAGCATCAAACTTCATTGATCAAAGAAAAGAAAAATTCTCTTATGGCGTGCATTTTTGAATTGTAATAGTACTTGACTTTTTCTGTATTTTTATTCCATTTGTCCAGTCTTATTGAAAACCTAGCTCATTCTTTCAAAAGTGTGCTTTTCTCAGATGTGCTGAGTTCAACAACAGACATGCTGTACTTGCATAAGATACCATTTCTGAGAATTCTACAGTAGGCCAGTCTTGAATTTTACTGAAAGGTATAATAAAACCACTCAAAAATTGCAAGCCTGATTCTAGTTTCCTTGTTTTAAATAGAGGAAATATCTCTGAATAGATCATCTCTCAAAAGCTAGAGTAAATGGAATTGCATTGACTGTAAATGAAAGTATAAAAGCTTAATTACAGTAATAAAATAGGAAAATACAATAGAAGCACAACAGATTTTTACAAGCAGACCCTTTCTCCTATTGCCCCAGAAGCTGACTCAAGTTAGGAACACAAGGAGCATGCAGACAGTTTCTTCTATGGGAATAAGATCAGGACCAGATCAAATATCACTGACACAAAGCAGAGATGGAGTAAACCATATGAACTATTTAAATTTTTATGTATTTTCTGTCTCACTGTAGGCTAGAATTTTAAGGTCATTTAAATATTCTTTGCAGCTTCTGCCGCCTAAATTGCTTTATTCTCAACAACTAGAGATAAGATAGGAATGAAAACACCTACCACCAAGCAGTAACACTTGCTTCTCTGGAATCTCACTCAGAATCACAGAATATTCTAAGCTGGAAGGGACCCACAAGGATTATCACGTACAACTCTTACATGAATGGCCTTACAGGGATCAAAATAGGCTGCAGGCTGCATGGGTATCACTGCTGTGGAAATTAAGGAAGTAGAAAGAGAGACATGCAGTCCTTTGTCAGGTCCTGCATTAACTACATCTATTTTTTCTGAGCTTTACCAAAGAGTAAACATTCAAACACATTGTCTGAGGCATCCAATTTTTTTGAAGAAGCACAAGTGTGTCCAGGAATTTCATGCCTCCTTTTTCATTCTGCTAAACAAGTTTTCTATTTTCTTGCACTCCTGAATCTTGCCACTTTCTATCCCAAATTATGTCACAGTGCCAAGGGAAAGGAAGAGAGCATCAGCTGAAGAAAAGCAAAGAAAGTTCCCTATCCATTCAGTGATCCAGACATGTATCTTAATAAGACTACAGGTTATAAATCTGCATAGAAATGAACACATTGTGAGCATCTGTAGAAAACCATTAATAAAAAGAAATAAGCAAAGCAAATTATTGTGCTGTTACCGTACAATTTGGAGACTAAGTGGTGGGCAGAATGGTAAGTAAAAAGAATACAACAGATTCTACAGTAAACTTGAATGGAAAATATCAAAAATCTTATGAGAAAAATAGTGAAATTAAACCAGAACAGGTGAAGTGAATTTTCACAAGAGGAATGTCCCTCTTTCCCTTCTCCCTACTCCCCTGCCCTTGATATTCGGTAATGTTATTAAAGGATGGAAAAGAAGCAGTGGCAGTTACAATGCAAGGAAATAAACCCCCACAGATTCAGTGGGGAAAAAAAATAGATAAATAAACAGGTGGCAAAACATGAAGGGACTAGAACAGAAATTCTTTCTTTCTCAAATTTCCTTCTTTACACTTTCATTATCGCATACTTCTGGAAATTAGAAGTCCTCTTCATGGCACTGAAATGAAGTGGCCTTATACACAATGGAAAATACGACTGTTTCTATTGTGTACAGCAGGAGGTCAAAACATTGAGTGTCTTGTAAAGCCTCATTTCTTTTGCTGTATACCCAACAGAGATTGCATGGCACAATCCCTATGAAAATCTGAAATAGAAACAATTTCCCTTCATTATCTCTTTCATCCGGGTAAGAAAGGAATAAATTCAAAAAGATTGTAACTATTCAGATCTGAAGGGAACTGCTTTGAGAAAAGGTTTTTCTAAACAGGTACGTATGGGGCAAGTCAAGTCTTCAGGTATTTGTCCCATAAATGGGCTATATGGATAAATATTCACTTCATTTAATTCCAGTCTAGAAGTGCTCTTTTTTTAGAACTCTGGTAAATTGTAGTCTCTATTGTATAGTCACATCATGGATATTAGGCCCTGAAAGCATTGAATTCTTTTGTTCTTATGAATAAAGCTGAGCAGAAACTTGAAATTTTAAGTAATCAATACAATTGTACAAAAATTATGATAAAGGATCTGTGTTATTAAATATACATAAAAGTGATGAGCATTTTTTGGCTTACTCATTTTCATTAAATTTGGTGATTGCCTTTTCATTCAACTTGATCAATGCTGATGCTTTTTTTCTGAGTGACATTGAAATCTCCAGAGAAACAGAAGCTGATGTGAGAAATACTGCTTTCTATTTAACATTTCACTAATAAAAATAAATTAGGCAGCATAACAATGCAGATAAATAGAAAGTAAAATATTTTAATAAACATTGAAAATACCAGAAACTGCAGAACTCATCTTGTAATATCACTAACATCAAAGTTATCAGCTACTAGTTCACCAACATTATGTGGATAAGTCATCTTGATTCAATTGCAGAAAACACGCTATTTCCCTTTATTATCAGAATCCTTCATTAGTAAGCAGCATCATTTAAAGTATTTTACTTGTGGTGTCACACTAGATGAAGATAACCTTTAATTCCCGTGCTGGTTTCAGCTAGGGTAGAGTTAATGTTCTTCATACTAAGGGCCATGTTTTGCATTTTGATGCTGAAAACAGTGTCGCTAATAGAAAGATGTTTTTTGCTATTGCTGACCAGTGCTTGCTCAGTATCAAAGCCTTTTTTGGTTCTTGCACTGCCTTACCAGCAAGGCAGCTAGGGATGCATAAGAAGCCGGAAGAGGACATAGCCAGAAGATCTGACTCTGCCTGATAAGGGGATATTCCATACTACATGGTGTCATGCTCAGCATATAAAGCTGGGGAAGAAGGAAAAAGATCTGGGTGTTTGGAGTGATGACATTCGTCTTCTCACGTAACCATTAGGCATGATGGAACCCAACTGTCCTGGAGATGACCGAACATCTGCCTGCCCATGGGAAGCAATGAATTTCTTATTTTGCTTTGCTTGTGTATGTGGGGCTTTTGCTTAGCCTACTGAAGCGTCTTATGCCAAGACACGAGTTTTCTCTCTTTTACTCTTCCAATTCTCTCCACATCTCACTACAGGGAAGTAAGCAAGTAGCTGTGTGGGGCTGAGTTGCGAGCTGGGCTTAAACCACAGCACTCGGATAGCTGCTCTCTGCACACAGACGGTGCATTGTGAATTGATTCAAGGATTGATTACACAAAAGAGTTGAAATAAGGATCACAAAACTTCCCTCCCACTAAAAAAATAGCCATGTGCGTCACCAAAATACATTCAGAAAACTAAAGAAAACATCCAGAACACAAAATGAATCATTGATTTGGATTGCCTTTTTACTCCTGAGTTCCCCAGATAAGCAGGTCCTTCTACAAGTGCTGAAAAAGTCCAATTTTTGTTTCTTTCTTAAAAACAGAAAAAGAAACAAATTGAAAAAATGTGAAAATTGGCAGCAGCACATGTTCTTTAGAGAATAAAAGATAAAAGTCACTTTGCAAAGAGAGTACATCTAAAGGCACTGCAGAAAGTAAGGTGAAAATATTCCTTGGAGAAAACGAAATAGCAAAAGAATCTCCTTCTGGCAAGTCAAGTGTGAATGGGTCCACAGACAAGATCAAATTAATGCACTGAGTAGATCACATAAAGTTCCATTTGCATATTTTTGGCTGAGGAGTGATCATGGAGGTTATCATTTCCTCTCACATTTAAGGATAGAGGAAAGGGAAGTGTGCATGCAATTGAAGGTTTAGAGAAGACGTCAAATAGAATTGAATGAAACAACACGCAAAGTTAAATCCAACTTTTCTTTCTCATGGTAATTGGCAATTAAAGAAACAACTTGGAAAACAATCTTAACTTACTCATGGTAAACAATGAGTGAAAATCTCTGGCACGTGTACCTGCAGTATGCGCAGACATCATGTGCGACTGGCACTGGGGTGTATCCATCTAGAATTATTATATCCTGGTTAACAACACTCTGCAAAGCTTCTTTGCTAAAGATAGGATATTTCTTTAGTTTTACAGTGCCTGTCCTACCAGTCACTAGTTCTTACTTATTCCCCTGGCATACATAGTCTCTATCTCAGTTCTTGGATATACTCCGTGTCCCTCAGGGAAATCCCAGAGTGGACCAACTTCTTCCAGCAAACACTGGACATTTTCTCCTTCTGGCCTGCCATTTTCTACACTAAGTAACTCTGTTTCTCCAGTGTAATAGAATTCCACACCCCTATGATGTGAGGTACCCTTTTCACTACCTTTTTGTTGCAAGTCTCCCCCTCTTGTTCCAGTCTAATGTCCACAGATTTCAGTGGTTTCCCCAGAAAGAAGAGGTTCAAAATTATCTGTCCTTTCTTTTTGTTCATCTCCCTTCCCACCAGCTCTTTCATCTTTCTTCCCCACCACAACAGCTGATAGTTGACTTCTGCCATCTTCTTCTGCCTTTCCACTTGCCCAGTGACCTTTTTCATCACCAAACTAAGCTCATTGTTTTTCATCTACCACGGATTTTTGTCAAATTATACCAATGGTGGGGGGGAAGTACTGGGGAGAAAATTTCCTTTCTGCTTTCTCAGAATGAAATTACTAATTGTAACAAAATGTTTCTTGAGGAAGCAAACTATTAACAAAACATTAATTTTTTCATGGGAACAGAAATTTTGCCTACACAGCACCAAACAAATTGCGTTGAAACAGACTGATGACATGTTCTTCTGTTGAAGTTCTCTGAAATTAGTCAATAATTTCTAACTCTGATGCTTCAAAGATTATTGGAATAGCCCTATTCCATTGTCTTCTGAAATTTTAAAGTTCAAGATAATAGTAACTACAGCAAAGAGTTAGCATCTTATCATATAATGCTCTTGTACAGAAACATGAATGTTCAACAGAAATTACACTTCTTCCAGAAGGTGGGAACACAAGCTGGAAACAATAGGATTGACTTCAGAGGGTAAAAGCCTATATGACACATCAATGGGTAAGACATGATTTCAAAACCATCTCTGCCCACACAGATTCCAGCAGATGGAATGCTTCGTTTATCTCCAATGACTGAAAATGTTCTGGCCATAATGAAGAATATGAAATATTTTCTTTTTCCGTTGTAATTACTATTGTATTCCCAGTAAAGTGAGATTGAAGTACACAAAACCACTCTCTCTACTTCATCCCTCCACTGAGGAATTACGAATCATTAGGTTGAAAAAATATTTTTACAGCAGTGAAGTAGCATCCGTGTATATGACAGCGCTCTTCCAACTCAGATACATCAGGGCAAACATAGAATAGATAAAAAAACCACTGAGCTGAAATCCGTCATGCACTGGCATAAGCAACCATATGATTTCTCAAATACTTATCAGATAGGAGATTGTCTCTCTCAAACATCTCAAGTCCATCTGACAACTACCATGTCTGGCCCTCCATTAGCTGATGAGAAATTATTTCCTGAACCTCCTTGCAAATCTTTTTTCTAGGCAGATATTATTCTTGGCCAGTAACATCATTCATCAGCTCAAATGGCTCCTCTCCTTCTCCTGCATTTACTTCTCTGATGTACTTATTACATTCCCTCGAAGCTTTTATCTTAGAGCCTGGATCTATTAGTCCCTAATCAACCTACCTGTTCTTCCCTGTGTTCTTTCAAAATTTCTTGAATATGAATGGTGCAGTAATCTACACGGGGACTGGAGCAATGGCTTCTTCAAATTCTTGCCTTTAAAATAACTTTCTTGATGCTTCCTAGGATGGCAATTGCACTTCTACACTATTAATACTGTGTTAATAAACAATAGGCCTATCTTTTTCTTTTACTGCCACATGATAAACTTAGGAAACATTGTTATGTTACTAAATAGAAACACATCCAACCTTACACTTCCAATGCTAAATTTCATCCCTGTGTAGTTACTCCATCTCTCAGTCATTAAGGTTTTTTCTATTTTATCCTGCAGTCCTCTTCACTGATGGAACTTTCCGAATGTTTGTATTTCTTTGTTCTTCCTATTCTATCATCCTACTTTGCTAAATCTTATCAGCCACAAGGTCATGAGGAATTTCTGTAGATACCCCTTGTAACTCACCCTCTCTCACAACCTCTTGTTGCCTCTCCATCAGTCAGTCAGTTCTCTATGCCACCTCCTTTTCTAATTTTGATCCCCATTTCCTTCAGGTTAAAAAAAACCATAGGACCATAATTTCACAAAGTCTAACTGGACTGAAACTTTCATTCCCCATTTTTCTAGAATATAGATTATGTCATGAAGAAAGCCATCACATAGACTGATCGAGATCACAACCGGCATATAGACTGGCAAATGCATCCTGAATTCCATCTGTTTCTGCCATTTACTTCTGGGACTTCAATTACCCATTCTTTCAAAAGTAATTCTAAAAAATAGAAATATAAATCACCCAATCAAAAAATTCTGCCCTAACACAGGAGCCTAATTATAAATATTTCACTGAATTTGGAATTTCAGATTTTTGAAATTGATTTGCAGAGTCAGAATTTTAGTTCTCTTAATATTTTGGTATGGAAAAATATCCAATCTCTTGTAAATCAAGTAGATTAAGTTAAACCTGAGCAAATTCAATTAGTTTTGTTATCTTTCTGCTAGTGTAAATTCCCCACTTCCTACTTTCTTTTCTTTCAACAGCCTCACTCCTATTTTATTCCTACAGAAAAAGAACAGTTTAGTATTTGATTTAAATTCCTTAGTAGAGCCTAATTCTGCTGGGCATTAGGTTGTGCTGCTGCTTAGATGAAAGCACTAAAATTCCCTTGGGGTGAGCACTAATTCCTTGCTCTTCAGTCACAACTAAACAAAGGAGTTAATTTTGGTACTTCAGAGGGTTGAAGAGCAAAAGTCAATAAAACAAAGTTACTTGTCGTCTTGGTGTGTAAAATGCAGGCTATCTCTACAGCCTGCAGATGGTATAACATTGTACAAATATCCTTACTCTGACATCATGAGAATTTCGCCTTACATATCAACACGAGAGCTCACCTCACTGAATGAGGTGCTTTGAATTAACAGAATTAGGTTAAACTTTTGGAATTTAAACTGTGACAAGCTAGACCAGGAAAAACAAGTATAACTGAAGAATTTTTCTGTGGCTTTAGCTTTTCCCAAAAGTCAAACATTTACAAGAAAGGGGGCATAAGACACTAGAGCTGGCATATATGAATGCACAGCACCAGTGCAGAGGCATCAGAAGAGACCGACAATGCTCCTACTTCAGCAAAGAGCACTAAAATGGCATTCCTAAGAAGCAAACAATGGGTCTTGCAGGCGAGCAAAACTATGGTCACATTTATGTGTTTGTAGCACTGACACTCCTTAGTGTTAGTGCCAACAGTGTGGTGACAAGAAAAGCATTAGGATGCAGTTACGATTGCATCAAGAGTCTTGAATGTTCAGATTGATACCAAATTTTTCTAAGTAACATAATTTATTCATTTGATTTTATTTGCATGTTCCCAGGACTGGGGCAAAAACACTATCAATCAAAATACTTGGAGTATTTAGAGGCTCCTCAAGACTTAACTTCCTTTATATACAGGACCAAAAAATGTTGGTTTTAATTGAAGCACAGACAAAGGTTCTTCCCTGCTTCAGCTGATCAGTTATCATTTCAACCCTGCCTCATGCTGTAGATGCAGTTCAAATATGTTCTCACAAGCACCTACTGTGGTAGGAGTGAGAAGTCAACATACAAAATGATTCCATTCTCAAGTAAGGACAGAATACCATGTGATTGATATTGGTGTCTGGGACTTCAAGGTGACTGTAATGTGTATTTTAAGGCCAGACATTTCACATAATAAGTCCTTCCAATACTAATAATGACTACAGGATTTTTTTGAATGATTGCTGCTTTGCAACATATGGTAAAAGGGGCTGAATAAGATTTTCTGTTAGACAACAAATTTATTGACGGCTTCACTGACATTGCTCTAGAAATGCAGAAAGAAAACATAGATGTTTTAAAAATCACCCCATTAATTGCATTACTTTATCCTTTCACAAAATAATCTTGTAGATTTAACAGCACAACTAACTGCCAGGATACTTTTCAGAAATGTATGTTTTTCTTTGATGTTTTTTATTTCTAAAAAAATAGAATAACATTCCCAAAGAAAATGCATGCTCCTTTAAGGAAGTGTGTGTACCCTGAAGAACTCTCAATATTCAGAAAGGGCTGACAGAGTTCTCCTCAGTAACAGCAGCTGAAGCATGAAAACTTTGTGGAAAGAACCCCAAGGAACAACACACCTCAAGAACCAGAAGATATCATTCCAGAGATTGTAATAGGCTGACAGAGTTATGCCTGACTTCAACACAACGTATGGAGAAATGAAGAACAAAACAGCCCTACTAGTCTGGAACTATGTGCTTAGCATGCAGCCAAGCCAGAAATAATGGTAAAGTCTATCATCAACATGCACTCTTAGGTAACTGCCCATAGGCTCAGGACTATTTGAAGTTTCTATTTCAGAGTTGATTCCTGTCATGTTGATAATAAACAGCAAGCATGAAGTTGTGGACATGCCCTGCTGTGTTGCTGTGGAGCACAGGAGTCTGGATTTTCTTCTTCATGTTGCGTCCTGCAAGCACAAAGACACTGACTCTCTTCAGCTGCACAAATAGAGATCCTACCCTATTAGACAAACACAAGGCTAAACCATCTATCTGATCAAAATAATGGTTTTAGACTTTGATGACATTTTTTTTTACTTTTTGGTGAGTACTTGAAATTCAGAAACACTTCAACAAAGATGGAGAATTTAACAAAGTGAGGTAACTCCCATATCCAGCAATACTCCTAATAAAATTCTGCAATCAGAGTATCACTTTTTTTCTAGGTAGTGGATTGAGCCTGGTTGGATTCCAGGCAACTCAGCTAAGCCACTCTCTCACTCCCCTCCACAGCTGGACAGAGGAGACAAAATATAACAAAGGCTTCATGAATTAAGGACCAGGAGACGTCACTCACCAAATACTGCCATGGGAAACACAGGCTCAAATTAGACATATGATTTAGATTTACTATTAACAAAATCAGAGCAGGATCATGAGAAGTAAAATAAAACCTTAAAAACACCTTCCCCCAACCCCTCCTTCCTTCCTAGCTTTGCCTCTTTTCCCAGCAGTGCAAGGAGACAAGGAATGGTGGTTATGGTCACTTCATCCCCTGTGGTTTCACCCGCTGCTCAGGGAGAGGAGTAGTTCCCCTGCTCCACTGAGGAGTTCCACCCATAGGAGACAGCTCTCCAAGAACTTCTGCAATGTGAGTCCATCCCACAGGCAACAGTTGTCCCCAGACTGCTGTAGCATAGGTCACTCTTCCACAGAGTTCAAGTCCTTCAAGGACAAGTTGCTCAAGTGGGGGATCTCCATGGGCCCCCCGTGGGGTCACAGCCTCCTCTCAGGTATTCAGTTGCTCTGGCATGTGTCTCCTCCACACCAGATCTGCATCTCTGTGGTCCTCCATGGGTTGCAGACGCACAGTCGCTTCACCGTGGTCTTCACCATGGGCTGCAGAGGAATCTCAGCTCCAATGCCTGATCACCTCCTCCCCTTCCTTCTCCACTGACCTTGGTGTCTGCACAGTTCTTTCTCTCACATATTCTCACCCTCCTCTTCTCTGGCCACAATTACAACTGCTCAACATATTTTCTTTTTCTTTCTTCTTAAATATGTTATCACAGAACCATTACCATCATTTCTAATTGGCCCAGCCTTGACCAGCAGCCCATCCATCTTTTGGCGCCTCCAGGGACTGGCTCTGCTGGACATGCAGGAAGCTTCCAGCAGCTTCTCACAGAAGCCACCCGTGTAGCCCCCCGCTACCAAAACCCGGGCCATGCAAACCAAATACAATATCCCCACAGTAAGTTGTTCTGGACAGAAATCACAGGCAGAAAGCACATCTGTACTTGAGACTAGACATCTATTTTTAAGTTTGATGGGTGCTAAATACATAACTGTTGAGCTCAGAAAAACAGTCATTCAACACTGATAAAGAAGTGAAACCCAAAGAAAGCCCAGTCTTGGGAAGCTGAAGAAGTACAGGCCTTGCCAGCCATTTCCATCAAGGAAATACACTTAGTGATAGAAATGCCCAAAGTTCTTGGGAAAATGGACAATATTCAATAAACAACACCAAGTTAGGTGGCAGTGTTGATCTGCTTGAAAGTAAGAAGTCTCTACAGGCCTCGACAGGCTGGATCCATCTACTGAGAACAATTGTAGGAGATTCAACAAGGTGAAATGCCAGGTACCTGCACCTGGGTCACAACAACCTCATTAAATGCTACAGGCTTGGGCATCAGGAGTTGGAAAGATGCCTGGCAGACAAAGCAAATGGGTGTGCCTCTTGAAAGACGTCTGAACTTGAGCCAGCAGCACGCCCACGTGGCCAAGAAGGTCAGCGGCATCCTGGCCTTTAGCAGGAATAGTGCAGCCAGTAGGATGTGGGAAGTGATCGTCCCCCTCTGAGGACTGCTGAGGATGTACCTTGAGCACTATGTTCATTTTGGACCCCTCACTACAAGACGTTGAGGTGCTCAAGCATTCCCAGAGAAAGGCAACAAAACTGGGTGAAGGGACTAGAGCACAACTCTTCAAAAGAGCAGCTAATGGGACTGGGGTTCTTTAGACTGGAGAAATGGAGCCGTTGGTGGGACCTTATCACTTCCTACAGCTGTCTGAAAGGAGGCTGTAACCATATGGGGGTCAGACTCTTCTCACAAGCAGCAAGTGACAGAATGAGATGAAATGGTCTTAAGTTGAGCCAGGGGAGGTTTGAATTGTGTATTAGGAAAATCTTCACTGAAATTGTGGTCAGGCATCAGAACAAGCTGCCCAGGAAAGTGATAGAATGATCACCCCAGAAGTGTTCAAAAAACATGTGGCACTTGGGTATGTGCTTTAGTGGTGAACTCGGCAATGCTGGATTAATAGTTGATCTTGTTCTTAGGGGTCTTTTTCAGCCTAAACTATTCTGCAATCTGAAAAAAGGCCAGTAAATATTTAAGTTAACCCTGAATGCTGCATGCAGACCTACTCTTCTTTATGTTTCTCTTTTTTATGGTCTTGTTCTCTCTGTTATTTATCTCTAGCCTTTTATTCTTTCCTTCACTCAACTTAAAAACAGAGTTAAAAAAAGACCAGTACCTTACCTGATTTTAATAAAACAGTTCTGTTAGTCTGCAAACTATTGCTCAAGACATTAACCTTGATGTTGTAAAAAATTCTGAAAATTTCAATCTAGCCAAAGGATATAACAAGTTAATGACAAGTTATAAACATTAGTTGTATAATAAAAAAATTATGTGTAGACTCAATATATTCTTAAAATTAACAAGAATAAAAAGATTACCAGAAGAAATGCAAAAAGACTTTTACATTTTTAGAATTATGCAGAAACTTATTCAAAAGTAATGTGTTTGTCACTTTAGAGATATATCATGGAGAAGCTGAAATACCATGACCTTAAACCTACCTCAGCCTTATTTGCGCTAGAAAGAAAAAAAGTAGGAGGGTAACACATCAGCTGAGTAGAGATACACTTTCTGACAACAATCAAGCAGAGATTCTGCCATCCCCTAGGATCATTCTTCATTTGCCCACCTGACCCCAGCTCCTGCAGAGGTTTCAGAAACCCCGCAAGAACACAGAACTTCAAATCTGCAGTTCCCACTTATGGTTCTGGGTGACAGGGTTTATTACACCAGTAATAAACTCCTAGAAACCAGAGAGCTCCTGGTGAAACAAATTAATGTGAACAGCAAGTCAGTACTGTCTTTTCTTGTAGGCAGTTTAGCAGAAAAACCACACTCCTAAATAAAGAAACTGAGAAGAGTCTGAGGAGTTAAACGTGCTTTTGTGGATTTTCACATCCCTCTAAAGGACACGGGAGAACCTTCAGAGCATCATGGCACGCCTTTAGCAGGCACCTTGAACTGGTCCCCGTTCCATCACATGCATCATTAACGTCTCTCTCAGCTGTCCTACATTGTTCACCTTCCTGAAGAACGTCTCTTCCTTTTTACAGCATGATATTTAAGGAAACAGACTTCAACAGAATTGTCATGATTCTATTTCTAATCTTTCCTGAAGAAGAGATTCCATAAATACTTCATTAGGCATACAATAGTGTAAAATTACAAATGATAATCACAAAGGGAGTAGCAGAGCTGACGTAACTTTCTTGTCTCCATAAGGAGGCAACAGTTTTTTTGTGTCAGAAATTCAGTACACCCCGCCAGAAATACAGGCACTAGTGGTTTTTTTCCTTTAACATTTACACCAGACCTTTACCAAATTAAACATATTGGGGTGAGCCCATCTTCTCTTCCATTCCTAGCCTTCAGATGTCTTTTACTTGAAAATTTAAGGGAAATACTTGAAGAGAAAAAGACATGACCTGCAGCTGGCCATTTTTAAAATAACCTCATCATGACTTTCAGGCCCTTGCAGTGGGCACAACTATATCCTACCTGCTTTGGGCATCCTCTGAGCAGCCCCGCCAGATATACAGCCACTCAAGATCAGAACTTTGAATGGAAAAAGAACAGCTACGGAAAAAGGACCTGAAATGTTCCAAACTCGTTTTCAAGACCCCCAACTGTCCCTATGCTTGGCATCATCTACATCTCGCTGTGACCCTCCTCTTCAACAGAGGATTTAGTTTGTTCACCCTTCCCATGCAAAAAGAGATAGGTATGCCAGGGTACATGTTTCCAAGAACTGACTAGAAAACACTATCATGAGCAACAGAAGCAAAAGTGTAACAGGAATTTAAGGTGTTATTTAGGAACATGGAAATGAATGGGGCATTACACAATAATAATGATACAACTGCTCTTTTTTACACATCAACTTTCTATCATTAAACATGAAAGTAGAGGCAAACAGCTCAGAGAAAAGCAAAAATCAACATGGCCTGACAAAGAGGATATCCACTGAGGGAACAAAGAGCCCATGCCTTCTCTTGCTGCAACCTAGACAGTCCAATAACAGAGCTGTGGTAACTGCATATCATGAGGGCTAAGGGTAGATTTACAAAAGCTACCTTTGGCATAATGAGCATAATTATTCATAATCAAGAGGGAAGGAGAAGGTTCCTCCTGCAGACAAACAGGAGCAAGGAGGAGAAACTTAATGTAGCTCTTGGTGGACAACAAGCTGTCAAGGAACTAGCAGTGTGCCCTTATGGCCAAGAAGGCCAATGGCATCCTGAGATACATTAGGAAGAGCATTGCCAGCAGGTTGAGGGAGGTGACCCTGCCCCCCAACTCAGCCGTGGTGAGGCCACATCTGAAGTACTGCGTCCAGATCTGGGCTCCTCAGAACAAGAAACATAAGGATTCTGAAGTGGGTCCAGTGGCAGGCAAGCAAGATGATTAAGGGACTGGAGCATCTCTCTTAAAACAATAGGGTGAGAGAGCTGGGCCTGTTCAGAGTTGAGGAGATGACTGAGAGGGGACCTCATTCAGATATGTAAGCATCTGAAGGGAGGGTGTGAAGAGAATGGAACTGATGCCTTAAGCTTTATCTTTCATATTTTTTAGATTCTGTACTGTCTTAGAGTGTAACTCTGAACTTCATATGAAGTGTTACGAAGTTTTGTCTTCACAGCTTAGTTAGACAAAACAATCCTTTGACAGCCTAAGAATCAAAGACACTGTTGCACTTGCAGGCCCAGAAAGTGTAAACAATGGCAAATTGAAGAGAACAAACCAGGAGGATGGGACTTCATAACCTGAAGCTGCAGTTGAACAATTGATCCCAATATGTTAATGGACTAAAACTTACTCAAGTGTGAAAACTAGTGACCAGTCGTCCATATTGTGTCTATCTTGGGTCCAGCTTGGGTACAGCCACGACCGGGCTCTTGTACTGCCCAAGGTATATCCTTTGAAGGCCTTTTAATAAATACCTACTTTATTCCTTTAACTCTGTCTAGCTTCTGTTCCAGGTCAGCCTCCCAAGGCATCAGAAAAAAGCTCTTATTGGTGATGCCAAGTAATAGGAGAAAAGGCAACAGGCCGAAAAGAACGCACAGGATGTTCCTCTTGAATATGAGGAGTGTTGGTGACTATGCACTGGAATAGATTGCCCAGAGATGTTGGTGAGTCTTCCTCACTGGAAATATTCAAAAACTGTCTGGATGCAATTCTGTCCAATGTGCTCCAGGATAACCATGCTTAAGCAGGGAGGTTGGACGAGATGACCTAGTCTTTCCAGACTATACCTAGTCTTTCCAGACTTACCCATTCTGTAGCTCTTCCAAGAGTGAAAAATGTATATGATATGATTGGCTCTTTGCAAATACTACACTGAATACTATATATGTTATGTTGGAAAGTTATGCTGTATTAATCTCTTTTGAAGTAGTGCTGTATTAATCGCTTTTAAATAGGGTGGTAAATCTAGTTTTTAGGCTGTAGCATAATATTAAAATAGAAACTATGTGATGTAAGATACTTTTTGTAACTAGCTCAAGGAATGGATAAGATAATCAAGAAATTCTTTGCATAGAGATAACAGCAACAAGACACCAAGACTCCAAGAGAAGAATGACTGCCTCCTTATGGGGACAAGCCAGACTTTGAGGGACCAAGGTGATTGATTTACAAGATGGGGGGAGGAAGCTGAAATTAAGCAGAAACACTTCTAGTTTGAAAGGGAATGAGTTTGAATTGTCTATGAGATATATGAATATGCAATAGGCTATTACTTTTAGGTTAATCCTTTGTTAATCCAAAGTGTGCTTTTGGGGGAGAATGCAAAAGCACCTGGACACCTGGAATTCTTTGATTTCATTGGCTTTTATTGTCCTAACTCTGATTATCCAAATTCTTATTGCCATCGTTTTTATTACTATTTTCATTGCTATTAAACTTCTAAAATTTTAACACAAGTGAATGGACTTTTTCACAAAAGCATTCTCTAGAAGAACTCCTGTCTCTACTGCTGATTTTAGTTGGAGACCTGGAAGGCTTGCCTTTCCTTCATAGTTTACCAAACACTTATTACTGGTTTCAGACTTTTATTTCGTCTCGGGCTAAATTTTGCCGCAACTTTTAAGTGAATCGCAGAGAACTTTCTTACAACCACACTAGGAACATGGAGGCAAGCAAAGATCAAAACATGTTCAGTGACTTTTTATGCCAGAAATCCCTTGAAGCAGAAAACTCCACAAACATAAGGAGTGTAGAACATTCCCTCAGGCAAGACTTAAGATCCACTGACAGACATTGTATTTCAGAGATTGCATCCCACGCTACTGTTCCCATTTTCCTCTTTCTGCACCTCAGAGTCATTCAGCCACAACTTCCACAAATTGGAATCTAATACAGACAGCAGTATTAAAGGAGGATCCCTTAGATCCTCTCCCTTCCCCATAAAGCTAGGTGGTATTCCAAGGGAGACAAAGAAAAAAGCAGCTCAGAAGGAGAAAAAATGGGAGTATTGCTCCAAAAAATACCAGCGTTTCTCATGAAAGTACTACGTTTTTCTAGTTCCTGTGCATCAAACCCCAACTCCCTCTGTGTGTGTTTTCATGCTACAGCAGATCTACCTGAACTACCTTTCAATTTGGGAAACAGGTAAGTCCACCTGCAACGATACACTTCTCCCAAAAGAGGCTCTCAATTCACTCAAGAGGTAGGAGAAATTAGTCCATTCTGAATGCAGCATAGACATGGCTAAACCCAAGACACCAAGATCGTGGTGTTGGTAGCAATGCTATTCAAGATCATTATCACTGATTTGGATTATAAGATGCAACCATCCTCTGGGCACAAAAGACTAATGCCAAGGAGAGAATGGTGAGCTATGGTCCTAACCTTCCCAATGACATCTGCTCAGGACAGCACTCCTGGTCTGTGCCCTCTCTGCAATGCCATGTGTTGGGAGTTAGGTTTCTTTCCTTTTGCTCCTTTTTACTTATAGAACTTCCCCCCCCCCCCCGTAAGTTGCTAGGAAACAACAACGGCTTCAGAAAAACAAAAGAAGTGGTGAAACTCAGGGAACGTGGGCATCTGGTTGCACTTCTCTTATCTGGGAGTTTCTCTCCGAAGGGCAGAGATATCACAAGAATTTGGCTGACAAAAGATGGGGCTGAAGCAGCTGCTGGCTCTCTCTCTCTCTCTCTCGCAGCTTCAGAGGAGGACAGTCAGAGCTGCTGCCTGGGGAAGGGAATTCGCTGCTGCTGCTGCTGCCTGCTTCTTCTGCCATGGGTGAGCCTCTGCTTGTGAGAGCAGCCGCTGAACTGGGACATTATTAACACTTAGCCCACCAAAAAAAGACCTATCACCATCTGCTTGGGTGCCCAGGTTCCTGAGTTCATCTCTCCCTGCCCTGCTGGGAGCTGAGCTGCTGCTGCCCTGCCCCCACCGCATCTTCTGCAGCACTGCTCCACGTTTTTTGCTGCACTCTAGGCTCACACCACCTGCCTGCTGAAACATCCTGACGTCCCAGCTTGCTACTTCCAAGAATTTTGTTAGGGCACTGAGATCAACTACCCCAGGGGTTTGCAAAGCAAAGCCTCTCTTCCATCCCTTCCCATCTCGGGCAAGCCGCCATTACCACGTGCTCCCTGACCTCACACCACAGCGCCCCATGCAGCTGCGGGGGAATCAAGAAATAATAAAATCATCAAGAAATTCTTCGCACAGAGATAACAGCAACATGACACCAAGACACCAAGACATCAAGACTCCAAAAGAAGAATTATTGCCTCCTTACCAGGAAGAACCGGACTTCGAGGAGCCAAACACTGATTGACAAGATGAAGGGGGGAAGTTGACAAGAACCAGAAGACACCCTTTGTTTGAAAAGAATATTTGCATCATGAATGAGATATATGAATATGCAACAGGCTATTGCTTTTAAGGGTTAATCCTTTGTTAGCGAGGTGTGCTTTTACTTGGCAGAATGCACTCAGACAACTGTAATTCTTTGCGTTTATTGTCCTTTGGTGCCCTAACTCTGATTGTCCAAATTCTTATTGCTCTAATTTTTTATTACTATTCTACAAAGGGACTCTGGGCCTTGCAGTTTAAGTCTGGGCTGGCATGTGTATGGAACTCCCTGAAGGGAGTGAGAATGTTTGAGCAGTGTCTTCTCCTTTAACATTTCCTTTTCTACTTTGTACTTTATGTAAAGCATTAACAGATACTTAGAGGGAAGATATTCATTCATCCACGATGGACAGATAAAATATGAGGAGTCCTCTTTCTTGGCTTTTAGCTAAAGTAAGGTCACTGTAAAATAAGCATTTGCATCTTAACAGAAAATTAAACTGTACAATTAACCAACATGCAGCTGAATTAAAAGAGCAACACATGCAATTCTGTGTTACTGGTGGAATAAAAATGCATGATGGTGGACTCGAATGGAGGAAAATGTATGCCACATAAACCAATGCAGATTATTTAGCTGACCATTTTTTTCACAATAAATGGACTTTAGTCAGCCTTTAGAAGTGCCAAATTGCCTGCAGTAGCTGAATTCACCCAAGAGAATAAAAGGGCTACTTGAAATTTTCCTTTCCCTTCTAATGTTCCAGGAAGCTGAAGGTGCTGAGTATCTCCTAGAAATATATGACAGAGTATATCCTAGAAATATGTGACAGCCCATAGCTGGCAGTCTTCAGAACAACTAGGAGTCGGAACAGTCAAATCCAACATGGCTCGGAAAAAAAAAAAAAAAGCAAAACCAACTCAGGACCTGGAAGTTCAGACCATTGGCTTCCTGTCTAGTTCTTCCTCTTTCTGACTACCTCTCCACTCACTACATAGTAAGCTGTCTACTGTTCAATTACCAAAGGGAACTAGACAGCAGAATGATAAAATGACTTGAGTTCAGATTAAATAGTCCACTTCTCTGGCATTGCTGTGATTAATCTACATCACATTCAGTAGTTCAGATGCAATTCAGGCTGGGACTAGTGAAGTTAGGCTTGTCTAGATAGCTGTGAAACTTCCAAGTTTATAAGGAAAATCGTACCAATATATTACTGTTACAAAAGCACTCATCTCAAATTAACAGAATGATCAATGTAAAAGTCACTGTCTGTCATTTCTAATTACACTTTTAGGATGGCTCAAATTTTACCTCAGCTCTTTCTTATTACATTTTTTTATGTACCTCATTTATTTTCTTACACATATTTGATTCTCCTTCCCAGCAGGTCTGCATTCAGAAGAAGCTGTTTCTTGACACTCACTGCAACATACAAAGGACAGCACCGTTTGTCCTGTAGAGCTGCTGCAACTATCATGTAGGCATTCTTATGCGATGACACTCTCCAAACAGAAACAGAAGGAAAATGTAAAAGTAAGCCATAGATAATTTCAGTTCAGCTGTCAGACACCCTCAGAGCTCAGTGATGTAGGAAGCACAAAGATTGTTTGGAAAAAACATATCAAAGGCAAAAAGAAAACCTGAATGTGAGAAATGAAGATGGAAACATGACCAAAATCTTCAGTTGATGCACATTGCTGGAATTACTAACTCAACAGGTGTTATTTAAAACCAGACTTTAAGTGACCTGCCGTCCTACCACTTCTTTATGCTGGATTTTACACTTTTGCACCAGGTGGCAGTATGTGCAATTTTCCATTTAGCATCATACTTAGTCACTCAGCAGGTGGAAAATTCAAGGCAGAATCTTACCAGCCATCTAGGTTTCCCAAGGTGCTGCCAATGTGTGGTTCCTAGACCTAAATGACAGTTAGCCCATTGTGCTACAGAGCCCTCTGGGCCAGCAGTCAGCGCCTATTGGGCAAGGTTATCAGGAGCAGCTGCTCAGCAGCTGCCATATGCTGGTCCCTGCAGTGACCTCTTGGCCTCTGCAGAGCTCACATTGTTTTAGACATCAGAAGGTCATGAAAGACCATTTGCAAAATTGCTGCAAGGATGCATACCATCAGGCAGGCAGCTGGCATGTGTAACAGTAAGAGAAAAAAAAACCAGAAAGTTCAAAGTCCCACAGGGCACAAAACTTATCCCTGTAATGCTATGTTTTAAAAACCTGACATATTGTATTCTATGTATGTCATCGATACAAGAATGTACAAGTATGTTCTACAATTGGACTTGTAGAACATACTTACATCTCTCTTCTGAGGCTTACAGAAAGTCTCCCATAGAAAAGAGATGCTGAATACAAACCTTGCTATTGTCACAGTTATGCACACAGAAGAGATATCTAAATAAGACACAGTACTCAATGCAATGCTTTGACAATGCTAGCAGTCCAAGGCACTCACAAATACACACAAACACAGTGCAATCATTCATTCTGGAAACAATCTTCTTGCAGCAGCT
>JAYDZK010000113.1:49814310-49844030 GCA_034509185.1 Euphonia xanthogaster
ACACCCAGCAGAGCACCGGCAGCTCGCACCTGCGGCCACCGGGCCGGGCCTGAGCCGCGGCATTTCCAGCGCCAGAGAGACTGATAAGAGACTGAGTGAGCTGAACTGCAACCCGGGGAGGGGACTTTCTGGGTTTGCCATCTCTTTTAGAGCAGCAAGGGGTTTTATTGTTTAATATTGTTTAAGTTTAATTGTTTATTAAACAGTTTTTTTCCACTTTTCTCCAAAGAGGTATTTTCTCCCGGACCAGTTGGGAGGAAGGGCCGATTGATTCTGCTTCCCTAGAAGAGCCCTTTGGGGGGGGTTCTCTCCCAAATTTGCCCCGAACCAGGACAAATACATCTATTGCCAATGTTTTGAAGAAAATGCAGAGTTAAATCAGTAGAAATCAAACCAACAGACTTTCTGAAATGGAAATGAGGGAAGAGAGTTTATAGTTTTTCCTCATTTGATAAGGCTTATTAGTGGCTGGTTATGGTTTAACAGCAGCTGATCACTTAAGTACTAAACAGATGCTCACTCACTCACTTCACTCTTGACCTCTTCATTGGGATAGGGAGGAGAGTTATAATAAAGGTAAAAGTTGTGGATTGAGATAAGAACACATTAATAATTAAAGCAAGATGTAATAATAATAAAATGAAAAGAAGAGCAAGAAATAAAGAAATAATGCCCTAGAGAAATAAGGAATGCCATTGCTCGTCACCAATGGACTGATGTCAAGCCCATTACCAAGCAGTGATAAGCAACTCCTGGCTAACTCCTTCTGGTTTGTATATAAACCACGATGTTCTGTGGTGTGGAATATCCATTTGGCCAGTTTGCGTCAGCTGTCCTGGCTCTAATCCTTCACAGGCTTTTGTGAACCTCCTCATTGTCAGAGCATGGAAAATGGAAAAGTCCTTGTTCTAAAGCTAGCCCCACTTAGCAACAATTAAAACATCAGTGTGTTATCAATGTTGTTCTCATACTAAATCCAAAACACAACACTATACCAGATACTAAGAAGAAATTTAATTCTATCCCAGCCAAAACCAGTACATGGTTCAAGTATAATTCACACTAAAAGCAAGAAATTTCACTTGAGAAAATGTCCTGTTGCCAGGAGATAGCTGACTCTCTCCTAGGGCAAATTCTCTCAGCAAAGATGCCTTAACCCTTGCATTTGGGAGATTTTTAACAAAATGCCTTAGGATTCACCTGTCATCATTTGCAAGAGAGACACACATTTAAGAAGTGAGAGCTTTTGATGTCTGGAAGCTTATGCAGGACTTCAGTTACATCACCCGCCCTCTGAGGATGTCCCCAACTAAAAGCTTGTTCATATGTTAACTGTCAAGATAACGTCAGTCACTAACAATTTTGTTCTTTCTACCTCTTTCCTCCTTACCTCCCAGTCCTCCCCAATGTCTGACTGCTAAATCAAAGTGAAGGATTAAAACAACTCCTTATCAATCCAAAGCAAATTTGAGACACAGCTAAGACATAGGAGGTCTGAATTAGTCATGGAAATGCTTCATCTTAGGGTAATTTGAATGACCAGATTTCTGTAATAACCCAGTACTGAAAATTGCCAAGAAGTTGCTGTAGTTCATACCCTATAAATGCTTAATGGAAAAAAAAAATCAATTAACTACCTATCCACTTGTGTATGAGGAAGAACTTTATGGGTGACCCCATACTGCAATAGATTGACCAGAGAGGGGGTGGAGTGTCCCTTGTAGAAGATGTTGAAGAACCATCTGGACACACTCCTTTAACATGTACTCTAAGATGACCCAGTTTGAGCAAGGAGGTTGGGCCAGATGACCCACTGTGGTCCCTTGCAACTTTACTCATTCTATGATAATGTCCTTACTCAATCTAGCTTTGAGAGAGCACTGATGCTTCATTCCAATAAAGATCTTTTTAGTGTTCCTAATAGCACTAAAAGATGAGATTTATCCCAGCACAGAGTTTTCCTCACAGGAAGTAAATGCCATAACTTAAAGATTACTTAGAATGAGACATGCAAGGCAATATATTTCAAAAGTGACAGTGGATTGTTTTTACCTACAGAGGTGTCAGCATAAGCAACCCTGATGATTACCAACTAAATTTGGGGGGAAAATACACTTTTCCACTTATTTTGTAAGTAACACCATTACATTTATGGTTTCATCTCTTGTGCTCCACACTAGCATAAGAGATGCTCCACATTTCTCCAAGAACATATTAACTAAATGCTGAAGCAAACTGGAACTAAGAAGCACATACATTGCTTATGAGTTTCCTGCCTTATTGTCTGAAGTAGAAAAAACAAAATCCTTCTGAAGATTAGGGAGGTCTTAATATTTTGGCCATATGGTTTGTATCAGGTGTCAAGCTTTCTTAATCAGAGTACAATCTTTTTTTGAAGAAACCACATTAGTATTTTGCAGGACCCATTAGGATGCTTTTATTCAGGGTCAAAGTCATATTTCAAAGACCCGTTGTTTACATTTTCTGCTGAGACATACTACTTCTTTAGCATAAGTACATTTGAAGCATGAGTTACACACAGTTATAATACCGTGTGGATTTAGCCTTAGCTTTACTCGCTTAGCCTGAGTAGCTTGCTTAGCCTGATTTAGGCCACAAGCTGTGAAGTTACATCTAGATATACTTTCAACTGGGATAGTTAATATTCTGTGTTATTTTTCTAGTAGGTGCTATAGTGCTGTGTCTTGGCTTTAGTATGAGAAGAATATAAATAACACAATGTTTTGGTTATTGCTAAGTACTGTTTATCCTATGTCTAGGACTTTTTTAGTTTCCTAGGCTCTACCAGCGACCACGTATGCCAGGATCACAAATTGGAAGATAAGAAAACTAGAACCACTAGAAGATGCAACTTGACAAGTTGTGAAGACCTAATAGCCTACCTGCATGAACACTTGAGAAATAACTCAATATGTTAGAAGACCCCTAAACAAAACCCACTATTGGACTGAGAAATTCATTCAAGTCACATAAAGAACATGCGAAGGGTAGGTGTTAAGTCATGAGGGTATAATTTTCCATGGATTTCTATGTTCTGGGCCCCTCTCTGGAGGCAGCCAGCTTGAGCTGACCTGCTGCAGGAAACCTACTGTTGAGCCTGAAGAAGGAGGAAGCACACCTGAGAGTGTGTGTGAGCAAAGAAACAAAAGAGGCACCCACAGCTCCGTAGAGCTGCCTGCTGCAAAGGGACTCTGGGCCTTGCAGTTTAAGTCTGGGGTGGCATGTGTATGTAACTCCCTGAAGGGTGTGAGAATGTTTGAGCAGTGGTTTCTCCTTTAACATTTCCCTTTCTACTTTGTACTTTATGTAAAGCATTAACAGATACTTAAAGAGAAGAAATTCATTCATCCATGATGGACAGATAAAATTTCAGGACTCTTCTTTCTTGGCTTTTAGCTAACGTAAGGTCACTGTAAAATAAGCATTTCCATCTTAATAGAAAATTAAACTGTACAATTAACCAGCATGCAGCTAAATTAAAAGACCAACACATGCAATTCTGTGTTACGGATGGAATAAAAATGCATGATGATGGACTGTAACAGAGGAAAATTTATGCCGCGTAAACTAATGCAGATTATTTATCTGACAATTTTTTTCACAATGAATTGGACTTTAGTGAGTCTTTAGAAGTGCCAAATTGCCTGCACTAGCTGAATTCACCCAAGAGAATAAACCTAGGTTATGAGGAGATTGCCAAAGGCTACTTGAAATTCTCCTTTCCCTTCTAATGTTCCAGGAAGCTGAATGGCTGAACATGCTGAGTATCTCCTAGAAATATATGACAGCCCACAGCTGGCAGTCTTCAGGGCAACTGGGAGTCTGAACAGTCAAATCAAACATGACTGAGGTATCAGGTGCTCAGCCAAAAAAAAAAAAAAAAAAAAAAGCAAAACCAACTCACCAACTCAGGACCTGGAAGTTCAGAGCTTTGGCTTCCTGTATAGTTCTTCCTCTTTCTGACTACTTCTCAACTCACTACATAGGAAGCTGTCTACTGTTCACTTACCAAAGGGAACTAGGCAGTAGAATGATAAAATGACTTGAGTTCAGATTAAATATCCCACTTTTCTGGTATTGCTGTGATTAATCTACATCACATTCAGTAGTTCAGATGCAATTCAGGTTGGGACTAGTGAAGTTAGGGTTGTCTAGATAGCTGTGAAACTTCCAAGTTTATAAGGAAAATCATACCAATATATTACTGTTACAAAAGCACTCATCTCAATTAACAGAATGATCCATGTAAAAGTCACTGTCTGTCATTTCTAATTACACTTTTAGGATGGCTCAAATTTTATCTCAGCTCTTTCTCATTACATTTTCTTATGTACCTCATTTATTTTCTCACATGTATTTGATTTTCCTTCCCAACAGGTCTGCATTCAGAGGAAATGGTTTCTTTACACTCGCTGCAACATACAAAGGACAGCACCTTTTCTCCTATACAGTTGCTGCCACTATTGTGTAGGCATTTTTATGCGGTAACACTCTCCAAAGAGAAACAAAAGGAAGATGTAAAAGTAAGCCATAGATAATTTCAGTTCAGCTGTTAGACACCCTCAGAACTCAGTGATGTAGGAAGCACAAAGATTGTTTTGAAAAAATGTATCAAAGGCAAAAAGAAAACCTGAATGTGAGAAATGAAGGCGGAAACATGACCCAAATCTTCAGTTTATGCACATTGCTGGAATTACTGACTGAACAGGTGTTACTTAAAACCAGACTTTAAGTGAACTGCTGTCCTGCCACTTTTTTTTTGCTGGATTTTACACTTTTGCACCAGGTGGCAGTATGTGCAGTTTTCCATCACTCAGCAGGTGGAAAATTCAAGGCAGAATCTTACTAGCCATCTAGGTTTCTCTAGGTGCTGCCAATGTGCGGTTCCTAGACTAAAATAACAGTTAGCCCATTGTGCTACAGAGCCCTCCAGGCCAGCAGTCATCTCCCATTGGGCAAGGTTATCAGGAGCAGCTGCTCAGCAGTTGCTATATGCTCGTCTCCACAGTGGCTTCTTGGCCTCTGCGGAGCTCACATCATTGAGACATCAAGTCATGAAAGCCCATTTGCAAAATTGCTGCAAAGATGCATACCATCAGGCAGGAAGCTGGCATGTGTAACAGTAAGAGAAAAAAAAACAGGAAGTTCGAAATCCCACAGGGCACAAAACTGATCCCTGTAATGCTATGTTTAAACAAGCAGACATATTGTATTCTATGTACGTCATCAATACAAGAATGTACAAGTATGTTCCACAATTGGACTTGTAGAACATACTTACATCTTTCTTCTGAGGCTTACAGAAAGTCTCCCATAGAAAAGAGATGCTGAATACAAACCTTGCTGTTGTCATAGTTATGCACACAGAAGAGATATCTAAATAAGACACAGTACTCAATGCAATACTTTGACAATGCAAGCAGTCCAAGGCACTCACAAATACACACAAACACAGTGCAATCATTCATTCTGGAAACAATCTTCTTGCAGCAGCTGAAGACCTGTGGCCAGAGAAATGTTCATAATTAATTAATAATCATGGCAGCAGCAAGGGAAATGGGGAGAAAAATAGACCTGCAAAAGCAGACCAACAGTGTCAGCCCCATATTTAGAAAAAAAATCTGGGAGCGTATTTACCTTCTCCCTGTTCTTGTGTCCCACACTATCCAATGCCCTCTTACACAGATCACCATAGACGTCTCCAAATCAGTATTTTTTACTAAACTCAAAGCTTAAACCCACCTTGTCTGAGACTCAAGCCACAACACTTCAGTTTCTTATGGCTGTGACACACAAGCATGCATATAGCCTGTCCTGTCATTGCTGCATTAGAGTGATAATCTTCACCAAAGGGTTATAGCAAACAGGAGTGGTGCCTATGATGCCTTAGCCGATCAAGGCATCACATTGGCTTAACTGCCAGCATGCTCAGGGGTTCCAAAACAAGAAAATTTATCTGTCAAAGACACCCATTGAGCCTGCCTCCTACAAAGATGGAGTAAGATAGCTACATCTGGAGTCTGTAATAAGGAGTCTTAATCAACAGGATTCACATTTTCCTTCAGTCTACTGCAATGGCACAGATTATTAGTAACTCTACAAGACTGCAATTCATTTTGTTATTACAGAATAAGCAAACAATACACTTTAGAGCCAGTGATCTTCCAGAAGAAACGGTGTGATGTTAGGATTTCACCTTCAAAGAGAAATATTTCTGTCCTTACTCAGAGAGAACTACCACTAACATCAGAGGGGAGGACTACCATTAGCAGCAGAGGAGATTGGGAGCAGCAGCAGCACAAGATGGTCGTAGAAGTGGGAAACAATCAGTAGAATGGCATTTTCCCAGGGGGAAAAAAAAATCACCAGCAGGAAAATCCTTTTTCAAACCCCCTAACAAAGAGAGAAATGACTCACAAATGCCTTCCAGTCCTCTGCGATTTACTCTTACCTCTGTGATGTTTTCTTATATTTTCTCCTGCAGGAAAAGAACAAAATACAACTGAGATGAGAAGGCTTCACAGGCAAGGAGGAAAAAGGAGAGGGTTAGAAATCAGGAGCAAATCAGTGAAGTCACTTCTGCCATAAGACTGTCCCAAACCTGATGTAGCCATTCCCTTCTGCTAACCTCAGTGGTGGTTGCCACCAAATTCAGGAGAAAAAAATTGTTGCCACTAAATTCAGGAGGAAAAAAAATGTGTTTGCTTGTATGCACATACTACCCTTTATTGTGAGAAAGGGTTGCTGCAACTAGGAAAAAATTATTTATTATTCTAAATTACTTAGCAGGAATCCAAGCGTCAGAAATGTGTTTACTAGTTTGAATATTTATGCCTCTCATCCAACAGATAGGTAAGATAAGATCTGTGAAGATCCCATTAACATGGAGTAATGAAATGTATCCAACCATATTGTCTGTAGTCACTCAGGGGAAAACCCTAGTGGTTTTAGAGCAGTCTCTCTCTAAAAAGAAAGTCTAGGTCCTAGCAAGTTCTGTACTCCAACAAATTCCAGGTACCACACCACAGAGCTTCACTTCGTTGCACACCTTTTTGTATAGCTATGTGGCTATACAGTTACCTGCAGGGGTGTATAAGCACTGTATGCTGTCTGTGAGCTGCTGTTTCTGCATCTGTTTCCAAAGGCTTTGCACAGAGGCTGGCAAAATATGGCATTAAGTTACTTGAACTCAGCTCTGCTTTTATGTTCTAAAGTAAAATTAATGATAGTTAAACTTCACAAGTAGTGACTGAAACAATTTGCAGTGTGGACTGTGATTTAGCAATACACTAACAGAAATTCCCAACATTTTCAATATTGTTGTTTAACAAATAAATATTGTTAAAATAGATGAATGGCTATTAGCATCAAGTTTACTTTCAATTCTGATACTACTGTACATGGAAAATTGTAGCTAGGGTTGGCCTAAAAACCCAAACAAGGACTAACTTTCTTTACAAATAAAAAACGTGGCAAAATGGAATGTAGTGCTATTTTCTACTTAACAAAAGCCATGAATAATATCTCCTGACTGCAAAATGTTTCATCCAACAAATATCTTTACAAATTGTGCTTGTGGTTGTACCACTTCTATATTCTGACCATGCTGGAATCATAAAAATACTAAATAACTACTTAAAAAATAATTTATTTACAATTTACTGTGTGAAGAATTAATTATTTAAACTTGAAATTATGGAAAGGAGTAAAAGAGAAAATATTCATAGCAGTATCAAGTTTATAGCTTATTGACATTAAGAATGTTGACACATAAAATCAGAAAGGCAACTGGATAAACCTTATTCTATGAGAATTTTTCATTTTCATTTCAGAAGGATGAAAAGTAGAACTTTTGTTTTGAAGAATGCATATTAGGAACTTTATACTCTGACAAATAAAGAATTTCATTATGTTTTCTGGCAAAAAAAACTGCTGAAAAATAAGCCATCTGATTGGCCAGTCTAATTCACACTAATTAGAAGATTTTATTCCCAAGAAATACAAATTTGTTTAAGTTTTAAAATGAAATTATTTGCAAGTTAATTTTTTCCCCTGAGAGGCTCTTAAGGTTCATTGCAACTCTGTCAGAACTAATTTAAATTTCATTGGTTAGTGACTTTCACATAATGTTATAAAGTGTTTCTCTTTCAGACATTTGAGCAAATATAAAATATATTAACTCCAGTCTTAGGCTGTTCTTTACATTTGATTAATAGCATGACTTTTCTGATCAGTTACACCTTCAATGTTCCTTTCATTCAAGAATATTTTTAATACATTAGAAAGCTGTACTACCACAGATGACTACTAGGAAAAAAAGAATTTGCTTTAGTCATAGAAATTTTAAAAAACTTACACATAGTTTGTTATTGTTGTTGTTGTTTTCACACCTGCAGTCCAATCAGTTAAAATTTACATGCACCAAGTTAGTGACTGCTTTTCTAAGCACTGATTGAATTTGCATTTTACACTTTAAGAGACTAGAACTAGAGGAACACTGGTTTATATATTCAATATCACTACTTCATGCACATGCTTTAAAAGGAACACCATTAGCAAACTCTGATATCCAGGAAAAAAAATTCTGTATGCTTGAACTTCCAGCATCTCAAAAAACAAGGTCTAACAATGCTACTCAACACATTATAAAAAAATGGTGTTGATAACATATAACTTTTTGTAAATATAGTACTCAGGTTTTTTTTGAAACACAGTGTCAACATCTATCTTCTTTACGGTTACAAACCATACAAACCACACAAACCACTTAGACATGCCTTCCATTAAATGAGACCACTGTAAACAAAGGAATTAGAAATTACTTATTTAATACCACAGTCAGCATCAGAGACTGGCTTGAATCAGCAACCATGTGTGCATTAACAAGAGGAAACTGGAGGGAGCTGGATTTAGGTTTTGTTGGGTTTCCAGGGGTTTTTTTCGGGTTTTTTGAAGTTGTTTTGTTATGAGGGGTTTTGTTTGTTTGTTTATTAAAAACATAATATATCTTGGGACAAGATATCTTGATTTATGTCCCCAGGATGCATCTATGAAGATACAGCTATCTATGAAATTGCTTTTAGCAGATGCTCTAGAATAAACCTGGAAACAGGCACACTTCCAGTCAAGCCCAAGGGACTTCTCATTTTTTGAACAAACACAAGCTATATCGCTTTCCCAGGAGAGAAAGAATGAGACAGAATTAAAGGAGTTAATGTTACAGCTTCCCACATCTGTGAGCCATCCTGTACTCATGCCTGAAAAGAGGCTTATTGATATTACCAAATCTGTGTAAGTTCAGTTTCTTTTCCCACTGCATGCGTCATGCTCAGACTGCCAAATCCATTCAATTCCTGTTACTGGCTGTGGAATGTATTATTCAGAGGTTTATATTTAGCTTACACTAAAAAAAATTAATTAGAACAAAGTAGGGTTTGTTTCATGCTGAAGAGAATTATCAAGTGACTCACACTAGATAGGTCCTATACAACCAGTGTAAACTAAAAATAACTTCACTGAATTTAATACAGTTACACTTGCATGAGTATAGTATGAAGTGAGTCAGTCCTAGTCCAAGAAGGCTGCTAGAGCATAACGGAATAAAAAAAAAAAAGCAGTAAGACACTTAAAGATAGATATTTTGTAATTGAAGTGGTAGGTAAAATGAAATTTTTAAACTCAGAAACCATAAAGTTAACAAAAATATTGAGTCAACTATTTAAGTATCTTCTCTTCTGAGGATGAATCCTTCTTGTAACCAGAGAAATAAAGACAGCATACTGGCCCAAAATAAAATTAGGACATATTTTTGAAGGTATTTAATCTTCAATAAGATATAGATTGCTATGCTGTATGGCGACACAATTCCCATTGTAATAAATAGGTATAAAAATTTTGTCTTTGTGCTTTGATGCCCATCAACTTCTTCAAGGTTGTCTGTTCTCAGGGTTATGCTTCTAATTTTGCTATTTAATTCCAGTGCACCCTCAGCCAAATTGCTTTACCCTATATTTTCCCTTCAGGCACTTTTCCATTAATTTAATATCTCTTCAGGGTTGTGGTTTTAGTCTATAGGGTTTTACACAACAATTCATGATTTGAGCCCAAGTAACACTACATTAGAGTTTTTGCAAAAATGCTACTGCCCTTCCTCTGCATCTAGGAACCTGGAAATGAAGAGAAATTAATATAAATACACAAAATCTGTGCTTGCATTTGGTAGTGATGTTCTCAGACCATAGTCTTCTGAGAGAGTTGAATGAGTCAACTGAGTATGTACAGAGAGAAGTGAGGACAGAGGGGTTGGGGGAATTAAGTAACTGTCAGCCGACCTGGTTTTGCCCCATAACCATACAACTCATAATATCAACTAGCTATATGAATTGCTATTCCGCTCCTACACAGCCTCTGAAAAATTATCTAAACACTTAATGTTTTTTTACTCATAATAGTGGTTTGGTTAATATGGTGTTATTCCACATTCATTCCACAGGGCTTGGTATTAATGGCATCTTTTCAGAATATGGATAATCCTGTGGGTGCTGCAGAAGTAATAGAAGGATCTTTGCCTAGTTTCATCCTTGAAAATATATGCTAAAATTTGAAAGTTAATCTCACACTCTGCTAGAGATTAGGGGCTATATCTGCCCTTGGAAGAAGGCTCTGCAGGCTTCTACCTTCACTGCAGTGATCAGACTTAGGCCATTAGCTGGTGGATGTGTGATTGATGGCCACATATTTGAATACAGATGACACTTTTCTATAGGTTGATACTTCCCAACTCAGGAATGACAAGTGCCAGAAGAATCTCCTTAGCCAGCTGAGACAGTGGAATGGCTCAATTTTACGGCCGAAGCTCACAATCGACACTCACAGTGGCTTCATCTAATGTGTTTTGTTTTGCTTTGTAGCAGGCACAGGGCCTGGTGGTCAGCAGCTGAAGATAGGAAATGCCTAGTCATGATGACTGGACCAAAAAAACCCCTCTTCTGCCCTCAGACCCTTGCTTATCTCTCTGTAAGACTATAGGTCATATTTGCCTTGACCCTTACCATTGGACAATTTCCAAAACTCCTAAACCCTATATAAACACCCTCCTCTGCCCAGCTCAGCAGAAGGAACTGTCACTGATCCCCCTTTGCAGAAGCGGCCAATAAAGGACTCCTCTGTGGAAATTCATACAGCGCTTCTCCTCTCTCTCCCTGCGTCTGCTGCTACGGCACTTAGCAAGCAAAGAGCTGAAATCACTAAAGAACTAGAAATCACCTAAGAGCTGAGATCACTTAAGAGCTCAACTGCTTGCTAAGATTGCCTGCGGCTGGGAGCTGCCTGGGGGCCTGGACAGGTTTTGCTGAACAGGACCTCACTATCTGGACCCACGGCAGTGGGGGAAAACCCTGAAAACCCAGCTCAGGACTCCATTATTGCTGGGCCATTGCAATGAGTTCAGAGGGTACACACAGTTGGTCAAAACAGTTGGATCTTTTGAAGTCCCTAAAACTCGGTGGCCTGTGCTGTCTTTGTACCACCAGCCTAGAGTGCACAAGCCTAGATCTAGCATAGCATGTGTTTTCAGGCTGGATCTGTGTTTCTTAGTGAAAAAGAGGGCAACAGCTTTTTAGGGTACCAATAGACTAGCAAAAATAAGTCTGCTATGGTGGTTTAAAAAGCAGCTGCCTTGTATGCGGTGCCCTGACACAGGTCTGCACCATCACAGCCTGGCTGGCAGACATGAGGACACCTCTGGGCATCAGTTGCCTCAGTGGAAGGTTCAACCCATTGGCTTAAACTGCCAACAATGGTGACTTTCGCAAAGATGCCACATTTTGTACTTCCACGTCTGAAATACACTCCTTACTGCCCACTCTGCAGAGAAGAAAAACTACCAGTACATTAACTCCTTCAGCTGATGCAGCAAGCCTCATCAGAGGCTTGTGTGCCATACCCTTAGTGTTGTCACTGACATTGTAAAACATGATTAGAGAAAAGGGATCATTCTTCCTGCCTGAAAAGGATCATTTTATAAAAGCTACTTCTTCAGACGAACCACAATTGTTTAGGAAAACAGTTGCCACAAGCTCTGGCAAGCTAAAATTAGTTGTTCATAGGCTCAAGGAGAAAGAGGTATTTTTCCTCCTATATTTAAAAAGCTTTATTATTAGCATCTGTAAGATATAGGGGGGAAGCTTAGTCATCTGTTGACCAAAGCACACAATAATTTCCTTTAATAGTGGAATCCCACAACATCCATAGTTCACACAAGCTAGGGCTAATAATCTCTGCTTCCCTGCAGGGCTCCTATGACCAACTCATTTGGAAAGAAAAAAGCCACCTTACTGGAGTGAAATATCCATAACACACACATTCTCTCAGGTCCTTTTCCTTTCTTTCCTGCCAGAGGTGGGTTTCTTGATATTAAAATTGGTATTAAGATAACACTACTAAAATTCTATTTTGTAGTTTAGCAAACCAACAGTAATATAAACAATGAAATTTGGCAAAAGAGAAAAATGTCTGTCTACAAGTCACATCTGGAACATTTTTTTTTTCTGCTCCTTTTTTACCCATTGGTGAATCTGTGTTTTTTTTCTGAATGATCTCCCTCCACTACCTTTTTCTATAGGAGCCAACCACAATTCATGTTTATTGGTCTTGCCCCCAGGCCCTTTCAGCTAATGGATCCAGAATTCCCAAGATTTCCCTTGGTGACCATGTCTAGACAAAAGGATTTAAGAGCATTTCCCAGCTCACAAGCTCAGGTGCCATCTCGTGGCATAGCAGTTTGGGGTAGGCATTGTCTGTCTGTGCATCACTCAAAAGGAGGCTGAGATCAAGATGACTGACAGGATCACTTAAATTGTAAATCATCTCTCCCAGCAGCTCAATATTCTCAATGATGCAGTGCATTACCAAATAATCATCATCACCACGGTATTAGAGGTGCATTTATGTTACATTATCAAAGCCTATTTTAATAACCAAGTATAAATCAACTCACAAAACCCCAATCTCACAGCACATACTACAGGATCAGGCAAAACACAGGATCCCATGGGAGCCCTGACCAGAATTCAGAAATATGTTGAGATGACCAGATTTTCCTGATGTATAATGCCATCAGTTCCTGGCAGGTTTTTAATTCTTTAGTTTAAACAGAATTATGCCCTTTCTTGCTTTAGTCACATTCCAGTCAATAATAACAACAACAACAAAAAAATTTTGCCACATGGGCTGTTTATCAGAATAGTGTGCTAAGTTAAAAACAATACAATCTCACAGAATATTAACAGCAGAGGAGAAGAAACAGTAAGAAGTAGGTGAAAAAAGAAGGCAAAAATTCAGCTGATACTCGAAATTTGATGGAGGGCTTATGTGGAATTTTTTAAAAGCAAGGGAAATCATTTTAAACTGCGCCCTGAATTACATGGGGACATCCTGAAATCATGAGAGGATGAGGCAGTCACTTGTCTCATTTGAAGTAGATTAGAAAAGCCTGTGTGCTCTAATGTATGGGTATGTATGGTGAAGGTAAACAAAGAAAAGAAGCACTCACAACTTGAAACTGGTAGAATTATTACAATAGAAATGGAAACAAGAGAGGCAAGAAACTCAACAGGTCACAGTTAATAAATAATGTATGTAAGTAATTCAAAGCCATAAAATATAGTCTGATTTTATCCAAGAAAAGTACTGACCATTGGATTTCACCAGTCTAACTACCAAGTTTTCTAAAGAACAACAAAAAAGAAACTTACAGCTTCATCTACAAAAATGATTGCAATCATTAGTACATATGATCAATTGATGTCTCTTGTTCTGCCTCTGCTTAGCTGTGACCTTTTGCCACTGTAGGGCTCTTACCTGTGGCTTAGAAACCAGTTTCCTACTTGCTTATTTCATGTCTAATATGTGTACTTAGATGTTAATCATAGCTGGAAAGGCAACGAGTTAAAATTCTTCTTACAAAATAGCCTCTGATCACAGTCAGTCGGGAATTTCTTCTGCAGTACAAGCTCAAGAGAGCTGAAATCCCTTCTCTACCATTTAGTAAAGAGTGAACAGAGCCTAGAGGTATTACAAATGGGTGTTATGGATACTATCTGAGTAGACTGAGTTTAATGATGTTATTAGACTATATGCTGTCTTGAGAGCTGATGATCTTTAATTGCACTTAAGTCCAAATTTCTTCATTTTTCACACTGAGTGCTGGGCACCAGCTCCCTAGAAAAGCAGGATTGAAGAATGGAGAGGGGGAAAGCAGAAGGGGGAAGGAAACTTGTAAGAAGGGATTTGCTTTTGAGATCTGTACCTGCAGATAATAAAGATACAGCTGACTTGAACTATTTGGCACTACAAACTCAACCCATGTCTTGATCTTATCTCTCAAGGCTAGTGTAAAATCAACCCCCTACTGACCTTGGACAGGAGTTAAACAATTATAATACTTTTATGGCAGCAGTAATGTGAGAGCTCTATTAGGTAAAGGTACCTTATTTTCCACTGACATAAAAATGATTTATGACCAATTGACATAATTTTGTTTAGCTTCATTTCAATAAAGGACAATCATGGCTTGCTCAAACTTTGATAAATAACACCAGCTATCAGAAGAGGAAAGTTAACTTCAGTGTATTTTTCTACGGCACAGTGTGAATACTGAAAGAGGAGAAAAAGCAACATAGGAAAGGTTTACACAATTGATCTGTATTGAATACTGTATGCTTAGGATGGTTTTGAGCAAGACAGCCTGTGAAAAATGCGTATTTTATGACTGGCTTTTCACAAATATTAAAATTAATATTATATGTGTTATATTAGAAAGTTATGCTGCATTAATTTTCTTAAGTAGTGTCTTAAATATAGTTTTAGGTTACAACATAATGTTAAAATAAAAACTATGCTATGTAAGATACTTCTTTTAAAGAGAGGACTCACACCAAGATAGCAGCCACAGGACACCTAAATCTTTCAGAGAAAAAGAATTTATTGCTCCCTTATCAGAAGAAACTAACTTCTTCCTGCCTCTCTCAGCTCTGAAGACGCCGTCAGGATTCAGAGGAAGAAGTTGACACTGACCAGACAGAATCATTTGTTTGAATAGAATTTATGCATCATGCATGAGATGTATGAATATGCAACAGGCTATTGCTTTCAGGGGTTAATCCTCTGTTAACAAGTGTCCTTTTTTGGGCTTATTTTGCCCAGAAAGAGGAACCCAGACTGTCCATAACTCTTTGTTTTTATTGTCTTGTATTGTCCTGAATCCTAATTGTCCAAATTTTTATTACTCTAATTATATTACTATTTTTATAACCATTTTATTGCTATTAAACTTTTAAAATATTTAAAGCAAGCGATTGGCATTTTCAACAAGTCTGAGGTACAAGGATCTGCAGGGAGCAGATGAAACACTGCAGGGACAATTTAAGCTTCAGCTGTATCACCAAAGTTTTCAGTACCACCAAATCAGAAGGGTAAATTCAAATTCACTAGTGAAATGGCTTTGTATTGGAAAATAGACCTGACTGGGCTTTTGGCTTCTCAACTACAAAAGAAGTCAGCAAACTTTGTTTTAAAAACTTCTAAAAATATGATTTCACTCATGTAGATTTTGTACATAGCCAGTACAACTACTGACATTTTGAGGTTCTTTCTCTGTGTTTACTCAGTTTTCCATCATTTCTCATGCAAAAGATCAAACAAAACAGCCAAAACCATAAACAAAGAAAACCAACCACAACAACTAAAAGCTCCTGCTATTGTATTTGGTGTGGATTCAGCTGAAGAAAAATATGAAGTGAAAAGGAAAATTAGTCTGCTTCTGAAAATCTAGCCCTTTGAAAGAATGTGATCTACTGCTCATTCTGCTTTTTCACAGCCCACAACAAATAAATTCTCTTGTACTTCATGCAAATCACATTCTCAAGAGAAGTGCAGGCTCAAAAAATTCCAGTTAGAGGAAAGTACATTTCAGGGAAATAAAGTCCTATGGTCAAAAAAGAATATAGAGCAGTTCTCAGTACTCATTCTTTAAAAGTAAAAAAAAAAGTCAAACCATTATAGTATATGGCCTTCACATATTTATTATTGGAAAAATAGGTATATATTTAGCCTGAGTTCTAGTATCTAGCTGGCCACTACAAATTACTTAAGGAACTTTTAGCTTTGAAATTAGTAAAGGTGATGACCTGCAAAGTACAAGATGGTTGGTACTTCAACGTGCTTATTCTGTAGGCTCTCCCACTGGAAGACAATGTGGCACTTAGTGCACAACAGGATCAGAGGAGCCAACAAGGAAGAATACCTCCAGCCGCTGTTTGGAGCATATATGTGCTTCACAGTGTTTACATGGCAACAACTGATTTGAATGCAAACAACTGAGTGGGATGCCCCTTCCTTGCTAGTAAAATGTCTCAGAAAAAGAAATACACAGTCTTTACTGGGCATCCTTTAGCTATATTTAGCTGTTCATTTCACCAAGAAGAAAGTAATGAAAATGAATCAACAAGAAGTGTACTGGGAATAAGACAAAGCAGAACTTTGCAGAGCACATATATATGTAATACTGATGTGTCATGATGTATCATGAAGAACATAATACTGTGTAGCAGGGATTCCACTCTCCCAGTGGCAAAAAGCTGTTAGACCCTGAAAGAAATAAGCATGTACTTTAATCATCGCTACCATGTAAAACTACTATATACAGATTCTGTAGGAGCCAGCTGTCAGCTGTCCAGCTTTTCTTGTACAGGATGGCTCTGTGATGTTATAGCATGCATGAAAATGGGGAGGGGGAATCATTCTTCATACTCTGGGTGAAATATGAAGACAGGAAACATGGGCTGGAATTACATTGGGCCAGACAAGCTGTTTGCCTAAAGTCACTAAACAAATTTGCATCTAGCCTTAAGCATGAGTAAATCTATTTGTTGCTGTTTTTAGATCTAAATGTTGCTTGTTACTGTTTCCCCCTCAAATCTTCCTCCCCCCAAACACAACCTACCCCTTCTGTCTGTTAACAGACAGCTGGTGCGACGCAGAATTTTAAATCTCATGGGTTTGTGCCAGATCCTTTCCTGACTCTGGGTTACAATCTAAAACATTTGGATTACTGTTGAACGAGACTAAACACTGGGAGAAAAAGTTTCTACACAAAGAGGCAGTTCTCCCTTTCAAAAAGAAGGTTCACTTCCCCATCCCCATGTCCAAACTTTCCCCTCCTTCAGCACTTTGAAAATTCTTCAAGCCTTTTAGCAACACTACTTTGTGTGGCAACTCACGACTGCTGCTGTCCTGATAATGCTTCTTCACTAGCAGGCCAGGTATTAAATGTCACTCTTAGGAAAATGCAACTTTTAAACTTCTCATGGAGAGTCAATGCTCTTTTTCTAGGCTTCTTAGAGCTCAGCACATCTTCAGGAACAGACATTACAGAGGAAAGTAATGTGAATGATGATGGGTTTCTGGAAGAGCTAGCAAAAGTGCATTTGCAGAGAAGTGGTTTCACAGAGGCTCCTATCTCCAAAATTGATGGTTGCAGCAGTATTCATCATCTTTTGCAGGATGCCTGCTGCTCTGTTCACACCATTTCCGTATCACTATAAAATTATTTTCTGTAGAGAGTAAAGAAAGTTGCCCATCTTTTGTTCCTCCCCTTCCCTAGGCATAAATGACACAGATGTGATGGCACACAGCTGGCTCCACTGAATTAGACATGAGGGTAAAGGGAAGAAAGTGAGGAAAGTGAAGAGAGAGAGAGGTGGCAGTACTGCCATTTGCAAGCTCAAAAACACTGTCCTGTGGTCCCAACATGGGAATATCTTCCCACACAGGAGGAAATTTTGGGAGAGAGAACTGGGATGGGCAGATGAGTAGATGGGAACAGGTGCTGAGCACGTACACCGAGAATGAAGGAGGCTGTGCAAGATTTTTATTTCTTAAGGCCCTAACCCCATCCTGATACCAGCTGTCTCACAAGTATCTAGATGGCATAGAAACTATGGGGGAAGGAGTGGGATATGTCTTCAGAAGCCTCAGATATAAAAATGTTTTTAAATAAGTAAGTCCTGTCCTTTCTGCATACCATGTGCCATGGTTGAGACAGCAAATCTAGCTCTTAAAAGTTTGCTTGCTGTAAGGCATGAGTCAAGTTCCCTGTCTCTGGCTCAGAAGAGGAGCAGGTATGCCTTCATAAGGTAAATATGTTATGTTATTCAAAATGAAATTTGACATTTCACAGAATGTGAGGCTAAGTGGGACCATTATGATAACATACTTTAACTTATTCAGCAAATTTACATAACTCAGGAATTTCATTCTTCTCTATTTGCAAGATATTCACTGCAGTACAGCTAATTAGAAACAAGTTTTTTAGAGATTGCTCAGCATTTATGCAAAAGCCTTTCTCAGAAAAGCACTTTGAAGACACTCCTTGTACATTATGAATTTCCTCTGCCCATCCAGTCAAACTGCATTCAAATCTGTAGGCTCTCTGCACATATAAAACTAATGTAATGAGAGAAAGGAAAAATAATTGCCCAGACAGCATTAATGGGAACACATGGGAGGAAGAATTATGACAGATAGTACAACAAAAATGTGACCAAGTACCACATAAATTCTCCCTTCCTCTAAGGAAACAAAGCAATGGCCTCCTCAAGAAGACATCCTTATTCTTCTGAACAAGGACATGCTTAGAAGGTAACACAGAAGCAGTGTTTTGGGCAGCAGTTGCAACCAGTGGGGTTCTTGCAGAAACCAGACTTTCCTTCAAGGCCTTCTCTAAAATCTGAGAGATGCAAAAAATATTACAGATGGGTAATGGACACATTTTCAAGTTTCCTTAAAAGCAGTCCTTGTCCCGGTGATTTTCAGCAGAACTCAAACTCCTAAATGACTTGCATACATGTTGTGCTGTGAACTATTTCAGTCTGGAAGCAAATAATTCTAACATGAGGGAATCCAAAGAACTCACAGGATTATCTCTTTTCCCACCATCACTTTTTTCTTATTTCTATTTTTAAAATGATTTATCTGGTTGTCCTCTCCAACTTTTTAATGCATCAATACGCTCTTTTGTAGATGATCTCCAAATTCTCCCTTCCCAGTCTCAATTCCCACAACTTCCTCACTTTTTACTTTTCAAGCAAGACTGGAAAAGGAGAGTTCTTCCATCTGGCTATAGCTGTCTCTGCTGCATCAATATGTGTAGAGAAGCATATCTAAATTGTGTATTCAGACTCATTGCTTAACAGACACTAGTAACTGCTTATTGCTACTAAATCCCTGAAAAGCAGTTGCTCCACAAGAGGCATGGGAGGAAGTGTGATCTGAGCACCATTTACAGCAACCATCTGAACTGCTCAGCCTTGCAAGGATGCTCTACTTCTGCTCCTTGGCCCTTCCTGCCACAGCCATAGCTCAAGGGAACTGTATAGACTTAGCTGTTAAAAATTGCATAGATCTTACATCCAGCTTGTGCTAATCTTGGTGTTGAAATGAGCTTTGTGCCAAGCCAGGATTCATACTACAGATGGATGTTGTGAAACTTTCTGTCTTGGCTAGGAGTTTTGTGCATGAACAGTATCTATCTCTATTAGTGTAAGAAATCACTCCTATAGTGATGACACAACATATGCCCCAAACAACACAAAAAGCCATCCAGGATGTTTGCATATACATTGTTGTCAAACATTTCTATATGCATCTTAATAACTAAACTGTCTCCTACATCTCTCTTGACAAGAAAGATCATTACAATCTTTTCCTGCTGCCTAACTAAGCTTGCGTGAACTCCTGCATCCCACATAACTGAGTGACAGGCATAGAAGTCCTCCCAAAGAAGGCATGTCAGACTACTGTGACATGAATTGGAATTCTTGGCAGAGACAAAGCATTCCAAACCTCTCTGTGACAACCATATAGATCCATTTCTCACCAAGAACTCTGCACCTACCTTCTTGGCTAGGAAAATTTAAAAGATCCCAATATCCACCTTATCAATTGTTTTGAGGAATCCTGAGTTCACTGAAGTCAATTTGTTGAGTTAATTACAATGAGTTTTACCAGAGTTTGAGTTGCATTCTTGATCTATTGCAAAATTTTAGTTCTGGTTTCTTTCTATTTATAATCAACTTCAAATTTAATCTGCTTTTCAAATATCTAAGGCAATTCCAAACAGATTTTGGGAAAGGTTAGGTTGTGCAGGAGAAAGGATTATTGCTTATCTACAATTCAGATTTAAGCACAACTCTGGGTGGAAAACTATCAGAGGACATTTTTGCACCATCATGGGGCTAAACTTTTCTTAAGCTGTGAATTCCTTAGAAAACCTAGGTTTATCAAAGAAAACAAAGAAAAAACAAATTTAAAAAATAAACGAAACAACAAAAAAAAAAAAAAACAACACCCCAAAACCAAAGAACCCACCACACCAAAAACCAGGAACTGCATTCTAATTTCATCCCTGAAAACACCTTCATATCAATGCTTTCTAGTACAGCACAGTTCAGGAGATCAGAAACAGCCTTATGAATCCTTATGAAACACGCCCTTCTAGACAAGCTCTGCTTTATCCAAATTCTTAGCATTTTGAGAGCAATTTGCATTTGTAGAGGTTTCACTGTTTCTGTAGCATTTACTGGGTCAGCCCTAATATGTGAACCTTAAGCTTTCCTCACCTACCAGTCAGGATCAGAGTCAGACTTTTTCTAGGATTTTGAAGAGGCTGAAGTGATTTTTGAGGAAACAAGACAAAAGGACTGGAACTGGAAAATTTTGTGTGAATTGCAGGAAGAAACAGAAACACATTAAATAAAAATCCTTTCAAGGTCTGAGTTGCATTTAATACAGTGTTTGAATCCACCAAAAGCTGTCAGATTAGGAGAGCACCTCTCCTCACAGCTTTTAAAACACACACAGAGGATTTTTCAGTGATATCTTCCATCAGGTTTTGCATCTTTCTGTATGGACTTCTATCCCACCAAGATAGTTTTTTAAAGAATTCCAGATTCAGACTCTTAATTTCACTTTGACTTAATGTTTAAGTTCATCTTTGTAAACATAACTTTTTTCCTTTCTCGCAGGACTGTAAGCTTTATAGCAGTGATACTTGTAAAGCACTGAAGTTAATATTACAAAGGGAGACCCCTTCTTCTATGACAGACTGTGGTGTTTTTATTACTTTTTGGGCTTAAATTGAATGTATTTCATTTGTACTATCCTCAGAAGAATAAAAGCTCTTTTATAAATTATGGAAAAAACCAAAGTGTGTATTTATTATTGCTTGGTCAACATTTTACTATTAAACACAAACTCTTACATCTTTCATTACATACATATATTGACACATATATTGACTCAAGATTCCAAAGAAAGTCAGTCTGTGGAACAAAGTAACAGAAGGACTGTTGCAAAATATATCAGTTTACTAAATAAATACAACTACAAACACCATCAGTTTTTATTACTTTTCTGAAGTTTCTGTTCTTCTACTTATTTGAACATATTCTCTTCTCTGTCTATTTGTCAGGCATGAGACTAGAAGGTGGCAACACTTCTCTTGTTCCCATTGCTCCTCCATGGACTATACCACAGGCAGTATAAAACACTACTAACTTGCATGTTAGTCTAGTGGTAAAATTGATCTCTTCTTCACTCTACATGAAGAACAATATTATGGATCAACCAGACCCTGGAAAACTCTAAAACTAATCAAGACATCCATACCCACAGCTCACTCAAAACAGGAATTTCTAGGCTGCACTGCTGCTTCCAGTACATACCCAATATCCACTTGCTGACAAATGAGACTTTCCTAATCCTTCTGTGAACTGACAACCATAATGAAAGTGAAACATGGAGCTAAGGTGTCTACAGAGACGTTTTCTAACATGGTTCTTTCACATATAATTTCTCTCTATGTACATCAAGAAAGCCAAATGAGAAAAAAAGTGGCAGCAGCTGCATTTAAATATGATTGAAGGTAGCTCTGTTCTGCTCTCAGGGCAAACAGGGCTTCAGTTTAAACCTAGAAACTCAGGACCTTCAGGAGGACTGAAACCAAGGCCAAAGAAAGCCTCTGGGACTCTCTCAACTCCAGAAGCTAATTAGCATATTCTTATTTCCACTTGAAAGCCAATGTATATACACACTTCCTAACAAAGTGCTTTTTTCTGATGGACTTTTTTAAACCATAATATTTTGTGAGCTAAAATATTAAGAGACAAAGTCCACAATGTAGAGTTTGCTTCTGGAATTGAAGAGTTCTCTGTTTTCCTGTTTATGATGGCCACATAAATAAAATTTAATTATATCACTATACTGTCACAGGTAGAACCAGCTGTTCCCTATGTGACATTTTTCAACTAAGAAATTCTAAAAGTATTGTAAAGCACATACAGATAAGACAGGGAAACGGGTAATTCAGCAGTGGCACTCTAACACTTGCCAGATCATTTTCAGTCACCAAAGCTCATCTTTTTCCAATGAAATCGGTTGTTTCTTCATAATTTACTTCAATAAAAAGTTGGTCTTATGCAAGATCTATCATTGGAACCTCTTCACTGTTGACAGGATGCAGGGTGCTTTGCAGAGGAAAGGATATGCCATAAATGCTGAATATTGTTCCAGATTTTCAGCAAAAGCATGAAGTTTTCAAAGGTACTGCTTTATGTGTGTCTTATCTGCCCATCATATTTCTTAGTGAGTACAATTTCAAGCATCCCATTCATGTCACAGTTGAGAGATTGATGGTTGTTATCACAGAATGGGTTGGGGTTTGGGGGTTGGGTTGAAAGACTTTAAAGATCATCTAGTCGAACCTCCCTGCCATGGGAGATATATAGTAGATACAGGTATAGATAGATATATACTTAGACCAGGTATATATCCATCCAAAGTACTGTCCATCCTGGTCTTGAACACTTCCAGGGATAGTGTGTCCACAACTTGTCTGTTCCATTGCTTCACCATTCTCATAGAGAAGAATTTCTTCCTTGTAACTAAACATTCTCTCTAAAAGTTTAAAGCCATTTCCCATTGTCCCATGACTACATGCCCTTGTAAAAAGTCCCTCTCCAGCTTTCCTGTAGATGTACTGGAAGGCTGCTATAAGGTCCCCCTGGATCCTTCTCTTCTTCAGGCTGAATAATCCCCATTCTCTCTGCCTGTCTTTACAGGAGACATGCTCCATCCCTCTGATCATCTTCATGGCTTCCTCTCATGCTCCAGCAGTCCTTATGATATTGTGGGCCCTAGAGCTTGATGCTGTACACCAGGTGGGTCTCATGCGACCTGGATAGAGCTTGACAGAGATTTTGTGAGTCCTGAAGATCAAAGGAGTCCAGGAATGCTGTATGTGCTTTAAAATGGATTGTTAAATATTCAGGATCAGGCTGTCCCCGTGTGTATGAAGATAAGTTGTCAGGGAAAAAGACCACTCTGGTTAAACAGAGAACTTATGCTTGACCTTAGGGGAAAAAATTAAAATATATCACCTCTGGAAGGAGGGTGAGGTATTTTGGGAGGACTACAGGGATGTTGCATGTCATGTTGGAAGAAGACTAGTAGGGCCAAAGCCCAACTAGGACTTGATTTGGCCACTGTGGTTAAAAACAACAAATACACTGGCAGCAAACAGAGGGTCAAGGAGTGTCTCCATTTGCTTAATGCAGAGGGTAGTGTAGTGACAGGGGAAAGACAGAGGTACTTAATGCCTTTTTTTTACCTCAGTCTTCAGTATCAAAACTGGTTGTCCTCAGGATACCCAGCTCCCTGAGCTGGAAGTTGGTGGTCAGGAGATGAGTGAAGCCCCCATAACCCAGGAGAAGATGGTTAGTGATCTGGTACATAAATTACACACTCACAAGTCTGTGAGTCCACCCCAGAATAATGAGGGAATGGCAAAAGAACTTGCCAAACCACTTTCAGTCGTCTGCCAGCAGTCCTGGTGTCCTGGCTTCACTAGGATTGTGTTAATTTCAGGGACTATTAAGAGTGCAATTTTGGATTCAGAATGAGAATGGCATTGATAACACACTGACATTTTGGGTTTTTCCCAAGTCATGTTTATCATAAGGATTTTTTTTCCCCTTGTCTCATACTCTGCCAGTGAGGAGGTAAGCAAAAGAAATTGGGAGAAGCATAGCTGGGACAGGTGATATAAACTGACCAAAGAAATATTCCATACCATATGATATCATGCTCAGTACATAAAGTGAGGGAAAGGAGGAATGGGGGACATTTGCAATGATGGCTTTTGTCTTCCCAAGTAACCATTATATGTAATGTGGGCCTAATCTCCTGGAGATGTCTGAACACCTGCCTGCCTTTGGGAAGGAATTAATTAATTTCTTGTTTTGTTTTGCTTCTGTGCCGCAGCTTTTGTTTTCTCTATTAAACTTTTATCTCAACTCATGAGTTTTCTAGCTTTTGCCCCTCTAATTCTCTCCCTAATCCTGTTGGTGTGGGGAGTAAGCAAGTGGCTGTGTGGTGCTTGAATGCTGACCAGGGTTAAACAAAACACCCAGTTTACCAGAAAAGTCCTAGCTAACTGGAAATTAGTAAATGTAATGTCCATCTACAAGAAGGGTCAGAAAGATGGCCTGGGGAACTACAGACCTATGAAGCTTAACCTTGGTTCTGGGCAAGGTTATGGAAGAGATTATCCTGAGTGCCATGACATGGCACATGCAGGACAACCAGGGGATTGGGCTCAGCCAACATAGATTTATGAAGGGCAGGTCCTACTTGATGAATATGATCTCCTTTTACAACAAAGTGACCCACTTAGTGGATGAAGGAAAGGCTGTGTTTGTCGCCTCTCTAGACTTCAGTGAAGCATTTGACACCATCTCCCAGAGCATTCTCCTGGAAAAACTGTCTGTTAACAGGTTGGATGGGTAGACTCATTAGCAGGGAAAAAATGGATAGATGGCAGGACCCAAAGACTTGGAGCTAAATCCAGTTGCTACCTGTGTTCCCCAGAGCTCAGTTTTGGGCTGGTCCTGTTAAACATCTTTTTTGATGATCTGGACCTGGGGATTGAAGGCACCCGCAGTAAATTTGCAGAAAATACTACATTGGGTGGGAGTGTTGATCTGCTTGAGCATAGGAAGGGTCTGCAGAGAGGCCTGGACGGACTCAATCTAGGGGCTGAGGACAGAAGCATGAGGTTCAATAAGGTGAAATTCTGGGTTCTGCACTTGGGTCACAGCAATCCCATACAGCCTTACAAGCCTGGGGAGAAGTAGCTCAAGCACTGTTCAGCAGAAAGGAGTGTGGCGGTGCTCTTTGATGGCTGGCTCAATATGAGCCGGTAGGGTGCCCAGGTGGCCAAGGAGGTAAATGGCATGTTAATGGTAAATGACAGATGGTCTGAATCAAGAATAGTGTAGCCAGCAGGACTAGGGAAATGATCACCCCCCAGTATTCAGCATTGGTTCTTGAGTACTGCATTCAGTTCTGGGTGCCTCACTTCAAAAAGGACATTGAGGTGCTGAAGCCTATCCAGTGAAAGGCAAGGTCATGAAAGGTCTAGAAAACATGTCTTATGAGGAACAGCTGAGAGATCTGGATTTGTTTAGTCTCGAGAAGAGGAGGGTCAGGGGGAACTTTATCACTCTCTATAACTACATGAAAGGAGGTTGTAGTGAGGTGGAGGCTGGTCTCTCCTACTGTGCCTGCAATGAGAGAACCAGAGGAAAGGACCTTAAGATGAGACACTGGCGATTCAGATGAAATATTTTTTTAAATTTTCACTGTTAGGCTGGTCAGGCATTGGAAAAGGTTGCTCAGGGAGGTGGTGGAATCACCATCCCTGGAGGTCTTGAAGAGGTGTCTGGATCTGGCACTGGCTGATATGGTTTAGTGGTTTAGGGCTACAGTGGTAATGCTGGGTTGATGAGTGGACCTAATGAACTTAAAGGTCTTTTCCAACCTCAATTCTATGAGAGTAACAGCATGAGGAAAGACTGAGAATGAAGAGATTTATTATGTACTTAGCAAGTCAACCCCAGCAATTGGGAAGAAGGTTGAAGTCCATTTTCCCTCCTTTCCTCCTTCAATGTGTAAATCATGGCAGGGAACCAGCAGATGCCAGTGATGATGTACTACTACTGTAATAGCTAAAAAAGTAGGGTTTTACGGCATAAAAGCAACCAAAATCAAACCAAAAATACCTGCAAGCTGCATTTTCAGCTTCAACAAACTAGCACATCTTTACTGAAACACACAAAGCTCTTTGGATATGTGCCTCTGCATTCTTCTTTGTCCTCAGATGCAACATCTAATCCTAGTGTTGATAAAGGGCTTCAGTGCTGTCTTTGGTCTTAAGAAATCATCAGGCAACTGAAGCCACTTCATGAAGCTTTAAGAGTTGTAAGTAGCACATGGATGTTTAAGTCTCACAGCTAGGGTTTCAAGTGCTAAAACAAGAACTCCCCAACACAGCCACCACTGCTCATACCTCCGCAGAGAAAAAATCAGCTTGAAAAGCAACCATGCAATTTTGAAACCATATATTTTGAAATAAGGTCTCCAAGCTCCACTGCTAACACTGACCTGTTAGGGACTCCCACCTAATCTTAATTGATATATTTTGCAGAGCAGAAGGTTTCGATCTTAGCAGCGTTTTTAGCAACCACTAGAGAGTGGAAGGAAGACTAACATGTAATTGCTTGGAGTCCTATGAAGTTTTGGCTATGTTTTGTATGGTGTCCAAGTCCAGAGCTGAATAACGCATGTCTGAATAAAAGACTGTCTTCTGGACAGGATCAATGAAGCGAGGAGAATAGAACAGAGCAAGAGACTCAAGATTTTTTTCTGGCAGCAGCAGCTATTGAGAGGATTAAGCAAACAATCAACACATCCTTGAGAAACATTTCTAGCAGGGTGAGCACTGCTTAGGTAAAAGGGGAAACTGATTAAAGGCATGCCCAGCCTCATGAAACAAAGTGCAGAGGCAGCTGGCAGCCCATCAGCAGCCAGGGAGTGAGACCACCTGTGTCCTTGTGCAGGAAGGCACAGTGTGGCAGAGAAGCACTACCTGCATCCAGCATCATCCCTGAGACATAGGCAGCCCTCTGGCAAGCAAGAGCAAAAGCCCTCTGATATTCTGGTGGGATGTGAAGCTGTTCCAGTATGATTCATTTATGATGTCATTAAAACTCAGAAGCAGGTCTGTTTCTGGGAGGCCGCTGATGCAAGGAAATCCACTGCATTCCTTCCCATGGAAGAAAGGACACTGATGGCTGCATTTCTGGTTTACACAGGCTATTGCTGGGTGAGCTTCCACAAGGAGAAATCTGGATTAAATTTCCCCCTAATAGTCTAGTGCAACACAGGAAAAAAAAAGGCAAAATTGTCAGTTCTCAACTTTCAGTATCTTCCCCAGACAGCAACAGCCCAGCAACAGCTTATTCACAAATCTTTCCTCAAAGTTTTTTAAAAGTAAATCAATGAAAGTTTCTTTCTAATATGTGATTAGAACTAAATTGATATCTAATGTGTAAAAGACAACGTTTCTTTCTAGATCTCTGGTTTGAGACATACAAAGATTTTGCCACAGATGATTTACTACCCAATGAGACAACTTACCATGCTCTCCTAAATCTGAGAAAACACTGTAAGTCCTCTGCCTAGATTATCTTATAATGTACAGCACAGAATAATTACATCATGAATATGTATATATTAAGTAAAAACATTTCATTACTCTAACTGTATTAGTATTTTAGCTGTTTCTTAAACAGTAAAAGCAAAAGAAATTTGTACATGGCTTAGCAACCACTACGTCACGCTGCTGTGCTTATAAAGCAACTATATTGTCCTGACTAAACCACATTTTGGAGCAATACAAAACAGAAAGGAGAAGCAAACCCTTCCACTCCACTCCATAGACAAATTCAATACCTTGTCTGCCTTTTATAGCAACATATTACTCATGTTGCAACAGACACCTGGCTTCAGCCTCACAAAAGTCTGTCCAAAAGACCTCCCTTTAGCTTGAAAATACACTTTCCATGCCCAAACCCCCAGAGGCCTGTCATCCTGCAAGACAGAACAACACCAGGAATATGGCAAAAAAAGCCTTCACCAGACCTGCTTCAGCAGAAAATTAAGGGCATCTGAAAAGACCTTCAACTCAACCACCACTTTGCAGCCTTTGGGTTTTCATTTCCTTCAAACCAAGCAGGCTGAGAAGGGGTAAAAATTCAAAGAGCCCCCTCCCCTGCCCCCTAGAAAAGCCAGGTGGTGAATACTGTTTTTTCCACAAAGTCTTTGTGAATAAACACACCAGCTGGCATTGGGGGTGGGAAGAGAATAAAGTACCAGAGCTGCCACAGGTGAAGTCCTAACAAGGAGATGTCCAATACAATGCTGAGACTTCAGATTTAAGTCATCACAGCCCTTCCCATTTAAGCAGAGATCTCAGGATCAAATTATCTACTGGGTGTCTGCCTGCTGCAGACTACAACTCCTCAGATAGCTTCAGCTAGCAGCATGCTCTCAGTACCTGTGTAACACTGTTGGTAGCACTGTTGTGCCTTGTAACTAATTCTGGTGCGATATGGCTGTCAGTTTACTAGGGGCAGAGGAGAGAGGTATTTTATCATGTAGTATATATCTCTCCAGGTTAAAGCCTCTTATTTAAGCTTCAACTAAGAGGGTTGTGCACACTGGATTGTTCTTCTTACAGGCATGCATAAAGACACAAGAAAACTCATGAAACATTATGTCAAACCTCAGTTTGGTGTGTATAGATGCACTAAGCCTCCATAAAATAATTGGGAATGGAAAATCTTCTTTTCTGTTTTCATCTAGTAATCACTAGATGAATCCTATAGAAAAAACAGTCTCCTCTTTAGGCAATCTTGAAACTTGGAAGAAGAGACATATTTGTTACACTCACACAGACTGATGACAAAGAGGGTTATACTGAAAACCAGTATGAGGTTTAGTTATTATTCATCTAGAATAAGTCTTACAGTTTTTCTAGATTTCTAAAAGGTAGAAGAGACCCAAGCTTGATGTATAACATAAAGACACTGCCTTGTATTAACTGCAGGAGAGGACCTGAACAAAAATGCTGCATATCTATGAACTTCACAGAATTCACAGAATTCACAGAATGACTAGTTTGAAAGAGACCTTCAAGATCATCGAGTCCAACCCATGCCCTAACAGCTCAACTAAACCATGGTACTGAGTGCCACATCCAGTCTTTTCTTAAACATATCCAGGGATGGTGACTCTACCACCTTCCTGGGCAGACCATTCCAGAACTTTATCACCCTTTCTTTAAAAAGCTTCTTCCTAATATCCAGCCTTTATTTCCCTTGATGCAGCTTGAGACTGTGTCCTTTGGTTCTGTCAGTTGCTGCCTGGAGAGAGACCAACCCCCATCTGACTACAACCACGTTTCAGGAAGTTGTAGAGAGTGATAAGGTCACCTCTGAGTCGCCTTTTCTCCAGGCTAAACAACCCCAGCTCCCTCAGTCATTCCTCATAGGCCTTGTGTTCCAAGCCCCTCATGAACCTAGTTGTCCTCCTCTGGATGCACTCAAGCATCTCAACATCCTTCCCAAACTGAGGGCCCAGAACTGGACACAGTACTCAAGGTGTGGCCTCACCAGTGCCAAGTGCAGGGGACGAATGACCTCCCTGCTCCTGCTGGCCACACTATTCCTGATACTGGCCAG
>JAYDZK010000113.1:49875233-49892420 GCA_034509185.1 Euphonia xanthogaster
CAAGGCAGGGTGCTGGGTGGTCAATGGGATGGCTTATGAGAGACCAGATACAATTAGTGTCTCAACCTCTACTGTATACAGGCACCAGGAAGTTTGTGATAGCCCAAGTGAATCAGACTGTTGGTGTAATTTCACCTTAATACAGCCTGTAGAAGTAGCTTGGCTTTGGGCTCGTGATGCTATCGGACTCTCATTTAAATTTAAAATGGATACTACACTTTTTACAACGGCAGGACCTTATACAACTCACACCAGAACTCAAGCAGTTCAGACCCAACCCAAACTTGAACCTAAAGTGTATGAAATAAGCCCATATGTAGTGAGGAATATGGGTGAACGACAACTGTTGTTCAATCCAAAGTAGTCTCACAAACATGTTGAATTCCTAATGCAAATTAACATCTCAAAAATCCAACCATCCTGCTCCTCTTTCTTAACAACATCCTTTGAGAACTGGACAACATGGTTACAAAGACAAGTATACCTCAGGAGCAGAATAATAAAGGATCTAACTGGGATATTAGGAACAGAATTAAGAGTTTCAAATGGAATTGATTCAGAAATACTGATTAATAAGCTGGCCACTACAACAAGTGGCCTAGCAAAATTGAAGCAGCCTTTACAGTCATCTCTATTGGCATTAGCCAATAGATGGAAAAATCTGGAACTAGCCAGTGGCAGACTTCAAAAGTACTGCCAAAGTGGGAAAAGGCCAGGGACCAAGACCACAAGTTAATAGTAGAAGCACTTAGTACAGTTCAAGATAATGTGTCGTTAGCTTTCAGTTGGATACAAGCCCAGTTATGGATGCAGGCAACAGCAGCTTTGATCATACAGGAAGGGGGTAAAAGTAATTTTCCAGCTGAAATTTGGAAGGTTGTCTGGGATAATGCGATTGATTTTGAAAAGAAGTTTCAATCCTAGTGGACTATGGTAAATTTTACCCATGATCCTGCTTCTAATGTGGCCACTGCCTTTGTGCTTACCATACATAATGACACTGTTTACATTAGCCACCCCATCATTACACTAGGATTAAATAATGAAAAAATGGTGCTCTACCCTTCAGAACATAAGGTGTGGGCACAAAGGGTGAATGAAAAGTGCAAACAGTAAACTTAGAATCCTGTATTACTAGAGAACAACTAGGATTCATTTGTGAAAGCAATACTATTAATGCTCAAGATGTGTGTCTAGACACTGAACAAAGTATTTGCCACTTCGAGATTCATCCAGTCACTGATCAGAAAACTGTGCTTGTATATACTGGTAAAGGGTGTGTGTGCTTGAGAACTGCTTGTGCTACTGTAAAAATTATAACAACGTTATTTTGTCTAGTAGAAATCATTCTAATTTTTGTATTTGTAATTTTGTTAAGATTATTGAGTGTGATTTTTCATACTTGGCCCCCAGTGACATCCCACCAGTTGATTAAAACCAATTACACAATGTGTCACAGACTATCACCTACTCCTATTGGAATGGACCGCACATTGGCAAAACAATTAATTAAACACCAAAGACCTACTGGAGATCTTGAAGAAAACCCAAGAAAGCGGAGAGAAAACCCGAATTACTGTCAAACACGATAGAAAAGAAATAACCAGAATTCTGCAAAGAATAAAACAAGATGCAGATCCATTTGCAGTTGGTGACCACCCAAAGATTACATTCCATCACTGTTGAGATGTAATCTTAGGGTGGTCACCAACTGCAAATGGAATCTTTAATAAGCTTGTGTCATGCTATTGTAGTTTTGTTAATATTAGCTGGAGTAAGTTTAGGGTTATCCTTTTTATTGTTAATTTGGAACTGGAGAATACTACAGCGAGTAGCTGTGTTAACCTCCTTATCAAACGTACATGGTAAAGCACTAAGGCAAGCTTATTGTCATAGGAATTTGCATGAAGTATAAGAATTTACTTATTCCTTTTAGGAAAGGGGGGAATGAGGCAGAGTGGAAATTTTCCAGAGCAGAAATCCATTTTGATTTAGGTGAAATGTACATCTTTGAGTTAAGTCTGTAGCTTGCTGTTTAGTCTCACTGCCTGTTCTCGTGAAGAGCCTGTGCTTGGAGGGACTGCTTCAGCCAAAGGACAGGAGATAAGGGGGACAGGGGAGTCAGACAGAGCAGGGCAACCTGACCCAGGAGTTCCTTCTGATAAAGAAGAATTAGTGGCAAGTGTCACACGAAATCAGTGGAATGAATATCTTTGAACCTATTGTGAAATTGCATGCATATGTATTTGAGAGGGAGATAAAAGGGGATCTGAAGTTCCCAGAGGTACGCATGTCATTTTAGGGGAACGATTCCCACATGCGTCCAGCACTGTAATAAATATACTGGCTTTACAACTTTCACAAAAGCTGTGGAGTTTGTTTGTTTCTGCAAATCACTAGTATTTTCATAGATTTCCTGTACCGCTGTCACTTTAGATATGCTTATTCTCCAGCCACACTCCGTGGAGACCCTGAGAAGCATTCCCTGGGTTAGAGAGACACAACAAGCTTCCCTCAAAAGCTCTCCCGACGCCATTGTCTCCTTTTCTTGATCCTATGTCCCTCACCACTCCCTCCCTATTCCTCCATTGGCCCTCATCTTTGTACTGCCCCAATGCCACTGTTCAGCCCCTACCTCTCGAGACACAGAAACCTGGACTCTCCCCATGAGTGTGCACTTGGACCCTGAACATCTTACTGCACAGCTGAATTAAACATCTGTGGATATTATGCAAAGGCCCTTTTTGCTTCCTTACCCCGGACTTTATTAGCAGCTATTCCAGCTGCAACAATACTCAACTCTTGTAGAATGAAGTCTAGGCTGTTTCTCATCTGATTAGATGAGACTGTCAGCATGAAAACTACTACAGTCATTATAAAACTACTATTTAATTCTCCTAAATGGGTGACACCTTCTGACTTCCATCGCAACATTTTCTAAAATTTTTTTTAATACCATGAACATTTTCCATTCCAACCTGGAAGCAAATAAATCTTAGTGAATGGTATAGCAAAGTGCAAGTAGTTTGTAAGTAACAGCTGTTCTTTCAGAAAGACAGCCTTTACAGGCAGGAGACATCATCCTGTAATCAATCCACTACGGGAAAATATTCACACGCTCTCTGTACTTTCTTGTCCAAGTAGACAACAAAGTACTAGGCCTAGACAAATTTCTTCAATTTCAAAAGTTTTATGTTGCATTGTAACTGCCTAGAAAGTTTAAAAGCTTCAAACTGCAATTATTAAAATATTTTCATGAGTTCTTTTTTAACATAGATCACTCATATTCAAGTTCATTATATGCCCACCTTATAGGCAGGTTCCTTTTTTTGTGATTGCCTCATTAAACTATTTCCTACAGTTTGCCACCATTTCCTACAGAAGGTATCTATTTCACCAGTATGCCACCTGAGTCAATTTAGCTTTCCAATATCCTTTGTTTAACTCCTAGTACAATGCAAAAATCCCATACCACTTAATAGCATTGATTCATCAACACTGACAGACAATAACAAATCATCTATATTTTGCCATTAAGCAGCTGACAGTCTGTAACAAGAATGTCAGGCATTTTTCACCCAGCAGTAAAGACATTCTTTCAAGGAGACTACTTTTTTTTTTTAATCTGTCAAAGGGCAGACAAACTTAACTATAAATTTCACATTTTTAATAAGTTGGTCAGTGTTAGGAAGAGGAAAAATACATTAGATAAGGCAAGAACACAGATACATAGCTGAATTTATATTGGATACACAATCTGGATAAACTCTTCAGTAGTATCATCTCTGAAAACTCAAGCAGCTTTTTCTCCATGACTATGACATTAGATGTTTTATAAACTTCCCAAACACAATCATAAAAGTAGATTTCTTTTCATGCTTACCCACCTTACATTATGAGATCTTGCCAAAACCTGACTGTAGTGTCATTTATGGCCTATCATTTAATTGGTTTCACTTTTTATAAATTTGTTCTTCCACAAGCCATCTCTTTAAACTGAAGGTTTTTGGAAGCTCTTTTTCTGTTGATTAATCCTCCTCTAATGTGGTCATGGAAAGACTGAATTTTCTGCTTCCACCATCTTTTTGTGGACTGAGCACACCATTACCATTCAGTCTTGCCTCAGAGAATAGGTATCTTTATATCCCCTTTCCATTCTTATTGAACTTCTTCAGTGTCAATTTATTTTCTTACAGATACCATATGCAAACATCCAAGGTAGCCTCTTTCTTGCCTGGTTACATATTAGTGGATGGCTGTGACACATCCCTCATATAAATAATGGACTCTCACATATAAAGTCCTTATCTACCTGATCTTTCACTGCATAAATTCCAGACTGAATATGCCCCAGCTCTCCAAGTTCACAGAACAAATGTCTCTGGTCACACAAGTTTTAGGCAGCTCTCATTTCCAACCTCTGCCATGCCAGTCTTTAGAGTGTGAAGAGGACAACCCCTTTGCTTCTCTGAACATACACACACATAAAACTCTTGGAATTCCCAGTTGCGAGCAGCATGTGATTGATCCATAATTGCTTGCTAAAATCCTGAGAATGGTCAGCAGAAAAGTTGTCAATCAGAAGATGTCAGAAGAATAACTGTATAAATATACAGACATTCTTCACGGCAAGATAAGTGGAAAAGTTCTTTCAGCTTCTGGAATATGACTTCCTTTTCTTCTATTTTTTAACCTTTAAGTGTCCTGGCTGATTTTCTACACTTATACTTTTTGCAGTTGTTGGGAAGGGGCATGGTTAGGACATGAAGGTTATTCTATACCACCTCACATTATTGCCAGGGGTGGGAGAAAGGGACTTTCTTCTGGGGAGCAGGGGTTCCTTTTAATGGAGCAAGTGTAGCAGCTGGAGCAGTGGGATAACGCTGGTTCTTAGGTGGAGGGACTGGTTTGGATGGTACCAATCCTGAGCTGAAGGGAGTGGTCAGGGTGACGTGGTGTGGCTGTGGTCAGGTCACAAGCCCCATGGTGAGCATATTTGCATGTGAATCACTTTCTCTTTCATACCCTTTTATTATTAATATTGTTGTTACTGTTAATTTCTTATGCCATTTGATATAGGGAACCTATAACTGAACTTACACAACTATAATTTGCTGTGTAATCAAGTGTGTTAAGAACAGATGATCCTTTGCTATGCAACAACAGGATTTCCCCTATAGTTTAAGATTGATAAAGTAGGAACTAGTCCTCTAAAAACCAGTAAAAGCTGGACCTTTAGTTTGGACTGTGGCCAGAAGCCTTGAAGGAAAAACAGACACCAAGAGAGCCTGCCCAAGGACTAGCTTCATCAAGAGGGCATTGTCAGTATGACTTAGTTACTTCATCCAGCAACCCCTACCCAAGACCACCAGAACAAAGCAGAAGAGAACAAAGCAGAAGATAGGGTGCAAGTGCAGAAGGAGGAAATCCTGATTAACATAGGAAGCAAGAGTAGGTGGGGATAGGTCATGAATATGTATATGATGTTGAAACTTTCATGAATATGTACGATCTTAAGTATATATAAACACAGAGAGGATCTTAAGTATATATAAACAGAGAGTCTGCTCTGTTCCGAGGCCCATGTTTTTGATGCAACTATTCCCCCACGTGCCCAGCACTGAATAAACATACCTACTTCACAAACCTGCTGGTTGTGGAGTCTTGAATTCTGTGTGTCCCATTGCTGTTTCCAGTCAATTGTTCTTATCTCGACCCATGAACTTTGCCTTTTGGGCCTCCAATTCCCATCTCCAGTCACTGGAGGGAGGGAGAGAGGGAGGGAAGGAAGGGGGGAGCGAGTGGGGGGCACATGGTTTGGAGAATATCAGTGGGGGCACGAAATTGGGGGCTATCATTCCTTAACAATGACAAAAGTAAACCCCCTCACACACTTCTCCTGAGGATAAATATACATCTGAATAACCAGGTCTAGGTCATATTACTGTGCAGTGAATCTAACCCACATAGATGGAAATAATAAACAATGAGATTTTTAGAACAGGAATCTTCCCATGTAGGCTACTGAGGTGGGATGAAATAGCTTGGGTTTTAGTTAACCAAAAAAACTCCACCAGGCATGGAAGTAATTATTGATTACTATATATGCACTTTGGACCTGATTAGCATAAGAAATTTGATAATCAGCATGCCTTGGCAAGAACAAACAGAGCTTTGAAGATTGCAGGAAGATTGAATCAAGAAAGAAGATTACATCAATACTTCTGCAAGCAAGAGATGTTGCAAAATGTGTAAGTTTGTTTATATGACGATTAATCAAATCATTGTAGTAAAAAATTACTAGCCTTCCTAGAATACTATGTAAGCATATGCAATCCACAATAAATTCAGATTCTGACCACCACCACTCAGTCTCCCTGCCTCTCTCCATCGCGGATAATTCTCTCTTAAAGAACATTACAGCTTCCCCCATGCCTGGCAAAACCAATTGCTGCCTGGCTTTGAGAACTGATAGACTGATTAGCCAATTAGAAGAACTACAACCGCCTCTATGAATACCATATTTAAGGAAGGAGAAACCATGAAAGGTTCTCTCTAGTTCCTGCTTTCTGAAAAAGAGTGGAGGCCCTCTCCCCTGTCACCCCCCTTCCCAGTAGGGCCAGGCCAGACCCTTCCAGCAGGCTGCCAGGTGGGCAGAGGGGAAGCCACTGGGCCTTCTGCTGCCTGGTTTGAGCCCCCATGTCACGGCTGCTGAAATCTTGCTGCCAAAAGCTGCATCCACAGCCAATGGGCTGGGTCAATCCCTGCCCCACAACTGGGCAGGGCCAGGCTGGGCCACAGCCCAGCCGCCAAAATTTTTGCTGCCGGGAAACCACCCCGCTGCTGTTAGACACCATGTGGCTAATACTTGGGGCAGCTCTGCAACTCACAGAGGGGGCAGCCCCAGAGTGACTGGGATGTAATTTATCTCTTTACAGTCTGTGAGACCATTCCAATATTGATACTTATTCTGCAGACTTCTCATCTTCATTGGCTCTTGGAGAGTCTATGGGTGACCAGACACCCCTTTCCATGGCCAGCACCACAGGATGCTAAGCAAAGGATAAGCAGCAGTTCACAGCCTGCTGCCGGGAGCTCCCACCTTTTTCTTCCTCCGAGGGCATAACCTGAATCTTGCATCACATCTGCACTTTGAGCTACCTTCATTGGGTATAGTCCTCAACAGTGAGACTATTTTGCCCATCTAGAAGAAAGGATGCAGAACAAAAATCAAGTGTTTGTGCCATTTCCTGTATTGATCCATGAGCAATTGCTGTCATGAGATGCCCAGATACCCCAGTCTGATTGACACAGACTTGGATAAAGCGGATGATGAAATCTGAGTGAAAATCTGCAGAAGCAACTTTCTGCAGTACTTTCCTTGAGGCTTGCCTTCCTTTCCCTTCTGTTCCCTTGCCTCGCCTTCTCTTGCTCCAAAAATAAGCTCATCATACTTTACTACTGGCCACCATCTGAAACAGACCACTGAACTGCCTCAGTCTTATTCAGATCAGCAACTCATCTGTTTTTGAAATACTGGCTTGTCTATCACATATAGCTCTTATATATAGTCACCAATTATGATGTAGTCATATGTATGTAGACGTGATGTAGACATCAAGTCATATCACTCCAAACTAGCCCCCTTGTGCAGGGGTATGAGGGCCACCTCCATGAGGCATGAGTTGCTTGTACTTGGTCAAAAAGGTGCAAAGGAGCCCTGGCAAGTGGCTGTGCTCAGTGCTACAGAGGAAGGCCAAAAAACCTGCAAATAGTTGCTAGCTCACCTTAAGGGGATAAAAAATGTTCCTCCCCTCAGCTCTATGTCATGACAGACCATCTTCCTGGTGCATGAGCAGCAAGCAGTAACCTAGCCAAAAGGGACTGGAAGAGGCCTGACCAGTAGTCATGCTCAATGCTGCAAAGGAAGGCAAAACCCCCTGAGGAGCAGTGCCAATCTGCCCAGAGGGGAAATTCCTTTATAATCCCAGTACTAGTGGCCAGCTGTTCCCTCAGCATGTGGGCAAGACCTACTTCATCACCATCCCACAGACTTGCCACACCTCCCTGGAGATGTCCAAGCCCCATTCCGTGTCAACCTAGGGCCATCCCAGGGACTTCTGAGAGTGGCCAAATGCCCTCAGCCTGATCATCTCTGGGAGCAATAAATCTTTCCTCTCCAGGAAGGGTGTTTCAAAGCTTTGGGAACCCTGGCAACATCTCTGCATCCCATTCCTTATGACTGCTGCACCAGATTCCAGAGGGAATGAGGATGGAGAGCTCTGTAATATTCCATGAGAAGACATTCCTTTGGATTCACCAGTGCTCTCCAGATAAAAAAGCTGTGGACACCTCCAGTGTGAAAAACCTTTCAAATTTAAAGGTTTATTAAACCTTAACAAAATACAACAAAAGACTAAGGAGATCAAGCAGTAATATGAGTCTTCCTGACTAGCAGCCACAGGCTTGTCTACAAAATGGATGTTTTGCCTTTTATACTCTTAGCCCCTCCCAAAGTCTTGTCAGTCAATTCCTCCTTTGATGTCCATTGGTGGAGATCACTTTCTTACACCTTGATTGGAGGCCAGGTGTTGCCATAGTAACAAGGTGACCCTCCCCAAATGCTCTGACTACCAAGGCTACACAGTGACAATACAAAGGGGAGGGGAAAGAGGACTGTGGGAGGATGTACTACAGTAACATAACTATACATCTATAAAACTTCTCTTAACATACACACAGTATTCATCCCTTAATTGTGAGAGCCAACCATTGCATTGCTCATCTCTAACATCCGGGGACTGGTGATTCTTCTCATCTCCAGCAGTCTCATCCAGCCTTCTCCAGTCTTCCTCCCTCAGCCCTCTCCAAGTAATTCCACAAGTTCCTCAAGAATTTCCTTTCAGACATCTACAGGCTCGCCCCAGCCCAGCTTTGATCATGGGACATGGGAGGATGCTCCTTTCTGTCCTGCTCCAGGCAGGCCAGTGCATGCTGTATTGCAGGGTGGTGTCACTGAGATATGGGGGTGATGGGGCCCCCCATGCCCAGCCCTACCTACAGCAGCTCTACCTGCTGATTCTCTACCCAGTGTCCTTTAGAGCCTTTGGGGAGACTCAGGGAGGCCCAGAATGCTGTCCCTGCCCTTGGTTGCCACACACTGGGCACAACTGCCGGGCAGCCCTGATGCATCCTCTGCCACTTGGCTCTCAAGGACCAAGCAATGCTGTTACTCATCTCTCAGGTCATAGCAGAATCCAACCCTGCAGCCCAGAGACCACCCATAATAGCAGACCCGTCTGTGCATCAGAGCCAACCTCCCTGAGACTATACTGCAAAGAACTTGATCTATATGGACAGAAACCCTTTTCCTGGAGCACAAGGGGACTGATTTTGGCAATTGCAGTTTGGTGGAAAATCAAAGTCTAACCAGAGCCGTAGGTGTGGATGTGTGGTGCCAACAGACCACCATGGATTTTGCACAGGTTTGGAAAACAAGTGAGAGGAGATAACACTATTGAGATGGAAAGGTCAGTCATTTTCAGACCTTAAACATTTAGATTTGTGCTCAAAGGACACCAGTTCACAAGGAACTTGTTCACTTCATTGTCTGATTTATGAAATCTAAACATGCATGTGAGGCTCAGTTTGAACCCCATCATAACCTTTAAAACACTTGTTTTACCTATGACCTTATGCTTCATGAAATAAGCTTGCATAAGTCTAATCAACTCCAAATCAGCACCAATTCCTTTGATAAATATGACCGCTGTGATGGCTGAGCAATCGTAGTTAAATTATACCACCACTTACATACAGCAAGTGACATTGTAGAGTGCCATTTGCAAAAGCAGTGGGATGCTTTACTGTTGACATGCAATGCAACTGCTCAGATGCAGAGGGGGTGCAAACCCACCCTCTGATGCTACAAGCTGCATTTCAGGACAGATAAGGAAAAAGGACAACAGAGAAGTGTTGGAACCCTGGATGCTGAGAATTTTAAACTTTCTGTGCTTAAAGGCACACACCCACAAGGGAACACTGCATTTGACCTGAGGCTGTGGAGAAGGCTTCCAAAATTGAATAGCACTGGGATTACACTGGATGTGTAGTTTGTTAGAGGTGTGTAATATGACAGGGTGAAAAACTTAGAGTTTGGGGTTTTAGAATATAGTAATAAATATGAAGCAAGATAGAGGTTTTAGGGCAGAGACAGGTTGTTCTTCTTTACCTTATTCTTCCTTCTTCTTCAGGATTTGGCTGGTATTTTGTAACTGGACAGAAAAGTGCACCTTCCAGGCTTTGAGTGATCAGTTATTGTGTTAAAAGGTAAAATAATTTAGGTGTCATTTCTTAATTGGATAGTTTAGCCTTAAAAGACCTTGTAACAAGAGATACCCAGCCATTTTGTTCCTTGCTAATGAAAGACCGCAGAGCTCATGGCTGTGAGGCTGTAACATTAATAAGAAATAAATACCTGAGTCTGAACGTGAACTTTTGTCTCAAGTGCCTTCAATCATGACCCCAATAGAGTTACAGAAAAAGGAAGCAGAGAACCCACAAACAAGCAGACCCTGCAGAATGGGGTGGTACTTTTTATCATGCTTATTTCCTCCCTTACTCAACTTGCTCAGGTGTAAAACTTCCCCCCTGTCCCCAGAGAGGTATCAGAACATTGACATTCACACATAGGCCTGAAGATATTCATCCCTTCCAATGGGGTACTGGCTCCAGTACCCTGATGTGAGAGGCAGCTGTCATGTCTTAGAAGGTGTCCTAAACCATCAGACCCTCAAAGTGCTCCCTGACTCATTTCTGGGGCCTTCCACCAGAAGACTGCACATGATCCACAGTTTTACTTCAGACAGTGTAAACTTCCCCTCCAAGGGAGACACCTGGGCATTCCCACCTGAATCTGAGTGTATATTAACGCATTGAAATTTGTGTTTTGTGGGCTTCCCCCAGCACCAATAAATCAAGACTGCAACCATCGCTTTGACCAATGGACATCAAAGTTCCAAAAATCAAGTCTTATCACTGGATCCACAGGGGGTGATATCTTCCTACTCTTAGCTTTTCTTTCTCTTTCTTTTCCTTTGTCCTGGTTTAAAGGCCAAATGTCAGCCAAGGAAGGTGTGAATCTTCCTGGAATGGAAGGACAATCTGTTCCTCTAACTTATTGTAATGTTGAAATTACAGAGCTTCCAGGCAAAAATGTAGGAAAAGGATAATGGTTCTTTAATTTTATACGTATATATATACCAGGACAGAATAAACAACAACACAAGAAGTTCCCCCACCTGCTCAGCAGTTTCACCATTGGTAGAAGCATGTCTGGCAGGGGGAGTTGTTTGCTCTAGCACAGCAGAAGGCTTTACTGATGCCCCCAAGGCCAGCACGGGGGATCTCTGATGTGAGCTCGGCAACCTCCTTAGGTGGTGGTAGCTTGGGCAAAGGGGAAGAGGAGAAATTGCTCCTTTTGTAAACTTGAGGGCAGGAGTTGGTCTTGGGATCACTAGCAGCTGGCAGAAGGCATGAAAACAGGCAGATCTGATCCTAGTATAAAGTTACAATATAGCAATATCCCAGGCCATGCACACACCCTCCACAGTCCTCCTGATCCCAAATGGAAGAAAGCCAGCCTCGGCCAGCTCCCCACACAATTTGCTAGACACACAAACTCAGTCCCCAGCTGAGTTTACACCTATTGCAATATTCCCTGAACTGCGAGATTCAGGGGGGAACAGTGACAATTCCTAGCACAATTGATCATGGGATACCCCATTACCATGAGCCACCCCCCACCGACATCCTTCTACATTTTCTTAAGTGTTATTTTTATGATTTTATGCTGCTATATTTCTACAGATAATAAGCAGAAGGAATGGAATCCTTCCTTTCCATTGCAACCAAATTTTTATAAAATAAACCCTATGGATATAGTTGTAGATATAGATACAGATGGATATAAACAGTGGTCATTCAGTGTCATTTTACTCTAATCTGCCCCAAAGGATCTATTAATAAGAACCCTAGTTACCCTACCTTCAGGGATGAGTAACAGGCTCAACACACATAAATCTCTGGGCCTGGCAGGGTGGTAAAAGAAGTGGCCAACATTGTTGCAAGGCCGCCATCTAGAATATTTGAAAAACCATGGAGATCAGGGGAAATCCCTGAAGCCTGGAAGAGAGCAGCCGACATACCCTTCTTTAAGAAAGGCCCCCAAGAGGAAACTACAGGACCATTGGTCCTAATTTGCTCCTGGGAAGGTAACAGAACAAGTCCTGCTAGAAACTATTACAGAACAAATGATGCAGGTGATTGGGAAAAGCCAGCACAGGCTGGCCAAAGGGAAATCATACCAGACTAACCTGACCTGATCACCAGCTACAACAAAATGACATTTTTCACCATGGCACTACATGGTAGAAGCAGTGGGTTTTGTTTACCTGGACTTCAACAAAATGTTCAGTGCTGTTTTCCATCACACAGCCTTCTTCTGGTAGAACTGACAAGATACAGACTACACAGGTGGTATGCAAGATGGATAAGATATTTGCTCAAAGGCCATACTCAGCTGGTGGTGATTAATAGTTTTTACTCAGGCTGGCAGTGTGTCACCAGGAAGGTCCTCCAGGTATCAATACCAGGCCCCACGCTGTTCTGCATCATAATACATGATCTGTATAATACTGAAAGCACATGCACAAGGTTTGCTGATGACACTAAACTGGGTAATGATGTGGACGTGTTAGAAGGAAGAGCCATCTTACAGAGAGATGTGGACTGGCCAGAAAAGTGAGCTAGCAAGACCAAGTTTAACAAAGGCAAGTGTAAGATTTTTCATCTGAGACATCATAACTGGAGCCAGGATGGGCTAGGATCTGTGAGGCTGGGAAGCAGCCTTGCTAAGAGAGACCCAGGGGTCCTTGTGGACAAGCTGAACATGGGTCAGCAGTGCAGCAATAAAAGCACATCTGATCCTGGGCTGCATCTGTAGAAATATCACCAGAGACAGGGACATAATCATCCCATTCAGCACTGCACCTGAAGTATTGTTTCCAATTAGATCTCCACAATTCAAAAATGCAGACATACAGGAGAGATTCGAAAGGAGGGCAATGAAGATAATCAAAAGGCTGTTGAGACTGCTGTATGAAGAAAGATGAGGAGTTAGGTCTTTTCTCCTTGAAGGAGAGAAGGCTCAGGGGAGACCTCATCACAGTATTCCAGTACTTAAATGGCAGCTCCTAAGAGGATGGAGAGTGTCTTTTCACAAACAGCCTCATGAAGGATAAGAAGGACAACAGGTACAGGTTGGACAGGAGATGTTTCATCTTGGTATAAGAAATTTTTTACTTAGAAAGCACAATCAAATCACAACCTTTCCATGGGCACTACAGAGTCCCCATCACTGGAAGTTTTCAGGATGCAACAGCATAAGGTGCTAGATAATCCTGTCTAGGCTCCTTTTCCCACAAAATGTTGGGTGAGATGTTCCAGCCTGGGCTGAAAAAAAAAAAAAGTAAATCAGTATGCCTGCAGAAACAGCCTCACTGTACCCACGGCACAGCCAAGGAAATGTCAGGCCTTTCCCACTGTCCTGGTTTGTCTTGAAAGAGTGTGCTTGACATCACCCACAAATCACCAGAAATCAGGCAAGGCAAGAAGAGGATTCCTTTTTTGTAGTAGCTGTGAAGGCACAGAGCCTGGGGCCTGTTAAAAGTTAATCAAGACAATCTCGCACCATTTGTGGGAAATAGGGCAGGGGGGAGGGGGTGGAGAGAAAGGGACTTATTTTCTCTCTCTCTCTCCCCCCACTTCTAAAAAGAAGGGCATTCCTTTCCACAGGAACAAGCATTGCAGATGGTGGGATGGCTCCACATTGTTTCATTGTCCCAGACTTGGTGAACATATTGCATGTAAATCATCCTCTCTTTGTACACTTTTGTTATTAGTATTGTTGCTGTTTCCAGTAAATTACTGTCATCTCAGCCCTCAACCCATGATTGTCACCTTTTGTGCCCCCAGTTCTCAACTCCATCCCCAGAGCAGGAAGGGGAGGGGAAGAGGGGGAGAGATACAAGCAGTATCTGCTTTGGGAGTCTTGGTGGGGGCACTGAACTTGGCAGTACCACTCCTAAACCATGACAGTCAGTCACCTAACTCTTTGTATTTTCTAAGGTCATGTTCTTCACAAGAAAGTAATTAGAGGGAGGATAGTAGTAGTAGTAATAATAATAATAATAATAATAATAATAATAATAATAATAATAATAACAATAATAATTCAAGACTGTAAAAGAATGCTTTTAATCTCTTGAGGCTTGTCTAGTGAATACAATTTGTTGAATAAGCAGTATCCTGGGATTCAGGCCAGAATGTAAGCACAGTATATTCAGAAGGAAAACTAAAATTTTAAAACTTGACACAATTCTAAAACTTCAAAGAACAATTCCAAACTATCCATATCAAGATTTCTCGAAATATCATCAGTTTCAGCTACAGATACAATCAGCCACAGCAGGATTCAGTCTCTCAGAGTAGAACAGCAGATATAACTGATTATTTCCTGAATACATGCAGTATCCTTTCAGTGTCAAATAAGATTTTAATGTACTCAGCTTCCATACGTAGATTCTTGAAATGCACCCTTAAGATGCAGGAATTTCTTCAAGAGCTGAATAAGAAAAGCTGAAAAAATTAAATATGTACATTCATTCAATAAAAAGAGCCACATGAGCTAGTTGTAAAAGCAAAGTCATGAGAAATCATGAATCTAAGTGAAGTACACTGCAACCTGGCTTTAGATTGGTCTGCATGTGTATGAACACTAATGTACACATTGAACAGGTTTAGCATACAATGAAAACAGCTCAAGATCCAATAGTCTTTACAGTGCTTTTGTCCCTTTCAAAACAACACAATTTAATAAAAGTTTAAGAAGTAAAATTAGTAAGCTTTCAGAAAGTGTTATTTTTTGGGTGATAACATAATGAGAAAATAATTTCCAAGCTGAAGCCAGCTGGGGTCCCTCCACTTCACAGCTAGCTTGATTAAGTTGAGTATGCAACCTTGTAGACATTCACTGAGGTAAGTCCATGTCGAGTTTTGACACTGGCCAAATGCCAGGCACCCACTGCTCATTCACCCTCCGCTGCTACAGCTGAGCAGGGAAGATGTTATAAATAGATATTAGTTGGCTCTCACAATTAAGAGATAAATATTATGTGCATGTTAAGAGAAAATTTTATAGAGGTAAAATTTTATAGTTAAATTATTTTAGTATGTTCTCCCCATAGTCCTTTTTCCATTCCCCCTTGTATTTTAGTCACTAGTCAAGGCATAGAGGGGAGGGCAGGCTTGTTACTACAAGGCACAGCATGACAACACCTGACCTCCAATCAAGTTGTAAGAAAGTGCTCTCTACCAATAGACAGCAAAGAAGGAGTTGACTGACAAGACTTTGGAAGGGCCAAAAGTATAAAAAGCAGAGCATGCATTTTCTAAATGAGCATGTGACTACTAGTCATGGAGGCTCTCAGCACTATAATTTTTCCTCATTCAGTCCTTTGTTGTATTTTTTGTTGAGGTTTAATAAACCTTTGAAATGTTAAAAGTAAGCTTCGTTTCTCACAGGAGAGAAAAAATTAACAAAGGGGTCATGAGTTAAGGACAGGGAGAAAACACTCCAAGGGCAAAAAAAGGCTTATCTTAGAGATACAAAGTGAGTTTATTACTAATAAAATCAAAAGCTGATAATAAGAAGTAAAATAAACCCTTAAAACACCTTTTTCTCCCTCAACCCCTCCCTCCCTCCCACTGATAGGGCAGAGAGACAGGGCATGGGAGTTTTGGTCAGTTTGTCTTCCAAGGTTTTCTTCCACTGCTCAGGGAGAGGAGTTCTCCTCGGCTGTACCATGGGGCTCCTTCCCACAGGAGACAGTTCTCCATGAACTAGTCCAACATGGTTCTAATCTTACAAGCAACAGTCCCCCCAAAACTTCTGCAACTAGAGTCTCACCCACAGAGAACAGTCCTGACAAAATAGCTGGAGTGGGTCACTCTTCTACAGGGTGTAGTCTTCTTGGTGCACTCTTCCACAGGGTGCAGGCAGCTTCAGCTTGGAAGCAGGGACTTCTCTCTCCACTGGATCTTCCACTGGATCACAGCCCCTCCAGGCATCCACCTCTCCAGTGTGAACATCTTCCCCATGGGGTATGGGTAGATCTCTGTATCCCCCATGGACCCCTATGGGCTGCAGGACACAGCTGCTTCACCGTGGTCATCACCGTGGCCTGCAGAGGAATCTCAGCTCTGGTGCCTGGAGCACCTCTTCCCCCTCCTTCTTCACTGACTTTGGTGTCTCCATGTTGTTTCCCTCACATGTTTTCAGGTCCTTCTCTTGTCTAGCTGGAATTCAAATGGCCCCTCACTTTATTTTGATTTTCTTCTTAAATATGTTATCACAGAGGCATTACCATCGTTTCTAATTGGCCCAGCCTTAGCCAGCAGCATGTCCACCTTCAGAGCCATCATGGATTGTCTCTGCTGGACATGGTGGAAGCTTCTAGTAGCTTTTCACAGAATCCACCTCTCTGCCCCCCCCACTACCAAAAACTAGGCCATGCAAAACTAACACAGTCCACCAGCCACTCGTTAGAGGGTGCCTGTACAATTCCATAAGTCCGCTCCAAAACTTCCAGTCTGCCACTAATCTGCAACATCCATAGTCAACATTCCAGCACATATCATATTTAATAGCCTTTGACACATAAAGTGTGCCTGATTAAGTTCACGAAGATGTGCTACCGTCCCAGAACCAAGTAATTCCCCTACATAAATCTGTTTTTCTCCAAGTTTAACTATCATCTCCTCATTCACTGGTAATGAACAAGAAGTTTGTGGTCTCCAGTTTAAGAAAAGGTTTTGAAATTCCCATGTGTTTGTCTTTCTGAGGTTTTAAAAGTGGGAGCAATTTCAGTGGTTCCTCTTCCTCTCACTTTGTTTCTTCTGCAAGGAGGATTCAGATTGTAAACCTTTGCTCCATCTTGTTATGAATAGATGTTAATTCATGCTATAAAGGTATAACAAATATAATAAGGAGTTAATAGTCAGTCTCTTGCAGAAAGGACAGCAGCTGGGAAAAGCCAGCTTGTCAGCTTTTTCCACAGGGCAGCAAAA
>JAYDZK010000113.1:49894570-49915967 GCA_034509185.1 Euphonia xanthogaster
GGGCCTCCCAACCTTGAGCTGATCACTTTTAATAAAGGCATTGAAAGGAGAAAGATCTCCTGCCCTGTTTATTTCATGGAATATGGTTGGCATGCTCAAAACCTATTCCTTAATGATTCCCTATGCATATGATCTGCATCTCTAAGCTCCTGCTAAGCAGGAAGGAATGGAGGAAGGAGTGGAGTGGAGACACTGAGGCCAGTCACTGTTGAAATGCTTACAGGGAAGGGAACTATTGTGGCACTGGTCCCCTGAACGGGAGAATAATAAGCATTGACCCCATGATTGCAGAAGGCTGATCAATTGCTTTATTCTTACTACACTATACTATACTATACGAAAAACCCATCACCCTTGCCAGACAGTCTGATACAGCTTTGACCTAATTGGTCAATCAATCCAAACACTATCGCCAGAGTCCAATTAAGAAACCACGCTTTGGTAAACAATCTCCATAACACATTCCACATGTGCACAACAATACGTACAGCAAGTGGAGATAAGAATTGTTTTTTCTGAGCTTTCTCACAGCTTCTCACAGCTTCCCAGGAAAATCCTGGGAGAGAATTATGGCTCTCTCTGTACAGAGGATATGTGATTACCACAGGGAACACAATAGTACTCTTCAGCTGATAAACCACATAACTCCTGTCAAACAGGGGATATAGGGGAAGCTGTCCTGCTACTGAGCCAACAGCTGTGGGGAAATCACTCTCCTCAGATGAACATGGTTCATTAAAGCCTAACTGTAATATTAACAATTGCAAAGTTACCCACCTACATGGTACAACTGCACCTCACTGGGCACGTAGTAGCCACGGGGCCACAGGGCCTACAAGGCCTCCCTGGCGGTCAGTTGCCTAAGATAGGAAATGCCTAGTCATGATGACTAGACCAAAGAAACTCCTCTTCCACCTTTGGACCCCCATTATCTCTCTGTAAGACGATAGGTCATTTTCACCTCGACCCTTACTATTGGACTGTTTCCCAGAACCCCTATAACCTATATGAACCCCTGCCTCCACCCAGTTCGGCTGAAGAGCTGTCACTGTCACCCTTCGCAGAAGCTGCCAATAAAGACACATTTGTGGAACTTCATACAATGCTTCTCCTCTCTCATCCCTGCCTCTGCCGAGACACTTAACAAGTAAAGAGCTGAAATCATTTAAGAGCTGAATCCACCAAAGACCTGATCTCTCTTAAGAGCTGAGCTCCTTGCTAAGATGGCCTGTGGCCGGGAGCCTGCCTGAGGCACCTGGACATATTGTACTTAGCAGTATTTCTCTATCCAGGATACCAACGGCTGCTGGGGTTGAACACACCCCAAAAATCCCAAGCCATAATAGGGCACATGTTATATAATATTTTTGACTGTATCTTTAAAAGCAAAGTAAGATAATTTTACACCAGTCTCTAACAAAAATATGCATGACTAGAGTCACTCACGCTCTACCTAAACACAAAGAAATAGTATAAAAGTAAGTGTAGAGTGAGGGAAAATACAAAAAACAGTATAAAAGCAGGTGGAGAATGGGGGCAAAGTTAAGGAAGGCTCCATCATAACTGCTAGGATTAGTTGATGGGCTGAACCTGTCTTCTCCCCTATAGGGTAAGAATCATACTCTATGCATGCTAAATACTATTGCTGGAGATTAGATCTTGTTTGCGTATTACTTTGAATATGTTTTTACAGTCAGCTACTATCACTGACCTGTCACAATTTTATATTAATAAAGAGTGTTATTCCCTAAACTGTTTGTGGGATCCTTCATGGGCACTAGCATTTTCCAGCAGTGAATAGTATACTCAGATAAAGAGGAAGACCCACAGAGGAGTGTCCCATATGCTGTTTTGGTGTATTTCTCTGACTAAGTCAGTTAAACCACCCTCCGATGCAGCAGGACTGCTCACCAAAGGGTCACCCTAACAGGATGCTGAGAGACTGGTCAGGCACAAGGTTCTCAGATTTCCCGGGGAACTGACAGCCAAATTAAATAGTAAGGGTCAAGTACATTTCCCTGTTAAAAGTCAAGGAAGCATCCCCTTTTCAGGCAACATCCCCCCTTATGTCCAATGAGGCCCTGTAATTTGTAGATACTAAATACACTTTTTAAAATTGCTTTTCTGATATTTTAACCATATTTTTCAGAATGTATTTCCATTCAAACACTATTACACTTCTTGTATTCTAGGTGGACAAAAATCTTAGGCAACCACTCCCTCAGAAAATCCCAACATAAAACCCCTTGCTTAAAAAATCTGTTTACAATGAAGGAGAAAAAAAAATAGAAAAGAAGATAAAAGAAAAAGAAAAAACTGTTTGCTTGGGGTTTTTTATGTTCTTGAGAAACAAAGTGAGAGCATACAAGCATGTGTGGTCAAGACAACAGGAAAAAACAATATCAGTAAGTAACTTTCTGTTAAAGTAGAAGGCTGGAACTTGCAGAGTTCTGGAAAATGAAACAAAACGTGGAATGTTTCAAAAAAAAAAAAAAAAAGTAGATACTCAGTAATTTTCAGTGAGACATTGGTGTCTCTCTATCCTTATTAGAAGTCTTCAATCCATTACTTTTGTCCAGTTTGATCACTTTTCCTTTCTTCTCAGAAGACTTATGTATTTGAAAACTGTTGCATGCATGTCCCTCATTTTATCTTTGACAGACCATTTAATTACTCACTCTACCCTTTTTTTGCTAAAAGTATATTTTCTAGACCTCTAGATTACAAAAGTATATGGGGAGTGAGAGGGGCAGATACAGATATTTCTCTGGATACAGATATTGACAAGTATGATACAATTATCCGGCTCCTTTAAAAAAAATAGAAAATGTCACTTCTAGGGCATGATTTAACTCAGCCTAAGATTGATGTCTAAAACAAGTTGTTATGAGTGAAAAAAAAGGGTTTACCCATTTTTTTTTAAAAGGTTGCAGAGTTACAAGTTGAGCTGGCAGCTAGTTGCTGGCAGAGTTCTTTGTTAACTTCATGTTGTAATCACCTGTTAAGAATTGGTCGTTAACTCTCTATTGTTGAGAATTCCCCTTTTTTATCAGTACCACCCTGCCTTCGGCCAGGTGGATGGCCCTTCTCAGAGAGTGCAAGGAGGGGACATCAGAGGACATTCAAAATAACCTCAGACTCAGCATGCAACGGGAGGGACCCTCTCACCAAACCTAGACAAAAACCCCTAAAACAATGAGCCAATACAAAATTAAGAGATCAAAGTGATGTCGGGACATGAGGAAAAAGGTCCAGAGCCTGCAGAGCCACTGAGAACCTTTGTTGCCCCTCACCCCAGCCAAAGAGGACATCAGCTAGAGCCAGTACCCTGGACATCGAACCATAAAGTAAAACAAGGCATATATCCCTACTGCTCTCATGAGGACAGGATCCCTAACTCTCCCTCCTAGTGGACAAAGCTGCAGTTTCCTCCTCCTCCAAGCCACTCCTGGGAGCAACAATGGCGTGGCTGTGGACCCGTCGGGCCTGCCCACCTGAGCTGATCACATTTAATAAAGATATTAAAAAGGAGAAAGATCTCCTGCCCTATTTATTGCACAAGTCAAATGAACAACACCTTAAAAGAGTGTGTTTCTCTTCATTGATTCTAAAGGAAGCCAATGTAATTACTTCAGTTGATGATGCCTTAAATTAAATGAAATCCTGCCCTGACCTGCTTATGTATGCTGCTTATACAGATCATGCTTGAGATTGTCTCCTTGAAAATAGTTGGGCTATGTAGAAACTCCCAGCAGTACCATGTGCAGTTGTAGCTACAGCCCAGGAGCTCAACCTCACAAATGTCTAATCTGATGGGGAAGAGTTCTTCTTGGAAAGATTCTCAAGCAGATTCATTAGAAAGTTACCATGGAAACTTTTTTTTATTCATTGGTAGAGTACAGTTGACAATAAGCTCTTGTGGCTGTGACTCTTTGGATCTGAATTTTGTAATAGCAGCTAATTTCTCACAGGCACATTTGTCCCCTTGCTGCACATACACAAAAAAAAAAAAAAAAAATTAAACGTGTTCTGCAGGGATAAAATAGACTGATCCTTAACAAAGAAAGAAGAAAAAAGAAGAAGCTGACCTGTGCACAGCTGAAGGAATGCTAGACTAGAAGTTCAGCCTCTGATATATGATGTTTGGGGTTTTCTGTTCATCAAAGGATCTGGCTTTCAAAATAAAGGATCAGGTAACCATCACAGAGCAACAAACCTTCTTAATTTCAAGCACCTGCTAGCTCTAATACAACATCAAATAAAATTATTCTCTAGCATGGGGAAAATGCAGTTACTCCAGAGCACTTTATTAATAGATACTTAAATTGACAGTGATACAATTGCATCCTCACTCAGCCGAACAAGAACTTCTATTACCTGGAAATACAAGACTCAGATGCATTACTCTATGTCAGTACTAAGATACTAAGTAATGCTTTGGGAGGGTAAGTCTTACTTTTAAGGATCACAGAGACATAAGTTACGTGCTTGTATTCACGCCTGACAGCAGACCCCTAGCTGCCACTTGATTAGGAGCTTTTGTAAATGTCATCCACTATGAAGACAGAAAGGTTCTGATAACTGGTCAACAACAGCATGCCTCTTTATGATCTTAGTGCAGCCAGGTGTAAACAAGTTGTTCCTGAAGAATTAGGAGAGAGAGAGCCTTTGTATCCATAGTAAAGGTATTGTAGGCTATGTTTGCAGTGACAGAAACATTCAAAGAGTAAAAAACCTAAGCACAGTACTTTGCATTTGCCTTTTACTCCTGATTGCCCTGGATTGTTTTCAACTGCCCTGACTCTGCCCAATATATGCCACAAAACAGAACATAGGAGGTCATGCAGTATTAGATTGATTCCCCCAACAGCAGTTACAGCACAGATGTGCACACCTTCTGTCCAGCAGCCCTGTTTCAACTGTATAACCCAATGCCATGGGAGGAGGTATTTCAAGGCTGGAGAGGAGCTACAGGAATGCAGCCTGAAAATACATTTTCCAGCTGGGACACCTGAAGGGAACTACTACACTGTGCAGTGCCACAGTTTCTCTCTTCCCTAGCCCAGAGGTTCACAAAGTAGAGGAGATGTCACAGTAGTGTCATGCCAAAGTGCAAAGCCTGGCTTCACTGATGGGAAAGATGGCTATCTGGGCTTGAACATGAGCCAGCAACTTGCCTTAGCATCAAAGGCAGTAAGCAGTGTCCTGGGCTTCATTATGTGTTGCCAGCAGGTCAATGGAGGTGATACTTCCCTACTACGCAGCACTGATCAGGTCACATTTGGAGTGCTGGGTCTAGGTCTGCACTCCCTGAGCAAGAGATGGAGAGAGATGGACACAGAATCTGCCAAAAGCCAACAAAGATAATTAAAGCACCTCATGGATAAGCAAAGTCAAAGAGCTGACTTCAACCTGGAGAAGAGAAAGCTTAGGGAGATCTCATAAGTGTGTAGCTATACCTGTAGGACCAGGGTGCAGAATGGACAGAGACAGGCTCTTTACAGTGGTGCCCAATGACAAGACCAAAGGCAATATGCGCACACTGAAGAACAGGGAGTTCCCTCTGAACATAACAAAACACGTATTTTTTTCTTACTGTGAGTTTGTCCAAGTACTGGCACAAGTTGCTCAGAAGCTTTTGGAGCCTCTCCTCCTTGAAGATATTAAAAAGCCATCTGGACATGCTGTTAGGCAGTTCTGGTATAGGTGGGTATGCCTGAGTAGGGGTATTGAACAGGATGGCTACCAGAAGTCTTTTCCACCCTTAACCACTCTGTGATTCTGTATTCTTTCACCTTTTCCCACAGCTACAAGACGCACCTGAGCAGACAGACCTCCTTGAGAGTTCAGAGGCTCTAAAAATCCCTGTCAGCTCTTGTGATCTTCCTCTATATTGTCTCCTCTATGTACTTTAGATGAATAGGACACTTTTAGGGCACACATCATCTTTCATCCTCCCCCTACACAAAGACTGCAATACTCAACAGCCTGGACTGGACTGATTTCCGTTACAGTATATAAAGACAAGTATTTCAGGCTAGTTGATTTACTAAAAAAAGAAACATGGCTAATCTGACTGATTTTTTTTTTCCTTTAGTTGGATATACTTCTGCGCTACAATGAACAAATTGTATAAATGCTGAGCTACTATTCCTATTAACTATTTCTATTTTTCCTGTAAAAATGTGAGCTCAGAACACACATAAAAGACTTTCAGGTACTGGGAGGCATGGCTGACATAGTTAATTATATGTCAAATCCACATTTCGAGCAGCAGGCTATGTCTACATTTTCTCTCACTGGGTCTATTCCAAAAGACAAAAAGAAAAGATGATCCACTGTCTCTGATTTCTGTTATGTGTATCAGACAAAGAGATGACTGGGAAAAGTAATAGGCATTTCTGAGTTTTCTTTCTCAAGAGATGAACTCACTATTTTCATATTTGTGTAATTTGCATATGATTTGCATCTTTTTTTCCAGTATCCTATTTTAATTTTTAATCTGTATGCACCCCTGGGATCATCACTTTGCCCACTCAGGTTTTCATCAGATATCTCCCTACACATGAACAGGCTCTGCAAAGCAGTGGCATGCTGTGGGCTCTGTTTCTCAGCTCCAAGGAGAGTTCACTTTAAAGGAACTTCAAAACATGCAGTCTCTGGAAGTTTTATTTATGCAGTACTTGTGTTTACAAGGCAACAATCCCATTGTTTTCAATAGGGACTAATTATACACTGTGGAGGGATAGAATGTAAGAAAATAAAGATAGTGCAGAAGGTGGTCTCACACCTGAGGAGTTGCAGCTGTACTAATCACCAAAGATTAGGAACAGGCCTGACCTTAAGATGAGTTCTACAAAAGAGTGGGTTAGCTGGCTGAGGAGAGAGTTGGAGTTTGTTGGCTGTGCTGTGAGAGACAAGGAGTCAGTGCTGCAAGGAGCTGCCTGTGAGAAATCACCAAGAAGGTATGGAACGTTTGCGATATGATGACAACAATACACCATTTCCTTTGCCTTTCTATTTCATTCTGTGATCCCAGGGGATCCAGATTTAGCCCTATGGCTGTGAATAAGACTTCTCAGGAAGTTCCTCTGGTGCCTAATCTCCCTCCCTTCCTGGACAGGAAGGGGCCTCAGGCATCATCCACACCCAGAGGTGACCCAGAGCACACCTAGATAATACTTGAGGAAGCATGTGCTGGGAAGCCCACACCTTGTTCTGTGTTTCCCTTGGAGGACACCTCTATCCATTTCTGAACATGTAATTTTTCCCATTCCTCTTTTCCTACATGCCACTTCTAATGTCTCCCTATGAAATTCAAAAACCCAGCAGGACAGAAGAGTTAAACAAGGAAGGCAATTAAGTGCGAATGATGCCTTTATGACTTCTCTGATTGGATCTTCTTTGAATTTCAGGTCTTCTCTGACTTTAACCCTTGATCATTTGTAATTCTCCTAAATTTTTGTACAATTACTGCATAGTTGCTTTACCTTTCTGTTTCCATAAAGTTGAACAAATACACATATGCATATTTAAAATGAGGCCTAAGAAACTCCTTTCTTTGCCAATAACATCAACACTTCATCTGCATACTGACAGAAAGACAAGAAGAGGCAGACCTGCTAGCTCCTTTAATCACAGGAATCCTGTATAGCTAATAATTGCACATGCCACACAGCAGAGTGGATTCACAGCTCAGGTATATTAGTGGTAGCTCTGATTGAAAATGCCCTGAAGTTTACTGCTTTTTCATCTACTAACACCAGTAGGTTTGCATGGGTAGTAGAAAAGGAGCATTATAACTTCTTTTTTGAAAAGTCCTCATCATAATTCCTCCCCTTAACTGTTCAGCAGCTCAGTTTTAATCATCAGAGAATTGTCCCTTCTCAGTCTTCTGTGCACTGTCTCAGGAACAAGAGGTTGAATATGAACAGCTTTGTGGCTCTAGAAATACTGTGAAAGCTGTTCACTTGATGGAGATGCACTAAGTTTCCAGCTCCTTTAATTCACTGTCACTCCATGGATGTTGCTGAGGATTTCCATATAAACACATTGGCACCAGTGCATGTACTCTTTATGTACTTTTGAAGCAGCATGGGATCAGATATAATGGACTTAAAGCGTTTTTTAGGATTCCATTCAGGACTCCAAATATCTGAGTAATAAATCCTGCCCTGAAGAACAGCATGACCTTAAAACCAGGATACAAACAGGCTGTGTATTTTTTGCCTGTACTTCAGAGAGCAGGCCAAGAACAGGGCAGGACTTGCCACCTTCAACTCATGAAATCAAATCTGATTTAACAAAACTTAGTGCTGCTTTGGCTCACCTGCCAGGTGGAACAAATAAGAAGGGTTTCTCACAAAGAATGACATGTGCAAAAAACTACAAAAGATAATCCTGGTAAATAAACCTCTCATTAATATTCAATACAGCAAGTCAACCATAGCATACAGTAACACTACACCACTTCATAAGCTGCTGGTGCAGATGTTAGGACTATGACCACTGGTCCTTTTTCTTTTCAGGTTGTGTGCTTTCTAAAGCTTGTAACAGAGGAGGGCTGGTGACATGATGCCATCTGATATAATTGTTTCAAACAATTGAATTTCAGATTGATGACTAAAGTGTATGTAGCAACTTCTGGTTCATATAGAAACCAAGTGCTGGTTCACAGTTCACTGTCACTGGTAATCTGCTGGTGAGTACCAGCAGACAGCTCTTCTCAGAGACACCTTTCTAGCAACTGGTGTCAAGTTGTGATGCAAAAGCATTTAGTCACACAAATATGCTCTGCATTTTAAAATCAATACTCTTTTTTAAACTCCTTCTTTTAAATCTCTACATTGAAGCAAGTATAGCTAAACCATTAAGCACTTCAGACATGGAAAATGCCACTGGAAGTACCTTGCCAGAGTTACCAGTATTACTTCACATAAACTACCAACACCCATAAAAGCAGTCATGAGTGTAATGTAACACTCTTTCCCCAAAGCTGTCTTCCCACTTAAAAGGAGACAGTTTTGTCTTAATACTACATAAATTTAAAATTTATATCTTTAAAAGGTTCACCAGGCTTCACATCCATCTGCTGCCAATCTGTGATAAAAGAAGAAAAGACCCAAGGCTTAAGTCAGATAATTTATTGTGCTGTGCTTGCAAGGTCCTTGATGAAGGCCCTGAGCACAGACACTGACACTGGCTAAAACAGTATCAGTCTTAGTTAAGTTACATATGGCTCTTTAAATTGAAACATTAACCAAATAAAAATACTTTTGTTTGTTTAGTTCCTCTGAAAGCCACTAAATTAAATTCCTGTGAAAAGCAGTCAAGATTTTAGTAACACCATAGGATATTTCATTGCAGATACCATGGAGACTGAACCAGGCAGTAATACGTACTACATCTCCCCCACATCTCCCAACAGACACCTTGGTTTTTAAGGCACTTTACTGATTCTGGATGGAAAAATCCTTTAACTCTTTCTAGAGACAGTGTTATTTCAGCAGCTTCAAAGGCAAGCAGGCCACAGTGAATTCTGAGTCAGTAGGACAGAAGAAACCTCAGGACAAACCAGTTTTGGCCTCTTGGTGGAGCAGGAGTTATCTGCCAGCCTACAGGCGCATAGCAGAAGGGCTATGTACCTTCAAGGACCTCTGTGGAAATGATATAAGGCCTTCAGCCTCAATACTTGTGCTACTGCAGATGCAACACAGAGATGGTTGAATCCGTGCTCCCTTAAAAGGTCTTAACAGCAATAGCTCTCTGCAGAGGAAGAAGTATATTCATACTGAACTGAGTAGTTCAGAGATGACTGATCTCCTATGTAGCTCACCTGACCTATGACTCAGATTGAAATCAGCTTTGATTATCACTTTGTAGTTTAAAATTTCAGATTTTGGCAAAGAAAGAAAATATTTGGGTGTTTTTTCCCTCAGCTTTGACAGAGATTTCTTAAATTTGTTTATGTAATAGTTTAAAAAAATAATAATACCCACTTGAGACCAAATCATATTTCAACTTACTAGGGCTGCATAAGAGTCAGAACATAATGTGGCCTGAAAAAATCTATAATTCTGAATTTATGGTAATGTTCAAGGTGGAAAAGCCAAGGATTGTTTTTTAAATCAATGGCCAGCAGTTGGGGAAAAGACCATGTCCCTCCTCTAGGCTAATATAATATGGTACAGTGTCACAAGATAAGGTCTGTACATTCTGAAGATGCCTTTTTCAGAGTAATTTCATAGCAAATAGTGATTATTACCAGTATACTTATTTGGTAATAATTACAGACTTGGGAGGGGGGAAGTAAATCAGTATCAACTAAATGAGCTTAGTATTCCGCTACTCATATCACATCAAGCATAAGCATCCTATTCTGCAAAATGTCAGTTTTAATAGGAGAGAAAAATACACTTTGCACTTGGAGCACATACATATTGGCACCTACATATTATAGCACCTATGAGTTTCAGAAAGTCTTTTTTCTCCTTGGCTTTCCATTCTTTGCTCACTTCCTAGAGAATTACAATTACAACAACTTGACATTTGAGGAGAATAGCAATTACTCTCATTTAATCATGGAAAACATTTTATCACTATGCAACAGAGCTTCTCATCCTGTAACTAACTGAAGACCTCTTGTTTGGAAAATCCTGTTACTTTAGTAAGGTTTCATGTGCAAGTCCAATAACAGAATCATGGCTTGAATTAAAATCTCCTTTTAGGTTTTCTTAAGGCTGTCTGCCTCATATGTGTAACATATTTGTCTTCATCTAAAGAGCCATTTTAAAAAAGGAACAAAATTGAAACTCAATATTCTAAACAGACCAAAAATTACTGTAAGTAGTTGCAAAGCAAGTTAACATATTTATAATCTCAAGTCTGTTTCCAAAAGTGTTAAATGACTTGCTGCACTTGAGCAATAAAAAAATTTCCTGGAAATTTTCTGTATGTGATTAGCTGTGTGTGGAGACCAGAGCAAGAAAGCTTAGTTTTCAGTTGACTCCATTTAAACTAAATCACATTCGCATTCACAAAGTACAAAATAAAAGAGAGAAAAATATAAAGAGGAAAACACTAGAACAAAATCTGGGGACCAGATCTATTACCACAGTTCAAGAATGCAAGACCCAAAAATGGAAAGAAAAAAAAAAAGTGAAAAATTTAGTCTGTAAAAAACAATCAGCATGCCATATAGCAGAACTGCAAGGACCTCAGCTACCAATGTATGTGGGGAAGAAACAAATAAAATTTGGTTTTGGAATGCTTTGACTCCTAATAGTGACTGTCAATACTAAAAGATAAAGAATATGCAACATTAATCCAGAATCCTTATCCCTATCTCCAATGGCTATAAATCTACTTTAAGTCCTTGGAGTTGAAACAGAATTAAGTGGTACTGACTGAGCAAGTTGTCTACCCTCTCCCCTTTCCCAATACACTTGGCAGGTTTCATCACTCTGCACAACAGTGAGAAGGAGGAGTGACGTGATTGGAAAGGGTACTAAATCAACAGACATGAAATGTATCATCTTGCAGCAGTTGCAGCAAGAGAAAAACCATGCACTGCCATTTAATGGAAAGAGATGATGTTTGCACATAAGATAAATGTTCAGGGGACTGATTGCAGCTGCTATGACAACAAGAGAGATGTGACATAATGACCCAAGTGACTGTTTCATGTTGTTCAGTGAACCATTTTACTCACCAGCTGGGAAGCCAGTAGAGACTTCATTAAGTGCTTCTATTCAGTAATTACTGCATCCTTCCCTGTACCACAACTCTAAATTTCCATACAGTCATAGCACAGAGCTGTTGGATGTAATCATGAGGGTTCATTTCTCAGTCCTAAAAATTTCAAGCCTGTACCTGTTAGAAATTTGGAATCGAGTTTCAGAAGATTTGTTAGATACCTCTGTCACCTGGAAAGGAGAAATAGGGAGCAAAAGGATACCAGCATTACCTTGCTGAAGTCTTGCAAGCAAGCCATGGAAAAGCTGAATTATTTGCCTGCCTTGTATTTAGGGTAGTTCCTTCTCCAACATACAGCAACTTGAACTGGAAAAGACCAGGACAGATCCTTTTCTCATTTAAATCATTGCAGTTCTCCTGACTGCAGTGGACTGATGAATATTTACTGCTGGTTAGGACTCTGCCTCTTGCTTTGATTTGCACTAGTACACAAATAACTGATTTATATGTCCAGGAGCCTTTTGCTTTCTTAGTTAGGCAAAGCTACAGAACTAGGAAAAATGAGCTTGTATTTACACTACATCAAAACAATAGACAAATTAGCAGAGCACGAGTGTTTGAAAATGTGCAGCAAAAAGAGAAATCCCCGAAGACGGTTAGTTTGCAAGCTTCTAGAGTTTGAGCAGCAGCAAGGGCAGGGGGGGTAGGAGGAAGAAGATGGAGGGGAGGGGGGCAGGGAGGAAGAGGAGATCTGTCTTTCAACATGGGAGAAGAAACTGTCTTGAGAGAAGGTTCTCCCTGTCAGAGCCTGCCTGCTCAGGAACTGGCCTGCCAGCCTAAAACTGCCCAAAAGGCACAGAAGAGTTCACGCCTCTTTATTTCTTTTGAAATTTAGGGATTATAGAAAATCTGGATCTTTAAATTAATTTGTATCAATTCAGAAGGCACTGGGAGCAGAAATAGTTGGCCAAAAACCAGAGGAAAAAAAGCAGAAGCAATGTTATTTCTCATCATGTTAAGATCAGGTCCCTCCTTGTAGGGAGTAACATCATTTGTTGTCTGTAAAAGAGGCCTGACTGCATTTCTTTCATTCTTTCACGGAAGATGGACAGGGGGACAAACGCTTGGTCTAGGATCTGGCATAAGGAGAATAGGCGTCCTCATCTCTACAGCCAGGTGTCTCCACCTTCTGCCCTATTTGCACCTTAAGTGTGGATCAAAAATCACCACAAAGCAAAACTCAGCGCTTCCATAGTAACTGGAGGGAAAGCTTTTACATGCAAAAAGTGTAATAGAGTGTTTTCATAAAGAAAGTTACCTACAAGATTTGTAAGAACTGCTGTGAGCTAGACTAAGTGCTTCAGTGCCACATCCTTCCTCTCCAACTATACCTAAGTTACAGGAGAACTCCTCACCACTTCATTCTATAAATCTATTTTTAAAAATTTATTTTATACAATGGATAGGACAGTGTTGCCAGATGCTTCTGGATATAAAAAGCAGAAAATTTGAGTTTGAGGAAAATATCTTCTTATTAATATTTGTGTTTATAATTTTCCCAGGATTAAAGACAGTTGGCCAACCTCTAGAAAGTCAATTACAACAGCAAGTAACAGTTAACTGGCATTCTAAGTTAATAGTCTCTCATTTGCAGAGCAGTGATAAGGCAATCCACAGGGGGAAAAAAGGCCTTGATTTCCTCTCTGTTATGTTTTACTGGAGGAAAACTTAGCCAAAATCAAACAAGAGCTCAAATACAGTATCTTGTGTATATAAAACTCCATGTACTCTGAAATTTGGTAACATAAACAATGGCAAAAAGATCTTGAAGCCTTCATCTGAGACAGACTGAGCTTTCTGGATCAAATTAAGTTGCATGATTTCAGTTCTTGAATAGTCCCACTAAATGGCTCACACTGTGGTTCCAATCTTTCCATCAACTACCAGTGCAAGAAGTCCATAAAAGTGGAATATTCAAAATCCTCACTGGGCCAGTGCACCTCAGCTCTCCTTAGGGTCTCTGTCAAAACAGTTGCATCTAAAGGAAAAGGATTTGCAACTACCTTGTTTCTTCATATTGAAGAAAGATACATAGTATTGTTAAAGGTTTGCTTTTCTGCTATAGCACATCCCTCTCTTCTGCAGGGATTTGTAAAGTCCTTGGGAAGTGTGCAGTTCCCACAGCTCTCGTGTCCCAACACCAATGTGGTAAGCAGCTAAAGTGAAAATTAGAACAGATAAGAACCTGACCTAGTTCGCTCTTTGCTAGTTTGCAAGCAGATGCTCTCCAATTCTAGAGACATAAAGGTATTTAACTACAAGCCTTCAGCAAGTAGCTCTTCTTGCACCAGACTTCTTTGCCTTCCTAATTTCATGTTTCATGTTAGGGCCTGGTCTTTTACTAATTTTCATTAAAATTTTTATTATATCTCATGATCAGTATATCAGTCAGTATAAATGTGAATCTCAAGTTTTCAAAACACTGCGAAGATCATGATTTCTTAGAAGTCAGTATAAATGTGAATCAATGCAAAATGTTTTCTCTTCATAGTGTCATTTTGGTTGGAAAAGACATTTAAGACCATTGAGACCAATTGCAAACTGTACACTGCCAAATACACCAAAAGAAGCAATGGAATGACCAAACATCCTTCTACAGCTCTCTCAACCATGCAGTTGGAGGTGACGATAGTGAAGATAGAAGTTACAATTATTACCATGCTTCCCTTCTAATAGTACAGATATTTCATCACGGACCTACCCAAACTCCCAGTGTGTTGTTCCCACTCTGTCTGCAACAGAGTTGGACAACAATTTGTAAATCTTACATGACAGCTAGTATTATTCATTTTGTACCCAAAAGGAAGTTACTTTCTCTCAAACTAATATTTCTCTTCCTCAAGGGTATCAGCCTTCTCTCTCAGCTAATACTACAGTAGCAGTTGCAGCAGCTCAACATTTCCCAAGAACTTCTTAAAAATCATCAGGACACAAAAAATAGAATTCTCATCTGATGGAAAAAAAAGACATTTAAGCCCATCCCTGACACACTAATGTTGCTGTGGGGTTTCTTGGATAGATTTATTTTCTTCAATATAATGATTAACGAATACTTGAATAATTTAGGTCTATCTACCACACAGTGCTGGTAATACTACCATGTAATAGCATGTTTACAAAATTTTTGCGGTTATGTGATTCAAAACAATGCACACTTGCCCAGATACAAAAATAAATATAATATAATACACAGGTCATGGAATCAATACACTGTGTGCATCAAATACAGATGCACACGAAGTAGCACAGAAGCTGCAATCCAACAACTGTCCCAAGAAGCAGAAAAAACTTTAGACTTGCTGCAAGACAATTTAAAGTGGATCACTCTAACTTGGTTTCTGCCCCACTGTTTTTAATCAATCTCTTTCCACCAATAAGGAGAAACTAAATCTGAGTAGATATAAGTGAAAAAATAACAGTTTAGTAACAAGCAAAATAGCAACAGGCAAAAAATAACAGTAATTAACATTAGATACAAAATTGGTAAATCTCACAAACTCCCGGAGAACAAAGAAAAATCCAAAATGGCAAAGTACCCCTTTCAAGATGGCATCCATCACAGGCAACTACATGTAGGGAGACAAAGCAAAAATGGCATCTGACCAAGATGGCAGCATTCGCTGGCAACCACGCTGTTTGGGAGACAAAGAGGAAAGGATGGCAGTAAACCCTCCTGGGAAGGTATGAGCTTACAAAGCAGTTGTAGTGGCATATGGGAATTGCCTGCACGTGTGGGGTCAGCTCGACCACTCACCGCTTCCTTCTGCTACCCACTGTATTCCACCACTGTTGGTGCTGCTGTGCTCTGAGCCACTGGTGTGTTGTAGGTGGAGAGAAACTGTCTCCCAGAATCAACATGGGGTGGCCTGGTGAGGAACCAGCTTAAGCTTTGCACTGCCAATGGAGGTTTGCAAAGTTCACTCTGAAATAGTTTTGGATTGCAGAAATGCAGTTTTTTTCCGGGTGGCTAGCCCAGAACTCCTTCCCCTGCCCCCAAAACAACCTCTGCCTTAAGCAAAAAGCCACAACACATGAGAACACAAAAAGGAAGCCTCTGCCCACACTACCTCAGCTTTCAGATGAAAGTGTGGCAAGGGATGAGAAAACAAGCCAAAAGGTGAAAAAGGGAGCTCTGCCTGTGTGCTCCAGCCTTTTAAAGTGTACCACACCTGCCTGCCCCATGAGTCTGTCTCCAGACCTCCAGACATGCCACCTTAAAGAGACAGTAACCTCAAAGAGACAGTAACAATTTTTGGGCTCAGATAGATGTGAAATACCATAACATTTTTGATAGCCCAAGGCAACCTTCAGTTCTAAACCCTTAGTCATTTGACCCTAAAATTGGTCTGTTTGTATTGTGAGCATGAGTAGCAATAAAGACAGCAGAGCAACAAACCCAGAAATCCTGTCAGTTTGTTCCTAAATTAAAAAAAAAAAAAAAACAAGCCAAAAAAAAAAAAAAACCAAGACAAAAGAAAGAGAAAGAAAATGTTCATCCACCAGACTGACACAAAGTGATAAAAACCCACTACTAATAATGATGCTGAGAGTGGAAGAGATAGGGGATGCAAAAGTGAGCATATTGCAACAACCTGTGGAGGACCTTCCCACTAGAGAAAGAAATTTCAAAAGTAGCATTGGCTTGGCAGTTTCATCTTTAAAGTGCTATATGAATATTAACAGATAGTTAGGATATCATAACTATGTAAAGATATTTTAATGAAACATATATCTCCAGTTTTTTTCAACAAGCCTAATGTTTGCATGATGTTAATGATTGCAAAAACAAATTCTCCATGAAACAAAGGACTAAACAGGTATGTCTATCCACATCAATAAAAGCTTGTATCATTATTAGTTGAAATTCTGGCCCAGTTATGTTAGTATCACCCAGGAAAATCTTTCCTGATTTCACAATGGCAAGGAACTGAAATCTCTGTCTTGAAAGTATTCAAAAGGAATTTCTGTTGATTATTACAAGTAAGTTATCCATATACTTTAACTTGGATTTAATCTAAAAATTCAAATGGAATATAAGCTTGCTTTACTTCTAAGATCTATATGGATATGTATAGGGGTACATATATATATATATATATATATCTACGCACACCCTAGTAAGATAAGCACTTGTAGCAAAGTAGTCTGCTCAGAGAACCCTCAAATTTTGTGTACCAAGTCAATTGGAAAAAGCCCTTTCACTTTGAAAAGCCTCACTTTTCCCTAAGACAGCAAACATGAACATGAAACAACACTCTCCAAATTACAGCAATCCATCCTAAAATTCCTAATCTTTTCTCAATATTTCTCCTTGCCTCAACAATTTTACTTCTTTTGTTTGTGAACTGTTACATATATATCTTTGTGCAAAGTGAGAAATGACAAAAGATTACAGAATTTGTAAATACTGGCTAAGTAAACAATAAAATTTTGCAAAAAAAGCCAAGGCTCCCAAACATGACATTTTGGGCTCATAGAAAGGAAATACAGCTAGCAAGCTGTAAACCTGCAATCCTGCAGCCCAGGCTTTTTTGAGGTAAGGTTCCAAAACGAAAGTATTGCAAACACCTTGGTGAACTTGGGCCAAAACCCAAGCAAAAAGAAAATAATGTAGAGCGGCTGCATATCAAAGGCAAGTTTCTTGGGCAAAAGAAATACAGAAGACAGAATGCAAAACCAATTCAGGCAAAAATTGCAGGGCATCTGTACATTTTAGAGACACATATTGACAAATGGCAGTTGACAACAGCTGTCTTTTAGCTGTACTTACTAGAACTACTAAGAAAGACAGGAAAGAAAGAAAAAAGAAATTAAAGAAGACAAATTAAATCAGGCTTACCAATTGTAAACTTATAGCCATCAATACTGAATGTCGCACTCTGGCATTTTTTAAATGCTTCCTTTCTGCTGCTTGGGTCTGTCATGATTCCTGCCAGCTTGTACTTTCAGTAGCTGCCTCTCTCTCCCTCGTGGAAGCAAAGCACTCAAGCTCACTCTTATGCACACACACACCACGCCTCACATCTTCTTACAGGGATCTGAGAGGCGTTCACCCAAGAATTTTCTCCTCCCCCGAACACTCTCATTGGCATGTTACCTACATGCCTGCTCAGAGCTCAACTGGTTAGAGGCTCCCCTATCAAAGCCAGCAGTCAATTAGTGTGAGACTACCAAGTCAATAAGCCAGCTGTAGCTGTCAAATCTTTGTGTAGGAGGTAGCACACAAAAAAAACAATAAAGGGTTAGATTTTGCTGTTATCTACCCACTGATGCTCCCTGTATTCCCTGCTATGCTGCAACCAGTTTCTGTGGCTCCTCTTACTCATAGGGATTTCTGACTTGCAGCAAATTGTGCTCAGATTTCAGCTCTTCAAAGAGAGGCAGTGTGTTTTAAGAATTCAAGATATAATGAATCAACCCAAATACATTACACCATCAGTCATCTGCTACTTATTTAAAGGGCGAGTCTCTGGAAACTCAACTGAGAGCACAGGACTAGAGATATCATTAAAGAAGAACACAGGAAAACAACATGTAATTTAGCAGTAATGTTGATAAGCTGAGCAAAATGTTCATGCACGTAAACACACAAAACGGTCTTCCAAGCTCTTCCTTCTCCGTGTTGTTTATCATGGTTTGCAAACTCATCTCTGTAGCTTTTTTACTTAGTAATGTTTAGAAATGTTGACTCAGAGTACATGCTAGCAATCCACTGCAAAAGGCAGGCCAATCCTAAAAGCAGACAAAATTTAGAGTCAAAGCTGGCAAAGTTTTCACAAGAAGGCCAGCTGCAAGCCAAAGTTTTATGAGTAGGCATCTAGGGAAACATAGTCAACATCTTAATGATTCCAGTACACATAAATCTGTGCAATTCTTTCTTTTTCTTGTAATATATGTTAAAACTATAAACCTGCTATTTAAATGTTGCAATTTTTATGTTCCCAAGAAAAAATTTAAATTCCACATAAATGCATCAAGTTTTGCATTGGTCTGAATCAAAAGCACTTGGAAACACTAAGTTGCAAGAAGACTACCATCAAAATAATAGCCAGGACACGGTTTACTGAAAGCTTGCTAAATAGTCTTCTAAAGGTTTACAAAATATCAGCAAATGTGGTCAGGTTTAAGGTATAAACCTCAGCCCTACCTTGGTTTCTCAACAAAAGCTCAAGTCAGATAAGAATGCTGCACTTTTTAAAGGATGGAAGAGAATCACTGCTGAACTCCAGCAGTTAATTTAAATTCCACTTAGTTCTACCACAGTGGAGAGCCTCAGCCAAGTAGAGCTTTTTTCCATTTTTTTTTTTTATTATTAATTTGAATGCTCAATAATATAAGACGAGTTCATTAAGAAAACAGCTTCTAGCAGTGAGGGTTTGTTGGGCCTTTTTAAGAAGTCATTGTTTTGAAATAAAAAACAACTACTTACATATAACATTTCCAACACTTGCAACTGCAATGAAAAGTGTAAGCAATAGTTCTGGAATTTAAAAGAGTTGCTGTTCTTTATAGACACTTTATAGCCCCTCCAATGAAGACTGCTCATGCAATTTACTGAAATCCATCATGTAGCTGCCTCTCCAAAAGAAGGTAGGAAAATAATCCAAGTATAAAATATTTTTAAGGAATTATTTTGTCTGTCACCTGTCATATAGATCATATAAGCACCGATGCTCTTCCTAAGACAGCAAGAGCACAGAGAATGATTCATAGTATATTTAGAAAGCAGAAAGTCAAATATTACCTAAATGAAAGGTAAGGTACCCTAACAGTTTCAGTATTTTGGAATTGGGTTTGGGGTCTTTTTTAAATTTAATTATTTGCTGAACTATTGGGTTTGGGATTTTTTTTTTAAATTTAATTATTTGCTGACACCATTTTCTCCCTTAAGCCATAAAACACTTTTTCATAAAGAAAAATTGTGGGAAGATACCAGTGAGGATTTGATGAAGTTTCAGTCATGAAACTGAAGTTGGACAAGAAATGTTCTTCTAAAAAAACAGCAGGTAGAGACCGTCCCGCTTCCTCCTTGGCTTTGGACCATGTACTCATACAGGAAGCAGGAGAATTATATTTGCATTTCTCTTCTGAGGAGAGCATCCAGATCACCTACTACTGTGAAGCTAATTTCTGAGCTTCACTTGTGTTTTGGCCACTTTGTAAGATTGAGAAAATGATCTGGCCATTAACTGGCTGAGTACTTTGAAGCTACCTTACAATACTTGTTCAAGATCCACGTAATACTAATTCAAACATTTGTAGTAGTTTGATTTAGGTCAAAGTGAACATTTGCACCACAAAGAATAAAGACAGTCACTCAGGAGAGTAAAGTGATCAAATAAGTTTAGAAATCAGATGATCCATACTGTTGGAGAGAGCCCTTAACTGGCTGGTTGCAGCGGGATGCTCTCTCCATTCAAAACTGCAGAGGTAATCGCATTGGGGTGAAAAGAGAAAGGTTTTGATCTGCAAGTTTTCCAAGAAGAAAACAGTTTCTTCCCAGCTCTAGTTAAAATTTAATCCAGCTGCTCAAAGAATTACCAAATTGTATCAGAAACTTGATACCTGGTCCTATCTGATTCTTTGCATTTTCCTGTTCAGCTCTTGGCTAGATTTCAAGTCTGCATTTACATCCTGCTTTCCCAAATAATTCCTACGTATTCATCCAAGGTATAGGTGGTTTACCTTCTACTGCCAGGAAGTACTAATATAGATTACCAGGCACTTCTTGTGGCTGCAGTTCCCTGTCATGTAGAGCAATAGATGTGTCATTTGTAAACTACCTTTGAGATAAAAAGCACAGTGTGAATCAAAAATATTTATGATTATTGCTGTAAAAAGACCACAGTCTACATGATAACTTTTGATTTGGCAGCCCATTAAACAGCAGTTGCTTTGACATTTTGCCTTTACTTTCCTATGTGTAGAAGAGTTTGCATGTTTTCAGGAAGTCTATTTTAACCAATGATCATCTCAAATTAAACAAAATATCAATCTGTCAGGAAAATCCAGAAACACCAGAGGTTTATGTCCAAAAAGGAGACAGAGGAGTCCTTCAACTTTATGCAAATAAAGGGAGAGAATTCACAGGGGCACACATCCACGGGGTTTTCTCTCTCTCACTCGGGGGTTCAAGAGGGTGCAGCCTCCCTTTTATCCTAACTCTCAGCCACTTGTTGCCTTCTTCTTTCCCCCATAGGCTGAGGTACTAGAAAGGTACAGCCTTCTTGAATCGCCTAGTCCATATTCCCCCTTGAACTTATTATTTTATCCCAAAATTCAGAAGTTCAGGCTTGTGCAGACCCTTGTCTCTTCCAGGAGCCAAACTGTCTGAGCCTGGTAACAAACTTGCTGCCCAAAGTCAGTAGAGACATTAGGACTCATTTTAAAGATGTTAACACCCATACATTCACCCACAAATTATTTGTAAAGACATTAATGCACATCTTTCCTATCATATCCAAATCTCCAAAATGCATACTGCAGTAATCTGTTTGGTTTCTGAGCCTTATGTTAGTCCGACCCAGCTTGCTTTGGGCTCTATGCCAAACGGACTTGCATAGACTAAGTAAAAGACGAGAAGCGCTCTTTGCCACGTGGGAACGAGTGTCCCTTTTATTAGCTTGAGACAGGACACTTCTGG
>JAYDZK010000113.1:49921170-49939154 GCA_034509185.1 Euphonia xanthogaster
CTTCAAGCGCCGGGCTGGGAAAAGAGACTTTCGAACTTTTCTCGGGGTCACTCTGACCAGCTAGAGACCCCGACACACACCTTCCTAAAACATCTGATGCAGCAAAACTAGCTCAGATATGTCGTATATTATTTTAAGTATAAGAGATCCTGCACAAAATATAATTCCATTTGGCTGCCATCTACTTCTTGCTAACAGACTCTGGTCTAAGTCTCTGTATTGCAACTGGCAGCTCTCATCCCAGGACTCAGAACTTTGCAGAAAGTTGGAAGTCTAGAAAGCAATTAATTTCATTTAAGTACCAGCCATCTGAAAAGCAGGCCTTTAGCCTAAGTTAATCAGGTAGATACCTTTTGTGATCAAGAAAGAAGCATAGGATCATTCAACACTGTTTTTCTTTCCATGCTGAAAGAGCCTATCTGACTAATTTATCTGTTTGCCTAAAAATTGAGTCTGTAGCTATGCAGGAGCTGAATCCTGCCCTGCATTGTTAAGTACCAGGACAGATCAGAGTATTTTTTTTCACTTGCAGATTCGAAATAGTAAGCACTGTTCCACTGGCTCTTCAGAATTGCTACATCAGTGACCAGGTAGGGGTTTGGAGTTCTGTGTACCCATACAGCAAGGACTCCTCCATGCCACCTTACCTACCCAAAATCTGGCAATGTTAAGTGAACAGCTGATCCCCATGGACCTACTTTGGATGGGCATCATGTTCTCAGACTACTCAGAAGGGCCAGGAGCAGAAGAAGCGTTGTCTGAAAACCACCTAAATAACCAAATACTTTCAGCCGTGCAATTTTTTCTCTGAGTTATGTCATACCAATGGCAGAAAAAACAGAAGAGATCCTCTTCACAGGATCATGCAGATACCAAGACATGGTAAAACAGAACTACATGTCTATGAGACAATCCAAGATAAATCAGTTCATAGAGTGAGGGATGAAGAGGAAGTAGGGCCCTGTCTTGGGGATGGTTTTTATCCCATATCCATTTTTTTCTTTTGTTGTGTGTCTTTAATGGTCACTGCCTCCCCCAGCCCCCAGAACTGGGAGTATTGTGATAGGTGAGAGGCAACCCAGCATCCTGCGACGACTGGGGGCCAGGGACTGCTGCTTCCTTCTGGTGGGAAGGATCAACTCAGCAGCCACAGAGCACGGATGTCTGACTGGAGATACTGTTGTCAGTCTCTTTTTTTTCCCCTTTTCCTTCAGCACTGTGCCTGGGGCTTGCTGTCCTCCTTCTCTAGTCCTCTTCTTGCCTGGGGGCCCAGAGCCAGCATGCGCTGCACTAGGAGCCAGGAGCCCTACCCTTCAGGATGCTCCCTCTGTACAGTGGCCCGACCCCAGGACCAATCTTTGCCAGTGAGCTATGCAAGGGAGAGATACCCTGCTCAGCCCTGCTTTTTTCTGCCACTGCTTCTGGGCTTTTTGCTATGCTTTAACCCACCTCCTCAGACAGCCCCTGGCTTCTGGCAGGGCTCTGGAGACTTTGCTATGCTTTGTTTGCCACCCCAGGTGTGCCCGCCTCTGCTGTTCCAGCCTGTTGCTGCAGTCCATTCAGCTTCCCGAATGGCACTGAGACTGTCTGCCCGCCATGAGTTCGCAAAGGAAGCCCCTCGTCTCTCTCTTCCCCTGGCTCAGCTGCCATTAACCAGTGGAGAGACTGATGAACTCATGCTACAGCGCCCCCTTCAGCCGCAAGGGAATCATTGCACCTCTGCCCTGCCTGGCCAGGAGCCAACAGCGCCCCTGCAGGCTGGAGCTGCACCAAAGGGGGGAAGTGCTTGATCGTCGAGAGAAGGCCATTGCTGGGTTTCTGGTTTTGTTTGTTGATATTGCCATTGCTGTTATTTGTTTGTCCTGTTATACATATATATACTAGAAAAGAACTGTTATTCTTTTCCCATATCTTTGTGTGGAAGATTACCCTGTAATTTCAACATTTTAATAATTTGGAGGAAAGCAGGTCATATTTTTTCATTCCAAAGGAGGTACCTACCCTCTTTGGTAGACACCTGTCCTTTAAACCAGGACAGGCCATCATGACAGGAGGAAAAGGCAGAGCCAGAGATAACCAACTGATCCCTCTCCCTGAGTGAGCTGCGAGATATGCAAAAATAGTTCAGGATGAGCTTCTCGTGACCTAGCTGCTTTGATGCTGGGATATTGCAGACAATATTATGAATATTTTGAAACTAGGTGGTACTGAAGCCATGCAACTGGGATCCCTGTTCTGCGATGCGAATATTGGCAACAAGATTGGGAAGAGGATGGAAACTCAGCCTCTGGAGACTACTCCTGTCAAATGTGAATAAAAGTTATTCTCTCAAGGATGATCCAGTAGTGCACCGAAGCAGGGGAATTCTGTGGAGAAATGTATCCAGTACCTGAGAGAGTTAGCTGTGCTGAAGATAATCTGTAGGTATTCAAATAACAAAACAGTGCCTTGCAAGTTGACTGTATATATTCATGTCATGGAAGTTTTTATGGAGCGTGCCATTGCTGTATGCCTACTCATTAGCATTGATGTCAGTGAAAGAAGAATGAAGAAGGTTCAGGTGATTACTCAACTCGGACAATATGAAGACCATTTTTTTCCTCCCTACCTACTTGCACCTCACTGTAAAAGACTACAAAGAGATTTTAAATACTCAAGCAAACTAGAGAGGAAATGTCCTATATACTGCCAGTATGGACCAGAGTCTCTACTACTAGGAGTAAGCATAACCACAGGGAGGACATGAGGAAAGTGGGAGTGGAAAAACCTACGACTGCTCTAATAGCATGGGTATACAAGTTGAGAGGAAGAACAACCACCACAGGAAATTCTTCAAAGAAAAATGCCACTCCAGTTTCCAGCAGGCAAATCCTCAGACCAAATAGAAAGACTGATTTTAGTTCCAATCCTCTTGAAGGGACTTCCTAGTCATGCTTACAAGAAGTGAACAATGAGTACCATGACCAGAACTAGAAGGCCCCTGCCTCCAGCAAAGTGGAGGAAAGAGACAATTGGATCTATTGTACTGTATGGATCCCATGGCCTGGAACATCAGACTGACAAGTGTAAGGCTTTAGTTGACGCCTGCAGACAATGTACCCAAATGCCATCAAGATCTGTTGGGGCAGAATCTGCCTCTGTTTCTGTAGTGACAGGAGAATCAGCACAGCTGACTGTACTGTAAGTTGAAATGTGCCTGACTCAGAATTAGTGACAAAAATACCCCATTCTGACTGGCCCAGAGGCCCCATGCATCCTTACCATAGATTACCTGAGGAGAGGATATTTAGAGGACCCAAAAGGATTTTTGGGGTAACAGCTGTAGAGACAAAGGAAATGAGAAAGCTGAATACCTTGCCTGGTCTCTCAAAGGACCCTTCTGCTGTGGGACTGTTGAGGGTCAAAGATCAACAGGTACTGATCACTACTACAGCAGTGCATCATTAACAACACCGCACCAACTGGAACTCCCATCCATGAGCTGATTCGTGAACTGTAGAGCCAGAAGTCGTCAGCAAGACTCACACACTGTTAAATAGTCCTATATTGCCAGTGTGTAAGTCCAATGGAGAGTGGAGACTGACAGTGGACTACCACTCCATGAACAAAGCCACAACATCACTGAGTGCTGCTGTGATGGGCATGCTGGAACTTCAGTGTGAACTGGGGTCCAAGGCAACAAAGTGCTGTCACCACTGATATTGCTAATGCATTTTTCATCATTCTTTTAGCATTAGAGGCTACATTTTGCTATCAGGTGACATTTTGTTATCACCTGCAGGTGTGTCCAGTACATCTATAATGGAATGCTTAAGGGGTGAAAACATAGCCCCACTATTTGCCATAATCCAGACTGCACTCAAAAAATGTGAGGCTTCAGAACCCTTGCAGTACATTGATGACATCATCATATAGGGTAACACAGCAAAGGAAGGTTTTGAGAAAGGGAAGAAGAAATTCCAGATCCTCCTGGAGAACAGTTTTGCCATTAAGCAAAATAAGATCAAGTGATCTGCCTGGGAAATTCAGGTTTCAGAAGTAAAATTGTAAGATGGACATGATAGGATTCTGATGGACATGGTGAACAAAATAGCAGCTATGTCCCCACCAACCAGCAAAAAGGGCACAGAAGCTTTCCAAGGTGCTGTGGGTTTTTGGAGAAGGCATAATTCCAGATTGGATTAGTCCTGCCTCAAGCAAAGGACTCATCCATGATGTTGGTTTTGCTCAAAGACCAGGTGCACTTGGTGCATAATGCAGAGGGGTGGGGAAATGAAACATGTACCTCAAGGGGATTTGATTTTTGGGTGAGAACAGTCTGAATACTGAATTGTATAATACTGGTTGCTGAATGACACTGCAACAGCATGCAATAACTGCATGATGAGGATGGACTGCTCCAGATACCTCAGTCATGAGATCCTGATGCAGCTATCAACAAGGGTTGCAACACCAGCCCACCTCCTGTGGATGGATGGACTAAATGAGGTGATATAAATAGTTGGAAGGTGTAGGATCTAGGTATGACATAAATGGAATAGAATAAGGGGTGGATAATGTGTTGTTTTAGGCCTGGACAGAGTTAATTTTTTCACACCAGCTATGAGGCAGCAGAGTCTGGAGCCATGTGGACTGTCTAAATTGTTATTCTATACCATCTCACATCATCATAAACGGGGAGAAGTATCTTGCTCCCAAGAATTGGGCATGGTTTGAGGTCAGGGGAAAGCATGGCAGGTGGAGGGTCTGTCCAACATTGTTTTTCATTGCCCCAGTCTTGGTGAGCATTTTTCACATAAATCACCCTCTCTCTTTGTAAACTTTTGTAATTGTTGCTGCTACTGTTTGTTTCCTTATCTCACTGCTGTTTCCAGAAACTTGTCCTTATCCCAATCTGTAATCTCTGTCTTCTGTGCTTTCAACTGGAAGCAAGAGGGAAGGGAGTGTCAGTGGAGTTTTGGTAAGCGCACTAAATTGGGGGATACCATTCCTAAACCATTACACAAGATCAATTTTAGTGTTCTGAGTACTCCGACCACATAGTGACATGGTAATATGACAACTGGTAAGGATTACGTGATCCACAACCTCACAATCACAGGCAGCAAAAATAAAGATATTTAGCTCAAGACACTTCTGCCTCTATAGCTCTGCACTCCACACGTCACTAGACAATCTCACATGCCAAACTGAGCTGCCGGCCTTGAATGTACAATGCTCCAGAGAACAGTGACAAGAGATCAAGGGTGGTACAAGGAAGCAGTGATACTTTGGGTTTCTGCATTGGTAGGAGCTTTGATAAATGAAAATTCCCAGAATATTCAAGAAAGAAGGTCCCCATCCACTTTTCAAGGTGTCAAAAATAGGTTAGAAACTGTTGTAAAATAGTTAATAATTGTTAAGCATATACTGTTAAAAGGTTTGGTTATTATATTGTAAAAGGGGTTTAAAGGGTAGTTTTAATATATAGGGTACTCCTCTTACTGTATTACACCTAAGTAATGTGCACCCCCCCAAGCAAAAATGAGGCAGCATGGAACTGTAAAAGCCAATCAGCACCTTAACCTTCATGCAAATGAAGGATCCCAGCAGAAATCAATCCAAAGGAACAAAAAACAGTGTAAAAGGGGGCATCCAAGTCAGTGAGAGTGTGCCACTCAACCCTGAACATAGGGAACATCCCTGCTCAAAAGGAAGAAGATCCAGCACTGGCACTGCAGCATCCTCGCTTGTTGACTGGGAATGCTCCTGCTCTACCCGTGGACCCCCTATGCCTTAGACCTTATAATAAAAGCTGAAATCACTTTACTAGCAGGAGTGTGTTCCTGTTTATGACAGGATGCAGATCCTTTCTTCCAGCAGGACTTTTTTTTCACCATTAGTGCACGTTGCTGAACGGAATCCAGTACAAAAGCAGTGAATAGAGGAAATGTTATCTTTTCATTTGAATGGTGATAATGCTGCGTATCAAATAAAAGCATTTTGGACAGGCAGGAAGATTTTATATGTAGCTAGCAAATCATGAAGAGATGCATATTTACAGGTTCGGGTTTTTTTTTAATTTACGAGAGTTAAAGACAAAAAATTATAGTTTAGTAAACTGCAAATCTAAATCTAAATCACACAGTATCTAGAAAGGTGACATGAAAAAGAACAAGAGGAAGTAAAAAAAAAAAGAAAACCAAAGGAAGTCAGAAGTAAGGCACAACCTCTCCTCCTTTTCTGCTTACTATAGTATCTTAGAAGTACCTTAGAGTGTCTTAACAGTCATGTAAGTAGAAAACTGTAAAAAATGCTAATAATTTGTTTTTTAAATTTTAAAAGTTTAATAGTAATAAAATGGCGATAAAATAGTAATAAATTTAGAGTAATAAAATTTAAAGTAACAAAAATTTGGACAATTAGGATTAGGACAATACGAGACAATAAAAACAAAGAGTTATGGACAGTCTGGGTACCTCTTTCTGGGCAAAATAAGCCTGAAAAAGAACACATATTAACAGAGGATTAACCCTTAAAAGGAATAGCCTGTTGCATATTCATACATCGCATACATGATGCATAAATTCCATTCAACAAAGGATTCTGTCTGGTCAGTGTCAACTTCTTCCTCTGAATCCTGACGGCGCCTTCAGGGCTGAGCAAGGCAGGAAGAAGTTAGTTTCTTCTGATAAGGGAGCAATAAATTCTTTTTTTCTGAAAGATTTAGGTGTTCTGTGGCTGCTATCTCGGTGTGAGTACTTCATTCCTCTCTTTAAAAGAAGTACCTTACATAGCATAGTTTTTATTTTAACATTATGTTATAACCTAAAGCCATATTTAACACACTACTTAAGAAAATTAATACAGTGTAACTTTCTAACATAACACATACAATATTAATTTTAATATTTGTGAAAAGCCAATCATAAAATATGCATTTTTCACAAAAACTGTGCCAAGAACAATTGTGGAGAACTGTGGAAAACAGTGCTATCTGAATATAAAAATTGGGTTTCCTTTCGTGACAATTATATCTGCATGCAATGTGTAAGGTAAGGGTATGTTTTGTATATTCAAAAACAATTTAAAAATATTCTCAAATTGAAGGGACTATTTTTTATTTGTTTTGAATTACTCGGCTAAATATGGCATGTGTTAAAATACTGCAGACGTAATTCATTTTATAGTTGCCAACTGCAAAGGAGGGAAGCATTTTATGTGCTTAAAAATGTAAAGTATTTTAGAGTGCTTTTGCTACTCCTTTAGAAGCTTAGAATATGCACAAAATATGCTAGCTGGGGACTTAAAATTAATGAATTATTTGCTGTATTATTTGCTGTAAGTAGGCCAAATTGCATGAGCTTTCAAAAAGAAAAGTATTCTTATTCCACGTGACGATTCTGAAGTAGATTAATAACTGTGAAAAATCCATATTTTATGATTGGCTTTTCAAAAATATTAAAATGAATAATGTGTTGTGTTAGAAATTAATGCTGTATTAATTCTCTGAAGTAGTGTGTTAAATATAGTTTTAGGTAATAAAAAATGTTAAAATAGAAACTATGCTATGTAGGATACTTTTTTAAAGAAAGGACTTGCAGCAAGATAGCAGCCACAGGACACCTAAATCTTTCAGAGAGAAAGAATTTATTGCCCTCTTATCAGAAGAAACGAACTTCTTCCCGTCTCAAAGGCACTGTTAAGATTCAGAGGAAGAAGTTGACGATGACCAGACAGAATCCTGTATTTGAATGGAATTTATACATCATGTATGAAGTGTATGAAAATGCAACGGGCTATTGTTTTTAAGGGTTAATCCTTTGTCGACGGGTGTCCTTTTTCATTTTGTGTGCTGGAGGGTGTTTTCCCTGTTAAATGAACAGGTTCTTTCCACTTCTCTCCAAGGAATCTTTCCTGAACTGGTTGGGGGCAGGAGCCGTGTGGATTTGCTTTCTGGAGGGGCCCCCATTTGGACGTTTTCTTCCAAATTTGCCCTAAATCAGGAGACACACCTATCAATCCATCTCCATTAATCACTGGACTTCCTTCTGCTGAGAATCCAGTTGTTTCTGCAGATAGTCTCACTTCCAAGTGTCCCTGCAGACAGTGCCCTGTTTCCTTCCCAGCTGCTGTTTGAGTGGGCTCTCCCATGCCCAGGGGGAACACTTCTGCCATGTCCTTGTGGCCAATCTCATCCTCCCATCCCTTCTGTCCCAGGGGTCCCCTTAGGCCCAATGGTTTATCCCTCCATGGCAGTAAGAACTCTGCCATCCCCTTTGCCTTCACCTTTTCCTCATCCCTTCTTACATACACTTGATGTATCTTCCTAACCAGTTGAAGAACTGGTTAGGAAGATACATAAAGTGTATGTAAGATACATCAAAGTGTATGTATCCAGGAGCTTTATTCTGCCCTTCTTGTAGCCCCCAACCCTGCTACTGCCTGTGGGTGCTCATTCTGGCACAACTCAAAATCATTTGTTTCTCCAGTGACCCAAACAAAATCCTTAAAAGAAAATCCTAATCCTACCACATATAATTTGCATTTGATATTCTTTGTTCCTTCTCTTTGGGCTCACCCTCTTTGCCATACACTAGAGACACTCCCCCACTCCTCATCCTGCCAGTGTCCAAATGCAGCCCCTGCTTGCACACCCAGCAGGCACAGCTGGCAGCACGACAGGCAGCTGGGCTGTCCAGCAGCTTCATGGGGGCCAGGATGTCTAGCAGCCTCATGGGGCTCGGTTGTCACTGCCATCCCTGCCCAGAGTGGGGTGGGGGCGTGGTGGGGTCAGGCACTGCCTGAAGCTGAACCCTGGCTGCCCCATAGCCCCAGCCGGGGCCCGCACCTCCCCACAAGCCCCAAGCCCATGCTCACAGTCCCGCACGTCTGTGCCTAGTCTTGACACTTCCCACCATAAAGAAACATCTCTTCATCCTGACTTCCTTGTTTTCTCTGTCCCTGAAGCTGGGGATACAAAGAACCTGCAGCTGAATCAGCTGGCAAATTTTGATGATAAATGCCTTCTGCTACTGCTGCTACTTGCCTTAACCATATTCCTCCACATTCCACTTCAACCAATCCTTTCCCAACATACAAACACCACCCCTCCCCCGTTCCCTTCTCAACTTCCCTTATTGCTCCCCGGGCGTGAATTGTCCTTAACTGCCTCTGGGAGAATGTGCAAACTGCCTCAACATTCTGCCAAGGGATTCTTCAGAGATCTTTCTGGATCATCATCCCTTTTGCCAAGAGCCATTGCTGGCTTTACCTATGCTACCCTCTATGGATGCCTCTCAGGTTTACTCCCCAAAAATCCCATTGATTGGTGACATTTTCAGTGGTCCTTCCCTCTGGACTCTTCATGGACCCCCTGGTCCACCACTCGTCTGTCTTGAGTGGACACTATTGGATACTCGACCAATTGCCCAGCGCCAGCCGCCACCAAAGGGAACTGATCACCAAAGCTGGCTGAGGGGTGCCTTCAGCTCTGCTCACTACCATGGGATGGTGGAAGGATCCCAGATGAGTACGCATTTTGTTAGGAAAATTGCTCCCTGATGCCAGAGGTTTATGTCCCAAAAAGAGACAGAGGAGTCGTGTAACTTTATTTGAATGAAGGGAGAGGCCATGGGCCATTTCCCATGGGATCTCTCAAGTGGTTGGGGGATGCAGCCCCCTTTATATCCTAAGTTCCTGACTGCATCACCTTCTTCCTTCCCCAACTGGCTGAGGTTATCAAAAGGCACAGACTTCCCAAATCCCCTACTCTATGGCCCACTCTAATATGCACTCCCCCTTTCATTATATAAAAGGAAGAAAAAGAAACTCTTCCTAATTTTATGAAGTCTCTGTTCTCTTGCTCTTGGTTCAGGAATTTAGCAACAGCCTTGGCTGAGCATCAGTCTGTGTTGATTACTAACAGTTTCTAGAACTAAGAGATTATTCTATTGCTTCATTAGCCATAAGTTCCTAGTGTTATAGATGAGTAATGTGATGGTTGACTCTCACAATTAAGGGGTGAATATTATGTATATATTAAGAGAAGTTTTGTAGATGTATAATAATGTTTCTCCTCCCCCTTGAATTGTTATCATGGGACAGCCTTTGTAGTCGGGGCTTTTGGGAGGGTCAGCTCGTTACTATGGCAGCACCTGACTTCCAATCAAGATATAAGAAAGGGATTTCCACCACTAGACAGTGAAGAAGCCAATTGACGAGACTATGAAAAGTCTAAAAGGCAGAGCATCCATTATGTAGATTAGTACATGATGGTTAAATCCTTTGTGCCCAGTGCTGTATTATTTCCTTTATTCAGTCTTGTATTTTGATAAGGTTTTAATAAACCTTTTAAATTTTTTGAGAGTAAGTATCATTTCTCACACTAGCCTTGTCTGCAAGTAGATTCACATGGTCGCTTTGTTAAGACACATTCATCTTACTCCTTTACCTGCACACATTCTTGGTGGTGAGGTGGCTCCCATGGCACTGCACTCCATACACAAGGCCTGCACACATACCTCCCCACCCTTGCACACACATGTACACATACCCCGCACATACCCCTCCATGCCCACACACACACACACACACACACACACACAAACACACACACAAGCTGCCTCCTTGTTTTCACTGCCTTTCATTGTCTTGTTGACCCATCCCCCGGCTTACTTCCTTACCCATTTCTCCAGGTCCAGCCTAGCCTTTCCTTCGAGTACTTGCATTGCCTTGCCTTGCCCTTGAAGCCCCCTCGCTCTGCATTAGCTTCCTCACCCCTCCCCCACCTGGAATTCAAGATGCCTTTTTAGTGATATTTCCTGGCTTTGCCCTGCCCTGTCTGCTCCTCCCATGACTCTCAAAGCTCTCATGTATCCCCAGTGTTTCAGGAGCACCTGAGAGGAAGCCCAGGGGAGGATGCATGCTGCAACACTCATCTGTCTGAGCAGCTTTGTTCTGGCACCAATCCTTGCATGGCTTGAATTTCAGACAGGCAATTCATATCTCACCCCAGGGCTCCGGTACTAGAACGACAGTTAATTTGCATAAGAAAGAAAGGAGGTAGCCCAAGAGTTTTAGGTGCAGATTAGAGAGATCCCATGTGAGATCAAGGCTGGACAGAGCAGTCTGTGCTTGCCGCTTTTGTGTACCAGCAATCCTTGAAGGCATCTCTCACCTGCCTTGCCCTACCTTGGTGACCTAACAGTTTCCTTGCCTTGCTCTGCTGATCCTCCATTGCTTTGCATTCCCTTGCATGTGCATGCCCTACCCTTGACCTGAAAACTGGCTTTCCTTCAGGGCCTTGCCTTGCCTAGCCCTTCCTGTTTCTGCCTGGCCTAACCATTACTGGACTTACCTTCCTATGCCCTGCCTTGCCTCTAACTTCTGGGCCTTCTTCCACCTAACACTCCATTTGCTTTCCCCTCATGGCTTCAGCCTTGCCTTGCCTACAAGCTTCTCCCTTGACTTACCTACAATTGCCTAACCTTGTCTTGCATTGCCTTACCTGCATGGAAGGCAAGGCAAAGAGCGGTAGGCAAGGCAAAGCAAAGAATGGAAACTGTTTGTAGGGCCAGGCAAGGCAGACATAGGCAAGGCAAATAAAACACAGGTAGACTAGGAAAACTAGGCACGGTACCGAAGGCAAAGAAAGGCCAGGCCAAGTGACTCAGACTGCCGTTCATTGGGATGTAAAAGATATAGTGGCAATGTAAGTAGGGCAGCTGATCCTTATCAGCTGTGGCAGGTATAGTCCAGGAAGACATTTCTGTCCTGGCCCTTTCTGTGTAGGAACAATTTTTGGACACAGTCAGTAGTGGACGTGGTATGCAACTTTTGCTTGGTAAGTTCCAGAACGAGAACAGCAATGCTTTCTCATCGAAGGGAAAGTACGTGGCCCCAGGGTTTCATGTGCAGAGAAGAACCTGCACCATTGGCTTTGTTTGGAAAGACAGGTGTCTGCTAAGGAAGGCAGAAGCCTCCCCTGAAATGGAAAAATGTAAACCCCCTCCCTCCAAATTGCTATAAATTTTAAATTAAGGGACTCTTGGGCAAAAATATGGGAGCAGGAATAACAGTTCTTTATTAGGGAAGAAAATAAAAAAAAAATAAACAATGCAGTAAACCAAAACAACACTGACAGAGTCAGAATACAACCTGACACCCTATCAGTCAGGGTGTTAGTAGCAGTCCAATTGGAATTTTGGCTGCTGTCCTCCTGGAGTGTCAGGTGTACTTCTGTCGGAGCAGTGGTCCTGTAGAAAGGTGTAGTCTTCCTCTGAAGATCCAGCTGTTCCTCTGGGAAATCCAGTAGAGAACCTTGCTAGTGTTCCAGAATCTCAATATTATATGAGGGTGGAAATGCTTGGCTTTTCCCTCTGGGCAGAGCATCTCACAATGGGATGCTGTAGTCCTTACAAATCATGCAGTAACATTCAATAGCCTATTATCAGCAGATGTCACCCTGGAGGGAGGAGTGGTTGTGGAAGAGATAAGGAAAACTGCCCACTTAACAGAAGACAACTGCCATACAGATGGCAAAGAGAATACAATTTACTTGGCAATCCAGGACAATCATACAGCTCATGGGTGGCAGCAACTTTCTGACCTGGCATATTTGGTTTGGAAGCACTGACTCAATTCCTACAACTATGGAGTCGGTCTCCATCTTTGGAAGACGATCTCCCTCCTGAAAGATTCAATTTGGCATGTGTTTTCTACTTCCTCAAGGCAGCCTTCTTGAAATTCCGCCAGCACACTTCTTTTGAACACAGTAAACAGCTGCGCTGGGTCTTGGTGTGCAGCTGATCTAGTGTCCCAGGCAGGTAAAGTCTAGTACCAGTTTTCTGACACCTTTTTATGGGTTCAGTCCCTGGATGTTTTGTATTTTGAAGGAGGGGATGCCTCTTTTTTTGAGATGGTCTTCTAGTTGCTCTCTTTGGCAAAGAAAGCATGTTTGGAGGGGCACTTTGGGTGGTCTCAGTGAATTTAAAGGGTTTTCCCAATAGGCAGTTCTCTGGGTTAGAGCTGTTGAAGTGTCAATGGGAATGTAGATGCCAAACTGTGGAGTTTTTGTCCCTTGTAGCTTTAGTGTGCAAGCAGCCCCTGGTGTGATTCCATTTGAATCCTGACTCTGTGAGACTGAAGGCTTATGATAGTACCTACAGCTGAGAAGGAAAGTGGCAACAGCAGGGTGTGTGTTTGTAGTTTGATGGGTGCAGTTGAAACTGTAAGCAGCAAAGAGCTTTCTCCACTGGCACTTTTGCCAGCTTTGTATTTAGCAGATGTTTTCAAGTTTGTTACCAGACTCTACAAGAGTGAAAAAGTTTGTCAGGGCAGAGGAGATCGTGTTGATCTTTGAGTGTAGTGCAAAGAAGAGTATCCACTGGGAAGGGGAAAATCAATGAAATCTTTTTGTCCTGACACAGTTGATGTGCGATCAGGGACTTTGCTGACTTGGCTGTGTCCTGGGGTTGGTTTCAAGCTGGAGTCAGTGTGTGTCCTTCTTTTGTGAGTCAACATTGCCATCGTGTGGTTATTTTGATGAGCAATGACAGTGCCCAGGAGAAAGCCAAGCACTTCTCTGGCGCAGCCACAATCATATGGGAGCAGTGTGGTCAAGAGCTCCACTGTGGATCCTGGCTCTTGGGCACTAACAGAATGTGATCCTGCATGTAGCAGAGAAGGAAGAGGAATCATTTCATTGTTGGCTGTGCAGTTTATAGGCTGCCAAAGAAATGCAATTGCAGCATGGCTCTTCCTTTTAGAACCTTGATCAGCTGCTCAACATGTAACTTGCACTCACTGAACTGCATCCACCTCCCTGGAGATACGCACTTTCCCTCAAGATCTATGTACCATCTTGCACTCTAACTCTTGCAGATCCCAAACCCCTTCAAAACGTCCAGCAGCTGCTCGCAAAGAAAAAGTCCTACAACAAATGGCAGTGCTGGCCTTTACAGTCCCTTTGCAGTCTGTAAATTAACACAACCCACCAGTGATTCGCACGTTCCTTCTCATCTATGTATATATAGCATCAGCACATTCTGTCAAAGTGGCAGAGTCTATTGTTGCACCAAAATGTTTGCAGCTGCAGTTCTGACCGAGAGATGTGCCAGGACAGAAGGCATTTGCCAAACTACCCTCTTCCCTGTGCAATCTGATATTAGCAGTGCAATAATTTTCACACACATTCAGTGTCGCTGTGTCCAAGCAGCTAGAGACCACACAGAGGGAAGTGTCAAGACAGATGATGTTTTAAAATACCCCCTTCTCTTAATAGCATATAACGCACTGCTGCTTTGTAGCTTCTTTCCCAGACAGAAAGAAGATACACTGCCATGACTTTTTCACTCTCACATCTTCAATGCAAAGATCCAGCAGATACTCTCATAGGAAAAGGCTCAAGAAGAAAAAGCCAGTGCAGGGCTGCACCGTACATGTGCCCCAAACTCACCGGTGAACTCTGTCTGTCCTCTGCTGCATCTACCATTATGTTCTCTGGATAGCAGAGCCCAAAGGGAAGTGCAATTGTTTCCACAGAGGGGCTGAAAAAGGATAAAGTAGCAGCAGAAGTAGCCCTCATTGAACTTTATTCCTTACAACTGCCAACATCACTTAGTTTCACTGGCCAGTGGAAGCCATGCTCTTTTACAGCCAGTACGTTGTGCCCACCAGCCTGCTGCTGTAAGGCTTCATTCTCTGCCTCTTGCCAGCTCTTTCACTTTTACTCTCCCAGAAGCAAGTAGGCATCTGGCTTCTTGCTATGAACACTGTGCTGGTAGCATAGTGCTCCAGCATGCTTCTTCTGCCATAAGATGCTTGGGGAACACACTTACCTTCTCAGCACTATGTCACCCCATATTCTGCATCTCCTGTTGTCTGAATCATACCAGAAAGCTTTTCGGCTACATCTAGCACAGAGAAAATGTGCCAGAACAGCAACCTTGCCAGGAGCATACTTGCAAATCATATTGATACTTGTATTTTCATCACATTCAAGAGGCAGTCTTCTTTCCTATACAGTGTGCAAACAGCTGTCAGACCACATTACTCTCTCCATGCTCCATCCCAGCTCTAAGTACCAGCATGCACATTACAGTCTCACAAGGACTGAAAATCCTACAGTGGATGCATGCAGCATCCACGCAGAAAAGCTGCAAAGCCATTACCTGGCTTCATATCTGTGTAGATCACAGAAGGTGAAAAATGAAGCAGCAGAACACTGGGTTTGTGTGTGCAGAGCACCAAACAGAAAACCTTCAGCAAAACCTCATCCACAATCAAAGTAAGCAGAGAATATGTTTGCTGCTTGGAAAAGTAACACGCTGCCCTTAGAATTCAACTCAAAATGTGAAGACAAGCATTTTCCACCGACAGCTGGAATAAGAATAGGTAGAAGCACAAGAAAGTCAAGAAAGTTGTCCATGAATTTCCTCCAAACAACTGCTAATGTGAATTTGGCAGGCAGGTGGCTGGCAACCATGCTCCTCTAGCAATCTGAACGCTGCACACCCAAGCCAGGTGCTTCATGGCTTCGTTCTTCGCCTCTTGAATCTGTCGAGATTTCATTCTCTTGGAGGCACTTTGTTGTCTACTCCTTGCACAGAACACTGTGTTGGCTGCGAAGTGCTCTGGAGCACAGCTTCTACTGAAAGACTCCTAGACCATGCATGAACATTCTCAACACTGTGTATCCCCACAGTCTACGTCTCTTGGTGTTGAAATGTAGGCGGAAAGCATTTTGACCTCTCGCCCAGAGAAAATGTACCACGACAGCACACTTGCGCAGTCCTTTCCCCTGGAACTTGTGGTGACTTGTATTTGCACTACATTCAAGCGGCAGTCCTCTTTCCTATACAATCTGCAAAGCGTCGTAAGATCGTCATGCTCTCTGCCCTGGCCTTCTCAGTTTGAAATAGGAGAGCACACATTACAGCCCCACAAGGACAAAACATCCCAAGAGATGTCACAGTGCAGGTGTGCAGTACCAGATGCTGAAAAGCAGCAAAGCTGAATGCCTTTGCTAATCTTCAGTCCTCAGCAGATCACAGAAGGTGAAGAATGAAGTGCCAGAGCAGAGCACTTGTGTGAACAGTGTACCAAATTGCAGAAGTCCAGCAACAGCACGTTCACAATCTGAGTCAGCTGAGAATACACCTGCACCTATGGGATGTCATCCCAAAACATGGAGACAATCACATTCTTACACCTTCAGAGCTGCAGACTTCTGCAGAACACAAGGCGTCCTTGAAGTCATTCTTCATTTTTCTGTGGGAGCACCTGTTGAAAGTCGGCAAGGGAGTTGTGAGAGTGAAAAATGGGATGGCACATGTATTTGCGAAACAGAGTACAGTGCTGCAGTGTGTTTAGTGCAGTTTCAAGGCTCCTTGGAGAAATGGCATATGTAGAATCTCTTCTCTTTTGACAGATAGTGCTCTGTGATCTCCAGATGCAAGGACTTTGCAACAGTGAGGGTGGAAGAAAATGGCTTTCTCCACATTTTGGGATCAAGTCCAATGGCAGGGCTTTACTTTTCTGAGCAGCAAGCATATTCTCTGTTGACCCTAAATGTGGACAAGCTCTTCCTGGAGGTTTGCAATTCCGTACACTGTGTGGACCAGCCCAGTGCTCTGCTGCTTCATTTTTCACCTTTTGTCATCTGCACAGTATTGAAGTCAGGCAATGGCTTTGCCGCTCTTCCACATGGATGATGCACGCACGCACTGTGACATCTTTTGGGTTTTTTGTCTTTGCAAGGCTGTAATGTGCACGCTGGTACTTCGAGCAGAGAAGAACCATGCAGAGAGCACCGTGCTCTGACAACTGTTTGCATGTTGTACAGGAAAGAGGATTGCCTCTTGAATGTGGTGCAAATATCAGTATTGACAAGATTCAGGGGCACGCTCCACACAAGCTTTTTGTCCTGGCACATTTTCTCTGAGTGAGACATAGCCGAAAAGCTTTTCTTCATGATTCAGATGAGAAGAGGTGCAGAATAGGGGACTATGTAATGCTGCAAAGGTAAGCACATTTGCTGAGCATCTTTTGGCAGAAGCAGACTGCTGGGGCACTTTGCTACCAGCACAGTGTTCTTAGCAAGAAGCGGATGCCTATTCACCTCCAGGATAGTAAAAGTGTGACAGCTTACAAGAGGGAAAGAACAAAGCCGCACAGCAGCTGGCTGGTGGGTGCAGCATATTGCCTGTAAATAAGCATGGCTGCCACTAACCTGCAAACAAATTCACTCTCTAGTCATAAGGATTAAAGTTCAGTGAGACCTACTTCTGCTGCTACTTTATCCTTTTTCAGCCCCACTATGGAAACAATTTTGCCTACCTTTGGGCTCTGTGATCCAGAGAACACAACAGTAGATGAAGCAGAGAAGAGAAGGACAGAGTGCACTAGTGACTTTGATGTGGCTTACATGGGGCACATGGAAAGTGCAGCCCTGCACTGACTTTTACTTCAAGAGCATTTTTCTATGAGAATAGCTGCTGGATGTTTGCAATGAAGACGTGAAAAAAGTCATGGCAGGTCTAACTGGGAAAGAAGATAGAGAGCATTGTGAACAATTTAAAAGCTGTTAAGAAAAGGAGGTACTTTAAGAACATCTTCTGTCTTGACACTTCCCTCTGTGTGATCTCTAGCTGCTTGGACACAGTGACACTAAACGCTATGAAAATATTTGCGCCGCTAACGTCAGGTTGCACAGGGAAGAGGGTAGGTTGGCAAATGCCTTCTGTCCTGGCACATCTCTCGGTCAGAACTGCAGCCGCAAACATTTTGCTGCAACAATAGACTGCCACTTTGACAGAATGTGCCGATGCTATATATACATAGTTGAGAAGGAGTGTGCGAATGGATGCAGTTCAGTGGGTGCGAGTTACATGTTGAGCAGCTGATCAAGGTTCTAAAAGGAAGAGCTGCTGTAATCTGTTGGTACTGGAGCCTTTGGTTGGTATGCCCTGGCTTGCTCTAGGCTCAGTGCCAAACAGATTTCG
>JAYDZK010000113.1:49958412-49974735 GCA_034509185.1 Euphonia xanthogaster
GTTTACTGCATTGTTTATTTTATCCTTTTATTTTCTTCCCTATTAAAGAACTGTTATTTCCTGCTCCCATATTTTTTGCTTGAGAGCCCCTTAATTTAAAATTTATAGCAATTCGGGGCGGGGGGGGGGGATTCACATTCTCCATTTCAGAAGAAGCTCCTGCCTTCCTTAGCGGGCACCTGTCTTTCCAAACCAAGACACACAGATAATCTATTTAGTGACCTAAACATGGATTAATTTTTATTAGAAACTTCAGCCAAAAAAGCCAATGGTCATGCTGTAAATAAGATCAATCAATCTTCAAAAGCATCTGTATTTTTTATACGTTTGTAATGACTTTATTATCAACCATTTTATTATTTTGGAGAGGAAACTTAGTTTTGTTCCTCCTTCCTTAGATCTTTTACACAGTATTACACAGGCTGATGTAATTATCTATGTGAAAAATTTGGAAAGTCTTCAGTAGGCCCATAATGAGTTGAAGAAACAGAACATTTCCAGACCCAGCAAAAAATTTTCAATCAACAAGTTTTTTTCACAGCAAATGGCAGAATTTGAAAGAAAAAATATTCTAACTTTTCAGTGGGAAAATCAAGACATCTGAAATTGCTTGAGTTTTCTCAGGAGAAGTAAAAATGCAATTTCAGCACTGTCTACTTTGTAATATATTAAAATATATTGGTTTCTCTAGATTGTTTCAACTCAAGTCTTGGCAATACTGCCTTTGCTTGAATCAAAGCTGTGCTTCAGAGACTACATTTAGCAATTAATATTTCATTCCTCTTTTAGGAGTGGATGACATGTATTTCCTCTGTTCTAACTATCCTGTGGTAGTGACAGGACAGCAGTGTATCATGGGGAATGATACCTGTCAGAACTCAGGACATCCCTCTGGGTGTCCAGAGTTGCCGGGACCCCTGCTGGGGGGCTCAGAGACCCTGGCACACAGCCCAGAACACCTGTGGGCTCGATTATGACCCATGGAGCATATTACCAGCTTTGTATGAAGACCTAAAAGCCACAGCAGTTTAAATAGTGTAATAATAAAATTATCACTGGGTGAAAAAGTAGATTTTTGGGATTTTTAGAATAGGGGTTTCAGGGGAAAGATGGAAGGACATGTCTAGCCTTTCTTCTTCTTCTTCTCTACCTCCATCTTCTGCTGTGATGTTGGCACTTTTAGATTGGTTTAGAGTAGAAACTCACTGTCTAGTATAGCTGATAGGTATTGGAAAGTAATTGTAAACATGCTACACATAGTTTTTAGTACAAAGAGATAACACTGCCCCGGGGGTAAGCAGAGTGCCTGGAACTGTCCTGCTGGACGGACCTCGGCAGGACAGGAGAAAAATTTTTATAGATAAGATACAATAAACAATTCTGAGACCGAAATCTGAAGAACTCCGACTCATCCTTCGAACACGTGGGCCGAAACAGAGACCTTTTACACATCTCAGGGTCACAGTGATCTGCACCTTTCGAGAGATACCTAATATATTTTTCTCACGGAGAGTAGTAAGATTTGAATTGTTCCAGCGAGTGGCTTGCAGCAGCCAAGACAGACAGAAATGAGTGTGAAAAATCCACAGAAACAAGACACAATACCCAAGCAAATTTAGATAGGGCATTATAGACAGGTGATACAGAAATATTGTGGCTTGGGGTTTTTTATTATTAAACACCAGATTGAAACAATTCAACATTTCTGAACTGAGATGTTCAGAAACTTGAAGTTTTCAAAGAATTTGGGGATCAATATATTCAGCTTTTCATTTAAAATTTCTGACTGTTAAGTGACTATTTTCTTCCGTTAGGAAGTTGCTAATATCACTTCTAATGAGGTCAGTAAAATTTTACCAATGTCAAATGATGGGGATAAGCTTTTCTTTTGGATTTGGCTGAGAAATTAAAAGGGTGACTAGTGTTTCAGAAAATACACCTTTTTTTTTTTTTGCTGAACTGAACCTCTTGAAAACTCTGGCAATGCTGAGGAAACAGCATTGAGTGTGGGTAAAATTAATAACTCTATAGTAATCCATGCTTATTTTAAAAGATCTAATCCGCAACGAAGGAGGCCTAGAAAACTATATTCCTGAAAGAGCCAGAGAGAAACAGAAAAGGACTGCAATAGGAAATGAATGAAATATGAAAATGGAAAGACATCACTTCACTATGGAAATCCTTAGTTTCTCTCACCTCCCTCTCCCTTTTTCCTCCAGGTTTCTCATCTTCCATATTTTACCTATAACTTTTCTCCTTGTCTCTTTCCCTTTCCAGAGTAATACATATCATACTAAATCAACTAACTTTCATGGCTGACTCAGAGAACATGAAGAAGTAAACTGATAATAAGAAAACCTGTCAAGTATTCTCTAACTCTTATTAAGGATTTTCTTCCTTTTCTTCCTCAAGGAAAATGAGTTATTTAGAGTGCTTTATCATTGAAATGGCTCGGTGATAGTAAACCAAACAGGGTAACAGTAACTGAATTCATCCAACACCACTATATCTGGAATCAGTGTTTCAATACAGTCTTAAATGTCCAGAAGTGCATATGGTCTGCCTTAGTCTGGCACCTCTTCTGGTATTCTCCAACAGTAAGGAGTCTGGAATTCACTAAATTGTTCATGGAGAGGTAAATGCTGTGGAACATCTCTAGACCCAAAACTTTGTGATGGGTTGATGCTGGCCAAATACTAGTGCACCCACAAAAATAATTTATTCATTTTCCTCTGCTATAGTTAAGCAGAGGAGTCGGAAATAAAATTCATGGAGTGAGATAAGGATTAGGAGAAAAACACTTCAAGGGCAAAACAGGCTTAAAACTTCAAAAGGTAAAAAGAAACATTTATTAACAGAATTAAAAGACGATACTGAGAACTAAAACTGTTAGAACATCTTTCCCCCTCCCATGCTCCCCCACGCCCTTCTTTCCTGCCTACCAACAGCTCAGGGAAACAAAACATGGGATTTTTAGTCAGCTTGTCACATCTAAAGTCTTTAATCAGTTCACTCAGGGAGAAGAGTCTCTTTTGCTATGCCATGGGGTCTTTCCTACAGAAAACAATTCTCTGTGAACTTCTAACGTGGTTTTAATTTTCACACCTAACCGTCCGCCCAGAACCTGCTTGCAATGTGAAGTCCCTCCCACAATTTCCAGTCTTCCCAGAACTGCTTTTCATGGACTATCACACATTGTTAGATACTGTAGGGCAGTGTAGAGTCCCGTACAGTGTAGGATACTGTAGGATAGTTTTACATGAGAAACATCTATGGAAGTAATACAAAAGCTTCTGTGTAACTAAAAGTCTGTAAAGTCACTGAGAAGCTGTACACGCCTCTGTGAAAAACACATGCTAAAGATGAAAAATCCCGGGAAAGTTCTTTTTCTCTCCCAACCAACAAAAAAGTAACACGCCCCAGCCCCCTGTCTTGACTAGGCCAGGCTAGGCAACCCCAGCCGTGGGGCTGGGCCCCTTCCCCTGGGGCACCTGCCAGCCCCTCATCGGCTGCCAGGGAGAGGAGGGAGTACCACTGGCCAGGCCAGGCCATAGCTACAATTTCTAACATCTTACCGCTAGTCCAGCGGTAATTAACAAACCAAAACCTGTCTACAGGCAGCAGACAGAAGCAGGGGGGCAAGGAGATAAATCAACAGCTACCCCAATCACTCAGGCTGCAGCCAACACCCCAGCTACTCAAGTTGTAGCTAAACCAAACAGTAAGCCTAAGCCCATAGCTAAACCTGACAGTGAGCCTCAACCAATGGCTGTTGCTCCTACCACAAGAGGCGGAAAACACACAACCAAAACTGATCAGCCAATAGACAATAATGATGATCTGGGGGAAGGACCCTCAAAGCCAAAAACTTACACAAAACCAGAAGTCACTATTAAGTCCTTTTCCCTACAAAACCTTCATAGCCTACAAAAAGATTGCACTTGGTGACCTAATAAATCTATAGTTAGTTAGTTAGTTAGTCCATATTTAGAATGCTATAAGAAAAGCTACAATTCTAAACAGTACTGAAGCGAGGTATTTGTGATCCCTGTCACATACTCTGATTATTGACCAAAGAATGATGAAGGGGATTGACCCTCACAATCTCTGGGCACAGGTCCTGAAAAGTGTAGCACAAAGATATCTATGTACAAACTATCTCTATATGCAACAAACAGAGTAGAAGACCATAGAACAAAGGATTCAACGCTTGAGAGAAATGGCAATGGCAGAGATTGTCTTCTCAGATGACCTAGACACTATAAATCCAGACTTGGTACCATATACATCCATAATGTAGCAAAAACTTGTACGACTTGGGCCACAAGAATATGCTTCTGCTTTAACAATAATAAAGAAAAGTAACAGGGAAGAGACTGTACTTGATATGGCTCCAAACATAGAGGCTCCAAACATATGCAAATGCTGTACATGGCCCAAAACATGCAAAAACCACAGCTATAAAAACATGTTTTCAAAAATTAGAAGACACAATAGAAGAAAATCACAAAAAACTCAAAGAAGTGATGAAAGAGGGCTTTCTCCAAATTTTGGCAATACAAATCAAAAATTCTTGTACCAAATGCAAACATCTCCCAGACAGAGAAAAAAGGTATATCCCACAAGCTGAGCCGTGTTCTTCCTGCATAATTATTAAAAAAAACATGAAAAAATAAGACAGAAATCTACTGCTGCTCTAACACAACATGTGCTTGAATTAGAAAACAACAAGAGTCAGAGAGGAAGTTCCACCAAAAAAAAACAACTCCAATGGCCCATAACCAAATTGCCAAGTATAATGATGATGACATGTCCAATCCCCTTGAAAGAACCTCCAAAACATATGCCACCCCAAAAAAAGATAACCAAGCTTAGAGGGGCCCTGCCTCTAGCCAGAGGCTAGAAAAAAAACATGTTTTCTAGACTGTATAGATTCATTAGCCTAGCACATCAAAATCTCAAAAATATAAAGCCTTAGTCAACACTAGTGAGCAATGCACATTAATCCCATCAAAACAAGTGGAGGCAGAATCTATTTCTATTGCTAGCATGACAGGAAAATCACAAGATTTTACTTTAGTAGAAGCTAATGTGAGCCTGACTAAAAGTAAGTAAAAGAAACACCCTATTGTAACTAGCCCAAAAGCCCCACTCATTTTAAGCATAGACTTCCTCCAAAATAAGTATTTCAAAGACCCAAGAAAACTTAGGTGGGCATTTAAGATAACAGCTATAGAGACAAAAGATGTTAAAGCAATTAAACACCTTGCCTAAACTATCAAAGACCCCATCTACAATAAGACTCCTAAAAGTAGAAAAACAACAAATACCAATTGCCACTTCAACAATGCACCACCAACAATAAAAAACAATGCAAAATTATCTCCATCAATAAGATGATCCACGAGCTAGAGAGCCAAAAGATAGTCAACAAAACCCACTCACTCTTCAACAACCCCTTTAGACTATGCGCAAATCTAAAAGAGAATAGAGATTAACTATGGACTCTTGTGCCTTAAATAAAGTACTACTACACCATTAAGCACTACTATACCAAACACATAAAAGCTCCAACACAAGCTAAAATCCAAAGCAACAACATAGTATGCCACTATTAACATTACCAATGCATTTTTCTCCATTCCTTTAGCAGCAAAATGCAAGCCTCAATTTATCTTCACATTGAGGGGCATACAATACACCTAGAACCAATTGCCCCAGAAGTAGAAGCACAGTCCTACCATCTACCATAAATGAATCCAAACGTCACTAGAAAAAGGTATAGCTCCAAAACATCAATAACATCATTGTGTAGAAGAACACAGTAACAAAAGTGAAGAAAAAAAAAATCATCCAAATTCTCCTGAAAGCCAATTTCGCCATCAAAAACAGGAAGTTGAAGGACCTATTCAAGAAATGCAATTCCTAAAAGTAAAGTGACAAAACAGACAATGTCAAATTCCCACCAATGTCATCAACAAAATCACAATGTCTCCACCAAACAAGAAAAAAGAAACACAAGCTTCCCTAAGCACCATAAGCTTTTTAAAAATACATATTCTGGAATACAACCAAATTACAAGCCCTCTCTATTTAATCACCCACAAAAAACCACTTTCCAGTGGGGCCCTAAATTACAACAAGTCTTTACCCAAATTAAGCCAAAGATCGGTCATACAATAGCCCTTAGCTCAGTCAAAACAAAATGAAATATAAAAAACGTGCTCTACTTTACAGCCAAGAGCCATAGTCTATCCTAGAACCTTTAACAAAAAGTGCCTAGCAAAACTCAAAGTCAACCACTAAAATTCTAGAGCCAAAATTTCAAAAAGTCTAAAGCCAACTACACTCCTACAAAAAAAAAAAAAAAAAACAAAAAAAACCTACAAAAGAGTTCAAACTGCCTCAAAAGTAATCAACACTAAAGCACAACTCCTCCTAGCACCCCAACTACCAGTACTAGAGTAAATATTCAAAACAAAAATTCCCTCTACTCACCATGCCACCAATACCACATAAAGCAAGAAAATTGCCCTCATCACACAGCGCACCTGTATTAAAAAACTAAATTGCCATAAGATTTTTAAAATAATTACAAATTAACCTAAAAGTAAAAACTTTGGTCTCATAAAAAAATAAGTCCGAGTAACACATGCTGAAAAATCTCCACCATACAACCAACTGCCAGCAAAAAAACCACATTGCACTCTTTTTACTAATAGTTTTTGTTGCACTATAAAAATAAAACGAAAGCAAAAACCAGCCATATAAAGCCCCACACAACAAGTTACAAAAGCTACTAAAAGAAAAAGTAAATCAAGCCAACTCACTAAACTCTAAGCAATTCAATTAGCCCTAAACATTACTAAAAAACAAAGCAGCCAAAGCTCTACCTCTACACTAATAAATTGTAGCCAATACTCTTCAGCAATAGTTTAAAAAGTAGAAAAAAGCTAATTAGCAGCATAAACCCCCCCAATTTAAGCTGCTAAAGAATAAAAAGCTATCACTACCAAAGTAAAGAAACTACCGATAAAAGTCCACCATATACCCAAAAATAAAAGTAATAAAAAGCACCAAAACAACAAGCAAATCAAACTACAAAGATAGAAGTGTCAAAAATAGATTTAAATTAACAACACAAAAAAGTTGTTCCTAGCTAAAAAAGCTCATAATGCCTAAAGTAATTTTTAAAAATTGCCACTTATAAATAGACACAAAACCAGAAAATTGCCACTTATAAATAGATACAAAAACAGAAAATAAATTTAACCATAAACAATATTTCTCAAGTTATCCATAACTGTAAAACATGTGCTAAAATCAAGCAAGCCAATTAAAACCCCTATAATATAATAAGCAATAGTCCAAATTTAAAGAAGCCTAGCAAATAAACTACATCACACTACCCTAAACATGCCAAAGTAAACGCTACATGCTCACAATAGTAAAAACCACCACTAGATAGCTAGAGACCTACCCTATGCCTTACACTACAGATCATAACACCATCCTAAGCGTCAAAAAGCAAGTCCTTTAAAAACATAATACTCTTAAAAAACATAATACTCTTAAAAGAATTAAGTCAAACAATGGGACTCATTTCAAAAACAACCTTATAAAAACCTAGTCTAAAGGACATAACATTAAGGAAGTGTACCATATCCCCTACCATGCACCAAACAAAATAAACAGTTGCAAACAAAATAAAAAAATACAATAAACTATTAAAAAACACTTTAAAAACATTAAGTAAAAAATCTTTCAAAGACTAATAACAACATCTAACAAAAGCCACCTAGTTAGTTAACACCCAAAGCTCCACGAACAAAACAAGTCCTACCCAATCTAACCCCTACATCCAATCGACAAAAACAAAATCCCAATAATACATGTTAAAAGTTTACTTTAAAAAATTAAAATAATTCTGCCTCAATTACAAAACCATTCATAAAATAGTCTTTACTCAAAAGCCAAGTTACACATAATAAATAATTCAAAAAATTATTAAGTAAAAACTATGCATAAATATCACTATTTACTAAATTTTTATTACCTTTATCTATATATAGCTATATACTATAAATAAAATGTATATTTTTATAGAGTTAAAATACATATTAGTTTTAGTAATAAGCCAACAATATGAAAATAAAGAGTAGAATGTCCTAAAGTAACTTTATAATAGTTATATCCCCTTTTATCTATTTAGCCCAAAAATAAGTTTTGCACCTTTAAAACTAATTCTATGAGCAAAAAAGAGGGGGAAAAAGAGCACACAAAGTTTATTTTGAAAAACTACACTAACTCCTCCACAGTCCTACTCCTAAACTATTTTATCTGTAACAACACAAACAACAAGACAGAGCTCTCCATCACTTTTAAATAATTTTTTAGCTAACTAAAGCAAAAATAATTCCCTAAACTATAGTTTCTCTTTTTCTTAGAACTATTTAAACCTAGTCTAAACTAAACACCTAAAAAAGCAGCAACAGGTCACACCTGTAGCCCACCAAATCAAGGCTGAGCAACAACATTTCCAACACCAAAAAGACTAATAAAAGACTGAATAAGCCAAACTACAGCCCACAAAGAAAACTTTCTAAACTTGTAATCTCTTTAAGAGCAATAAAAGATTTTATTGTTCAATATTATTCAGTTTTTATACTAAAAAATTATTTTGCCTGTAAAATAAACAAATTTTTTCCACTTTTCTCCAAAAAAATCTATTCCCAAACCAATTAAGAAAAAAGCCACTTAAATCTATTTTCCAAAAAAAACCTTTAAAAATTTTCTCCCAAATTTGCCCTAAACCAAAACAAATACAAGTAGTAATGAAATTACACCCTGGTTACTGACTATACTTACACTATGTAAACTCCTTCCCTCAAAGGCTTTTTCTCTGCTCTCATTCCTGTTTAATTCTCTACCTTCCTAGTTTCCATCCAACATAACAGGGTCATGGAATGCCTTGGGTTGGAAGAAACCTTAAAGACTATCTAATTCTAACTCTCCTGCCCTGGGCAGGGACATCTTTCAGTGCAGCACAGCAGGTTGCTCAGAGCTCCATCTAACCTGGCCTGGAACTCTTCCAGGGATGGGGCATCCACAACTTCCCTGGGCAACTTGTTCCAGTGCCTCACCAACACCACAGTAAAGCATTTCTTCCTAACACCTAATCTAAACCCATTCTCTTTCAGTTTGAAGCTATTCTCCCAAATCCCATGACTACATGCTCTTATAAAAAAGTCCCTCATCACCCTTTTTGTCACTACTTTCAGGTACTGAAGGGAAGGCAGCAATTAGGTCATTCTGAAGCCTTCTCTTCTTCAGGCTGAACAATCCCAACTCTCTTAGCCTTTCATCATAGCATTTTCTCTTTTCTTCCTAAAAGTTCCATCCCTCTGATCGTCTTGGTAACCTTCCTTTCAACTCGCTCTAACAGGTCCTTTCTGGCTTGGGGACCCCAGAGCTGGATGCAGCCCTCCAAACGGGATCTCAGTAGAACAAAGCAGAGGGGCAGAATCACCTCCCTCAGCCTGCTGGCCATGCTTAATTTGATGCAGCCAAAGACACATTTGGCTCTCTGAGCTGCAAGTACACATTCTTGGGTCCTGTCCAGGCTCTCATCCATCAACACCCCCTATTCTTTCTTGGCAGGATTGCTCTCAATCTGTTCATCCTCCAGCCTCAGTCAGAGTCAGTATCTTGCGCTTGGTTTTATTAAACTCCATGAAATTCCCACAGGACCACTTCTTGAGTTTGTCCAGGTTCCTCTGGATGACATCCTGTTCTTCAGGTGTGTCAACTGTACCACCCAGCTTGGTGCCATCTGCAAATTTGCTGAAGGTGCACTGGATCCCAGAGTCCATTGGGATTGACTACTACCATTGACTACTACCCTCTGAGCCACTGACTACTACTACATCCAACCAATTTCTTATCCATTTAAGAGTCCTCTCATCAAATATATTTCCATCCACTCACACCCAATAGCTCGGATCCCTCTCTTCTCTCTCTCTAAGGAGAGAAATAAAGTGAGAGCTGAGAAACCTCTTTTACGTATTGGTTTGCTGTAAATATTGAAATGTATGCACAGGCCTTGCTATAAAAGGAGAGGAACTGGGGGGATCACATTTTTAACAATGCTTTGACATTTCACTTTCGATTCTTATTCCATCTTTACTTCTTACTTGGTGCATTTCTACACAACAATACATGGGCTGTGTGAGAGATCCTGCTTCACTGAGCATCTTCAGTAAACAGAAGGTTTCAAGAGCCATCTGGCTATCCTGTGCCACAACTTGTGGGAATATGATGTCAAAAAGGGACTTCGTAGATGTATGATATACCAGCAGATTAACAATGCCATTTTAATGCAGAAATATCTTCAGGATGAAGACCTTGTATTCATTTCTCAATAGCAAAATACACAAAACAAGAACTAAAAGCATCTAAATTAATAAAACTCAAGACCATGTGCTTTAAATGGTGCTATTTTGAACAAGGAATTTGTTGTACTTAAAATACGATCTTCATCTATTTTTAATGCATATTTGAACCACAAAACTGTTAGGTTCTAGTAAGGGTCTAATGCACAAGCTCTGGTACCTCTAGTCATGGGAAGTTAATATCTTGTTATCTGCTCTGAACATTGGCCTGTGAGATGAATCCACCAAGGGTAAAAGGGAACATAGGCCCACCTCTGGCCTGGCTGAATTCCATATCTTCTCTGTTGCAGTCAGGTATAAAAATGACAAAAGAAAGGCCTCATAAAATCAGGCCTGCTCTGTTAGATCAATGGCTGGCTTGTCATTTCTTCTAAACAAAGCTAGTACTTTGCAAGTTCCCTTGCGAAAACAGTCCTGGTATGAATAGTTTGTTAACTCAACAATCTATTCCTGGGTGAAAAACAACTAGCACCTGCATAAACATTAAATCTATCCCATGACAATCAGTGAAAAAATATGTAAACAATTTAAGAACAGAGAGATTTGACAGACAAGTACATGGTTACCTTTTACTAACCAATAGAGTAATTGGCAAGAAAGCTACTAACCAGTTGGAGTCACACACAAGGTCTGTAAAACTGTATAAAAATGAATTATGTGAATAAAGAAGGGCTTTTCCTGCATGAAGAAAATGGAGTCTCACATGTTTTGTTCCAATATCTATTGACTTAGATCATCAGTGATGGTCAGTACATATTAACGTACTGCTGGTGAAGTGGCTGAGTCAATGGACGCATTTAATTCTGCAGCCTCTGCAACACCAGGGACTATCTCTGATTGTGGGGTAGGTCTTACAGATGACATGCAGGTTTTTTTAAAAATGCCACAAGCTGGTAGTTTCAGCACATAAATCAGAGTCCATAGCTGAGTAGAGCTAAACAGTACTTCAATCATATCAGGAAGTATCATTGTCACAAAGGGCTCCTCAATGTCTCCTAAATACATCTTTTTTCAATAATTTTTCTTTCATAAGCCTCTTCTTCTCTACCCTCTCAGTTCACACACTATTTATGGCTGAAACTTCTCCTTTTGCCAAAATGTTTCTCCTTACCATATAGGTTTGGTCTCTCAATGTCCATCTGTTTCTTCTGAGCTTCCAAAAAGGCTTGGATGTCAAATCCTTTTGCCACAGAAACACCATGGAGGAAGCGAGAAGGGATTTTTGTGTGGACATCAGGTTCTTCTGCACCAAACCCCAAATTAAGCAGAATCTCCACTGGATCCTTTTCCCAGAACAACAGCCATTCAGTGATGCTGTGGTGAAAACATCAAGATCATTTGCATCACTGTCTTGGTACCACTTTTATCATGCAGCAGCTCTCATATGGTCTTGTTTTTAATAATTATCTTCCCTTCTTTTCCTCTCTTGTGGGGACTATTGCTGAAGTGGAAGTAGTCACATTGCATTTTGGGTCATGTTGCTAAAAGATTAATATATGTTCCTTTCCCCAGAAAAATCTGGTGGCATTACATCTATCTAGATGTATCTATCTAGCTTAGCAAGTAGAGTATTAATAAAAGGTGTAGGTTCACAGCTCTGCAGGCTCTCTTTGCTCTGGACACAATACAGACAAGGTATCCTGCAGCTGCCATAAAGCCTCACAACCTTTTACCTTCCAGAGGATGCAATGCCCACTATAGCTTCAGGTAGGTTTTGATTTTTTAAAAATACACTTGAGATCAGTTAACTATTATTGAGAAGATAATTTTCATCTTGTTCGAATAAACCAGTACATGGCTTTTACAAATTAAGACTTTGCTTACTAAAAATTGTACTCACATTTGATCTCTGGACAGACTAATAACTTGTATTCGTCTCTGGTAATATATGAATGTAACTAACCTTTGGGGTGGACCAGTGAGGATGAGCATGTGCGAAAAGCTGAGATTCTTGCAGCATGACATAAATGGACTTTCTGAAAACTCTAGCAGGGACCTAGTTGGTAAAAAAGTAACCATGAAATATGTTTACATACATATTCCTCTGAGATGTCATTATTATTTCTTCCTAGAGTAAACATTTTCATTTTGTCTTGGTTAATTATGATTTCATTATGATACATAATAATACATAATAGCAATATCTTAGAAGAGGAGTTTGTATGAGTGAGGCAATACGCTTCTCAAGAGAGGTATGTTACAGTAGGTGTGAGAATGTATGTGTAAGGTACCAGTCATTTATAAAGGTGGCACAATTGCTCACTTTTTGACAGATGGTGAATCTTTGGGGAACCTTTAGGGAGTATGGTTTCTCTAGCCATCTATTTCAAAAGATATAATTGATCATAACAAAGTTTTGGAGACACAAGGCACAATGAGTTGCAGCAACAGGAGTGGCAGCTGAGAATGATTCTGTTCTTTACTTTATTATGTCTGTATTTGCTAATCTGTAGAGAAATAACTGCTTTTCAGAGCCCACACACTGTAAAAGGAATATCCCACACCATCGTAGTCTTTGCCAACAGGTTTTATCATGCCCAAAATTAACTTTACTTTACGCACACCTATTAAGATCAGTAGCAAATGTTTATATAGAGTGGAAGCATTGCATTGATATTTTTTTTTTACCATTGCAGGTTACCCATCAGCTAGAGGGATATGCAGATTTTTGAATTAACACTGTTGATATAAGTTTGAGAGAAGGAAACTGCAAAGAAGAACTAAAAATAATTTATTTTTCTTACATTTTCCCCTCAAAACAGAAATCGTCAAACTAGAGAAAAGACCAAAAGACTGATTTAATATAATAAGGAAAAAATTTAGCCTGAGTGACAAAGTTCAAACAAACAATATCACTGTGGGAAGCTCAAAGTGTAGTTTAGTCATAGAATAATGCAATACATATCAATAAGAAAAGGAAAATAAGTACCTTTATATTTCATGAATCCACAGCAGTACACTCTAGGCCCCTGCATTTAAAAGTAGGCACTATGAATTGGGTTCCACCATGTGCTGCAGAACCATTTAAGATATATATAGAGCAAATTTGATTAAAATTAATTTCAATCCCTGGTTTTTTTTTAATAAAAACCCCACAATTGTAATATATTGCTTTATATTCTCATTCCGACATATACAGGTAGGATTTTTTGGTACATAATAGTTTTTCAAGTATATTCAAAATTTTGTGAATATTTGTGAATATTGATTGCTCTAGGCTTAACATCATACATTAAATATGTTTGAGAGTAGTGACAGATGCTGAATACTTGCAAGAGTTTCTAGACGAGGAAGTATATATCCAAGAACTTAAGACACTGTTTAGTGGACTCCAAGTGTGCTATACCTGTGAGCTGTAAGGTATATATTTGATCATTTCATGAGGTTGAGCTAGAAATAAATTAGATTAAAATATACTGTGTCTGCTGTTGTAACTTCCACTTCTAACACTGAAATAACACACTTGGCTGATCAGAAAGCTAGGGTAACATTTGCCTACAAACAGCAGAAGATACCTGAATTACATAAGATAAATGCTATGGGCTTTTTTATCTATAAAAATAAATAGAGAAGAAAAACTTTCAAAGTTTTCTCTTCTGCTTAAAAAAATTGTCTTGGTAAAGAAGGAGAAACCATCCTTTCAGAGGATTATTATTCTGCTCATAAATTCTTACATGAGTTTCTTCTAGCTTACTCAGTAAAAGGATATCCATCCAAGCTGAGAACAGAAATGTTACTGACATCCTGTAATTTGTGCAGTAACATAAAACAGGCTTTCTAGCAGCAAACTGAGCATGTTTTGAATGAGAATAAACTGCTAGTTATATATTTCCTACTCATGCCAACAGAAGCTGTAAATTCACTATAAAATCCAAGAAAATTTAAAAAATAAGATTAGAAAGTGAGAATTTTCCCCCTAGCAGCACATACATACTCCTCTCTGTAAGAGAACAGTATACCACAAACTGACTGCTGGTTTGATTTCCTCAATATCTCACATTGCCAGGACTCAGTGAACACAAATGCTGCAAAATAAAAACTGTGAAGCATTGGCTAGGATGTTAAGTAAAGAACTTAATGACGATTTTAAGGATGCTGTGTTTCTAGGCAATATAGGCAGTAGCAAGTCACCAAAAAATCAAATGGGCAGAACATGATAGGTTATTGCAAATTGGGTAAGAGGCAGTAGCTGGTGTGGGTGTACTCTAAAATGGGGCAAACACAGGCTGTGACACCTTAACTAGCTCTTGTTTCTTGTTGTAGGCCAAAGTAAGTTGTCCTGTATTTCTGTGGGGCAAGAGCATACCAATATACTGCTACCAAGACTAAGCCATCCAATCTGTTAAGTGGTAATAAACTGCTCAGGATCCCTTGTCCACCTCATGACTTGGACAAAATTTTCATCTCTGAGTAGGGCAACACAGGTCATTTCACTCATGGTTAGTGTCAAGCTTTTCTCCTAATGAGAAGACTCTCGTGACAAGTTTCTCATTAGAGAGGTCATCATTTTTTAGAGTTTGTTTTCTCCATATTCAAGACATCACAGAAATTGTAATGGGGAGGGCACAGTATTCATGTTTCCTGATTTATGTAAGTATTTTGTTCCCAACACTAGAAACACTGAATCTGACTACCAAACTGGAACATACTTCGGGGGAAATAATGGAAATAATGCCCTTTAGAAATCTGTCAGAAAATGTAATGAACATAAACAAATAAAAATGTTTTTTAGACCAACTGTGGTGCTAACTGGGACTCTTCACTGAACATCTAAGTATACCTTTGCCAACCAATGTGGCCTCATATACTTGAGGAAAGATCTTTAGCCTTAGGAATCTCTTACTAACAGGAGACAAGATTAAATCACAAACTGTTGAACTTCATCTTCTATTCAATAAACTAAAAGTGTAGATATGGAAAGGCTGATTAATATTTTGGGCTTCAAAAATATTCTTCTGTGGACATGAAGAGCTGTGAAGTGATCTGAGCTTCTGGTTCCTTTCCTATTAAAAAAAAATTCTCTGAATTCCCTGTGTTCAACAGATGAAGAAAGTAGGTGAGAACAACCGAGAAGTTTTGCATTTAGGTCAAGCAGAATTATGGTCACCTAATAATCTCATACCATAACTTCCAGAGTACATTGCAAACACATTTTAGAAGCCTCTACTCCTTCAGCAGAAGAAAATGAAATCATGCCAGTGAAGAAGGTGAACCTGGGACTTTTTGGTTGAAGGCCTTATGCGAGAAAAAAATATACACCTTAACCATGGTATCACATTCTCCCAATAACTGCCCCCCAGCCCAGACCAAGTTCTGTGATGCTTGATATTTTATCATTAAACAGTCCTTATTAGAAATGATGAGTGGTCTTCTGACTTTCTGTCTTACCTTCCTGCTCTTGGCCTTGCAACTTATTCATCCTTGTTGGTAGACTGAAAAAAAAAAAACCCTCCCCAAAATAACATCTGTCCCGAGGAGAGACAAGGTCAGGAAGACAGTCCAATGGGCAGACACAACACAGGTCATTCAGGACATGGATGGGGATGGCTTGTGGAAAAACAGAGCCATAGGCTCATGTTTCCTGTATGCATCTCCTACTTTCCCCTCAATATATATCAACTTCGGTTAAGTATTGAGATTCAAAACTTGAGTTTATGCTTAAAGCAAAACCCATGAAATTTTCATGTATTCTGCATGACTAAAGTCTGCCATTTCTGAACTTAAATGTTATCAAGAACCTAGAATAAATCAGCTTATCTGGCCAGGTGTCTTGGTTTGGAAAGACAGGAGTCAGCTAAGGAAGGCAGGAGCCTCCCCTGAAATGGAGAATGTAAACCCTCCCCACCCCTCCGAATTGCTATAAATTTTAAAT
>JAYDZK010000113.1:49974835-50003391 GCA_034509185.1 Euphonia xanthogaster
CTGTTTATGCTGAATAATAAGTTTTGCGCCTTTAAGACTTGTCCTGAGAGTGAAGGGGGAGAGAAGAAGCACGCAGTAAGAAATTTTTCTGGTTAGGTCTATTCTCATTCTCCAAGAAATACCAAATACTCTCTTTTATAGAGCTTCTAATGTCATAGCCCTTGCACATCACAGACATGTTGATATTTGTTGCCTTATAGACCAGTGTAAATGAAGAATTATGGTTATATAATTGCAGTTCTTATTTTCCTGTTCCATGTAAGCACCACGGGCAGAGCAGCATTCTATAGTTGTTTCTTGAAGTTAAATAAAGAGCAATTCATGGTGCCTGGAAATCTAGAAATCTAGAATGTTCTGTGGCATCTTCTGCTCTTCACTGAAAGTTGAAATATTTGTGCTAGAATTGTAATTAATTAGTTGCAAAAGTTATGAAATTTTGTTTTAACTTTCTATATCTTGACCTAAAGCAAAGAGAAAGAAGCATTTTGATTAGAGTGATTAATCTTGCATGACTTAAGTAGATTTTGGAAACTTTCACAATGGACGACGTTCAGATCTTTACAAGGGATTGTATTTCAATCTTTAAAATAATACACTCCCATAAGAGAGGCATTTCCAGAATGCAGAATGCTCAGAGTTCTTATGTTGAAAATGTGTGGTAAATGTGTCCATATCTATAAGGTATGAACCAGGAGATGATCCTGAAATTTTTGGGAGGCTGCCTGAAGTTGCAGGTTAATGCAAAGTGGGAACAAGCATCTAATTGTGTTTCTGAGCTTTTTTAATAGTTAAAACTTTGAATAAAACATAACACAGAGACCCAAACCACACAGCTGAGTAATCCTTTCCGTTCTGCTGGGGTAAAAGAGATGATATCACTAAAAATTAATTATGAATAAATACAGCATACCAGAAGTTGTTTTATTTAAATATCTCATGTAAGAGCTCCAAAGTTCAGTGAAAACTTAACTGAGAACAATTTTTTTTTAAAGTTGAAAATACAACCCCTGAATCCTGAAGCAGTAGAGAAAATGCTGGGGAAAAAATCTATGAACACAGAATTCAGATCACAGCAGGGCCTGTCACTGATGCTGGTTCAGGGGCTTGGCTGGGTGCTGGGAATGCAGCATCTTTGGGACATTGATTGAATCACAGAATGGATTCCATGGATTTGGACTGGAATGGACCATAAAGCTCATCCAGTGCCACCCCTGCCAGGGGTCCCCTGGTAGAAACACTTTCCACTCTCCCAGGCTGCTCCCAGCCCCAGTGTCCAGCCTGGCCTGGGGCACTGCCAGGGATCCAGGGGCAGCCCCAGCTGCTCTGGGCACCCTGTGTCAGGGCCTGCCCACCCTCCCAAGGAAGAATTCCTCATTCCCAAAATCCCATCCAGCCCTGCGCTATGGCAGTGGGAGCCATTCCCTGTGTCCTGACCCTCCAGCCCTTGGCAGTTGTCGCTCTCCATCTTTCCTGCAGCTCCTTCAGGCACTGCAAGGCCACAGTGAGTTCACCCCAAAGCTTCTCCTCTCCAGGCTGAACAATCCCAGCTCTCCTATGTCGGCGATGTAGAGAGACAGGGAGACTGACTCAGTGATCAGAATCTGATTTTATTGTGGAATACCAATGCTTATATACTATTTCAGGGAGACTAGTAATGTGTACTACAATGATTAGGTTAAAATCACGTACACAAACAAACCTATGCATATAACAACATCTCTTGCTTGCAGAGTTTAATGGGATTTTCTTTTTCCGGTAAACCAGTTTGATTTAATCTTCTTGCAATCTAGGTCTAATTTTGAAAGTTCAGTTGGCTTTTGCCAAGGCATCCTGTTATCAAATCTCTTATGTTAACCAGGTCCAAAGTCCATCATCTGTCTTGTGTCCCACAACATTCCAACACTCCTAGCCTCTCATCCCAGCAGAGATAGTCTGGAATATGGAACACCATTGTCAGTGTAGTCCTGCAGTGATAACTCTAATCAACCTACCCAAGTAATACTACAGAATGTATTATTAATGACCATGAAACTTCCAGTAATGAAGTCAGGAATGGCATTTTTGATATAAAGTGCTAAAATAATGCACAACTTGACTACTAAAAATATAAACATCAAGTCATGGTGCCCCATCTTCATTTCTCAGCCAATTCATCCTTGCCATGAAGAGCATGTAGTATGCAAGAGGTGAGAATCAGGATTGTATTCCTGAGAAGAAAATGCAGGAACTCAGTTAACTTTTGCTGAGATCACATAAAATACCCATGTCTTAATGAATTAATATTTAATATCAAGAAATACAAAATGATAAAAAACATATGCCTTATGCCTCACATCTGTATCTACTTTATTAATAATCATTTCTTACTTTGCATAACCTAAATACTCTGTGTTGTTTGTTCATGAACATTGAACCTAAAAAAAATTAAGGAAGTACATAGACAAGTTTAAAAAACTATTTATACTACACCAAAAGAGAAGTTCAAAATCTTGAATATGGATATTATAAAACCAGCTTGATTGCAGGTATGGTGCTGTACTCTATCAGTAAACTGTAGACCAACTCTAATTCAGTAAATTCAGTGGACTAACTCACTAAATTAGCTGTAAACTCTGGGAAATTCTATGTATGAAGCCTGTTCCAAGAAAAATGAAAATAATTTACTCTAATAGTTATCCTTCTGACAACATTTTTCTCCTAAGTTTACAGGCTACTTGAATAAAAATGAAGCTCAAAGCAAATTCATATACATAGATATATGCTTAATGCAATTTAATTTTTCATTTAATTTTTATATGTATTGAGCCCAGATAATCTTCATTAAAACTGCTTAAAAAGGTGAAAAGAACAAATTACTTTCATACATATTGAGGAATGTTGTAGAAAGGTTTAGGGTCTGTGGTGTCCTTGTCCTGTCAGGATGGAGATTCCTTGTCTTTTCTGGGAAACCTGCTCCTGTGCTCAGCAATGTTCTAAATGATCAGCGAGAAAGCTAAATTAATAAATATGAAAGATGTTATTTTCATGACTAAAACACGGTCTTCAAAAACTACAAAGAGACAGCATCGAGCCTGGGATCGGCACTGGGTGAACCTATATCTGACTTTTATTGTATCGGATCTTCTGTTCATGAATAAATGCTGTTTTTAGCTGGGCTGTTTTATAAAGTTTTTTATGCCTGAGGCAGAGGTGCTTTGATTTCCTTTGTAACCCTGCATATGCATGAAGGTTTCTTTCACTGTGCAGGGCTGGACAATTGCTGTTTCCTGAGTAGTGGCAGGCGCTGACCATGTCAGGGGAAGTCGCGTATTCAGATGTATGTTCCTTGGCGACTTTGGTTATCTTGATTGATGGTATCTACCAATGGATGATCACTCATGGGTGTTCCCTGATGGCTCCCTCCGGAGGAAGCCCATCTCCGCGCTGCCCACGTTCTTTTATTAGCTAAACGAGGCATTGTTCTCCTGCTGCCACCAGGAGTTTCATAATTCCAATGTAGTCATCTGTCTCCGGGTTGCTTGTGGTAAGAGACTCCTTGGATATTAGTCTTTTTATAGTTTTTATTTTGTACATTCTCCTCTTAAGCAGGACTTACTTTATAACATATATTACAGGAAGGAATATATGCACACCGTGGACACACTGGAATCTGGACAGATTTGTCCCTCTAGGTGAGGGGAGCACACCTCATCTTTACCCAAAACATTTAAATGAGCATGGAAACACAAACTTTTTTCAAGCTGGGTAAAGGAAATACAATCTGCAGCATTTAGCAGAAATTTTATTAAAGAGAATTCAATAAAAGGTTAACTTCTAAACTCATTTCAGCTTAAGAATGACAGTGAAGAGCTTTTTCTGGTAATCCCCATACTGCAGCATAGAGGCTTGCTGATAAATGGAGGACTTTTTGTCCAGATGTTGCACGATATCCTTAATTAAAGTGAGCTTTGGAACATTTTCTCTTCCGCAGTTTGTTTTCAGAGGAGCTCTAATATGATTTATAAAAGTGCAAGAGCTCCTTAAAATTCATAGCATCATGCTTTTGAAGTTTTAAAAATATCCCCTGATATTTTATTATGAAACAAAAAACAAACACCTATTAAAGATGTGTCTTGGTTTGGAAAGACAGGAGTCTGCTAAGAAAGGCAGAGAATGTAAACTCTCCTCACTCTTCTGAATTGCTATAAATTTTAAATTAAGGGGCTCTCAGGCAAAAAATATGGGAGCAGGAAATAGCAGTTCTTTATAGGGAAGAAAAATAAAAGGATAAAATAAACAATGCAGTACACTAGAACAACACTGACAGAGTCAGAACTCAACCTGACACCGTGTTGGTCAGGGGGCTGGTAGCAGTCCAATTGGAAATGTGGCTGCAGTCTTCCTGAAGTGTCAGGTGTGGTTCTGTTGGAGCAGGGGGTCCTGTAAGAAAGGGTCTATTCTTCCTCCGAAGATCCAGTGGAAGAAGAGGCAGCTGCTGTTCCTCTGGGGAATCCAGTGGAGAAGCTGTGGAGTTATTCCAGAATCTCTAGATTATATCTGGTTAGGAATGCTTGGCTCCTCCCTCTGGGCGGAGCACCTCACAATGGGATGTTATAGTTCTTATCAGTCATGCAGTGACATTCAATAGCCTGTTATCAGCAGATGTCCCCTACCAAGGGAGGAGTGATTGTGATCACTCAGAGAGAGAGATAAAGAAAAATTGCCCACTTGACAAAAGACACCTGCCATACAGATGGTAATAGAGTACATCTTGCCTGGCAATCTGGAACACCAGGAGTGACTAGAATGGAAGTAAAAGCCTTTTCAGTGTAACACCTATGAGGAAGCTGTATGATAGCTCTCAACTGTTCCATGCTTGCATAGTGACATGGTAATTAGCAATGACACCTGCAACAATAGCTAGCTCTCCTTTCTATGAATGTGGCTGACTTGGCCTTACCCTAATATTGAAAAATGTTACTATGACTGTAATATAAGGCAACTGCTATTTTTTTTTTTTTTTTTGCTCCTCATCTCACTTCCAAATATCATTCCTAAGTCTGCATATGTTCTTTTTTTTCACACTTTAAAACCAGGGAATACATGAAGTCATACTGAAGAATTCATGGGAAACACCAGTCTTTCAGGCTTTGTTTTTATACCAAAGTTGGACAAAAATTTAAAAATATCTCAATTTTGGTGATCAAAATACAATTAATTTTAAGTAAGTTTGAGGTTAAAATATATTTCTCTACAGTAGTATTTTGCCTATGGAATTAGGTACAATATGTGTAACCACAGTTTGTGCTGTAAATGATTCTTGTACAGTGTGCTACATCTACCCTGGGGCATACAGTCTTGTGAAATTACCATGGCAAAGTACAGAGTATTTGATCAGAAAGAGATTGGAACACATGATGGGAAATTCTATCTTTCAAAGAATAGCCTGGAAATTAATGGAGCATTGAGATGCATTTCTCATGAGGGACTGCGCCATAAGCAAGACAGGTCGTTTCAGAACACATAGTTGTGTAGAAAGCATTTTGATGGAGTTTAACAAAATAAAGAGCTCAATTTTTCATTTAAATCAGCCAAAGTAAAACATTTTGTTCAGAATTTTCAGGGGTCACAATTTTCCTACCAGAATCTTCAATACTGAAGATACTATATTTCTTACTGGAGAAAAAAGATTAAATAATTATATAATGAAGTAACACAAACTTACAGAATACAAGAATGCAACCAGTGATGGATATTTTCTTCTATATAGTCCTCTAAAAATAAAAGTAGAGGAAGACCATTTGAAGACCATTGCCAAATTATCTTACCAATTACCGCCCCATTGAATGACTTCATTTTTGGTCAATCTTAGAATGGATAGGCAATACTGGGAGAAGAGTCTAGTAATTTCCTTTAGTGGTCTGACGGCTTTTTATAACTACATTTGGAAAGAAAAATAAAATTGCAAAGCATTACTCTATTCTATGCAGTCGTAAATATTCTGGAAGTATCTAGCAGTCCTAATGAAAATTGAAAACAATATTTTCTTATTCTGCATGAATGCATCCCAATACACAGTTCCTGCAGGGGCTGCAGGTCCGGCTATGTTCTTAGCCGCATGATCTCCTGCAGTGCCAGGAGGATGTTTCAGCAGCTCACGGCCGGAGCGGGGTGCGGCTCGGCTCCACTCGAAGTCAAGCAGTGCCGGCCCTGGTTGGAACTTGGTGGCGGCAGAGTGTCAGCAAAGCCTCGCCGCACAACCCACGCCACGGGGTCCTACCCGGCCCGGCCCGGCTTGCGCTGCAGCAGGGCAGGGTCCAACCTGGCCCTGTTGGGCCATGCAGGCCCCCAGTTACCTGTCCAAAAGCCGGAAGCAAGAGAGTTTTTCCCGGGCTTTGTTAGTTTTTAAATGTGATTTCACAGTGGCATGTTCAGCTTTTCTAAGTGGTTTAAGAGGGTGTAAATATTCAAAACTAGCCAGCTGATTGGTTCTGTTGGGTCCGGAGGAAGCTGTTAGCAGTCCTCACAGAGAATCACTTCAGTAGCTGATGGATTTCTCCTTAACTAAAAAACAAGCTATGTTAAACCAGGACAAACAGGAAATACAATCAGGTGCAAAGATTCTGCCACAACCTCTGAGCACAAGAAAGCAACATTGAGAATAAAAATGAAGATGGAATTAGTGACTGAGAGCAAAGCACAAATGCTTGTCACCAGTACAATACGTTGGCCTGAGTCTGATGTTATCTCAAAAAGCAAGTCTGGAAACTTAAGAAGAAAATTCCCTGCACTTATTTATTGTGAGACATCAGTGGTTTTAGAGCCCATCAGTCAATAGAGAGCGCTATTGCTGATGATTTTGAGGGAAGATATTTTTTGAGGATGAATCTTTGGGCTGCTACTCTGGAAACACAAGTTCCAAATGGACAAATCTTCTCTTTCTGTTGCACATCAGTTTCCTGGGTGCAACACAAATATAATAATACTCTGTCTTGCTAATAGTATCCTTTTAAATGGTAAGATTTCTGTCATTGTATTCTAATCAGTGGAATAATGTGCTTTTTTTTTCCTTTTTAATATCACTGTAACAGAAATTTTGAAGTCCTCTGAAACAGCAAGTGCTGGGGCATAATTTTTTTTATCACTTCTCACGTCTTTCAGAAATTAAACCTTTCCCAAATATTCAGATGACTTTGCAACCAAATGTGAGTTTAGTGTGACGGCACTGACATAGCTGTCCAGCTGCTAGCCCTCAGACCATGTAAACTGCTCCATCAAACCACAAAAGCAATGTTCCTTCAATGCAATTTTTAATCACATCAAGGTTCCTGAGATAGTGAGAGGAGTAAGGAGATGACATAGAAACCAGGCTGTGTTAAAGACATTCAGAGAGAAAAATTGATTGAGCCCTGCAAAAGCAGCTTTTAAATGGCTTAGTATCAGGGGACATGGTGTTGAAAGGGAAGACTTATAAAATTCTTAGACTTATAAAAGACTTATATTATTCAGTGAATTTGGAAAGCTTCTTGTCTGACCTTGGGAGTGTTGGTTCAAGGCACAGTTCAGCTGCCACAGAAGAAATGCCTTCACTTTGCTGAGACACTTGATCTGCATCACCTGGGACAATGCCACCACCTCCTGAGGAAATCCCATCCATGAGGTGAACTGCATCTAAGAGGGGTGATTTTATGACTTTCCTGGCATGAAACACAAAAAAGCCATGTCTAGGTCTGCAACAGTCATGCACAACAGCTCAGATGTAACACCAGAGGCAAAATATGTTGCAAAAACACTACAACTGTTTGGGGTGAAAAAAAATTTTGCTTTCCTGTTACAGAATCACAAAATAACAAGGTTGTAAGAGACCTTCAACACCACCTAGTGCAACCATCAGTATAGTAGCAACATAATGACCCTAACCAATACCCCCAAGAACGCTTCCAGAGATGGTGACTACATCACCTTCATGGGCAGCTTATTTCAATGCCTAATCACTCTTTCGGTGATTTTTTTTCCCTAATATCTAATAAGAACCTCCCCTAGTGGAACTTAAGGCCATTTCTTCTCATTCTTTCACTTGAGCCATGGCAGAAGAGATTGACCCCTACCTTACTACAACTTTCTTTCATGTAATTTTTGGGAGAAATGAGGTCCCCCCCGAGCTTCCTCTTCTCCAAGATAAACAACCCCAGTTCCCTAAGCTGCTTCTTACAGGATAGATTTTCTAGACCCTTCACCAGCTTTATTGCCTGTCTTGAAGTGATTTATGATGATAGTCATGATAGTCTGTTCCATTATCATCTGCCTTATGCCCAAAAATCGTTGGTGTATATTTAAGGCCCAGGACTGGATGCGTGCTGGACCAGGGAAGGGGGAAGCTTTGGGCTCTTTGGTGGCCATTTTTGAAGCCTCCCGGCCCAGGCATTCTTTGGTGTTGTGTGGCTAGGTTTTGCTTGGCTATCTTGATTTTCTTGGCCCAGGCAAAAATTTTTCCCTTCCATGTCTTGGAGGAGCTGCAGTAGAAATCTTTCAGTTGCTTTGAGGTCAACTGAAGATCTGCTGGTCCAAGAACTGAGAAGCGGGATCAGCTGGAGAGGGCCACTCTGTTCCAACCCCAAGCCATGGAGAAACAAAGGAGACAGGGAGACAAAGCACACCAAGAGGCTCCAGCCCAGCTGCTTCATCCACTGTGATTGCTGTGGAGAGGAGGTTGATGCCAGAGAACCACCAGGTTTTCGCCTACCTGGACCTCCCCCATGGCAGCTCCACTCTCCTCAGAGTGAAAGCTGGCACCACATGTCGGGAAGGGGTATTTTGCACCACATGTTGGGAAGGGGTATTTCTCCTACATTTGCCCCATTTTCCAGGCATTTTTGGGTCTTTGTTCCTCTGTGTGGGTGGGTGGGTGTGAACTCTGATAATGTGGTGTTTATTAGTTCTTTACTTTTCTTCCTTGCCTTGTGGGCATTTGTTGATAACAAACTCTTGGTCTGGGGTTTTTTTTCCACTTTCTGCTATTAGTATTCATTTTCTGTTGGTGGAGGGGGATTGCTGAAACCCTTTAGAGGAGACTACTCATTACAGAGTGTCCTCTCTTAAATATGCCCTTCCTTTAACACGCTCCAGCACCTCAATGTCCTCTCTATTTGAGTATATTTTTGGTGACTGGGTTGTTTTGGTATGACAACAGAATGCTAAGTATGCTTTTGCAACATAGAATGAATAGGAAAAAAATGTGCTTTTTTTAGATCCCATAGCTAGGATGAAAACTCTATTATCAACTCTATGAACTGTAGAGTTCATACTCTGTATCATTTATGAATTAATTGTGGCTTTTAGGTAACACTTAAAAAAAGAAAATGGGAGGAAAACAGCAGATATCCTTCATACTCCAACTGTGGAGTCACTTACGTTACACAGTTGTGCTCTCCATTCTGATTTAGCTACACTTATGGCAGTTCCATCAGGGAAAAAGAGCACAGTATCTGTCTACCAATGGCTGCTCCAGTAAACAGAAGAAATATGCATCTAGTCAGGTCCCCTGAGGAACAGAATAGTCATATTTTCTGGACTGTATTATTCTTTCTTTTCAGTTGTCATGTATTAGGACAAATCACTGCTTGAAAAGTTACTGTTTTCTCTCTGTCTTAATCAGTAGCAAAAGGAGATGACAAAAACCTTTTCTTTAGCTTTAGGATCTGACTTTGGGCAGCTAAAGTCAGATCCTAAAGTTAGGGGTCCCCTTTCCCTGCCCATGAACATCCAAATTGTTAAGCACACTGAACTCAGAGCTGCTGTAGGATGATCTTTTTTTTTTTTTTGTCTCTCCAGCATGCCTGCCATTGGCTTTGACAGAAACAAAGGACACTCTGATATTCAAAGCACCGCTGGAACATGTGAAAACTCACAAGGATGAGTGACTCCAGGAAATTAAGCTTTTCTGAAAGCATAACAGGTAATGAATGTTGTAATAACAATTCAAGCTTTCTCATATGCTGGTAAATATAAATTTTGAGAGGGTTCTACCCATGTGAAGTCTTTGGTAAAATTTCTGTCCAGAGGCCATAATATCAACTTGATCTGCTCTTTTCATAAAGTTGTTTGAGACAAGCAGTGTTGTTCACCCTAAATAACAAGATTGGAAGCTGATGGTATCTTCATGCTGCATTTTAATTATTATTAGAGAACTCACTCTAATTGAGAACACTACAGATAAAGGTAAATAGCAATAGCTAAAGATGTTTCACAGAATCACAGAATGGGTGGGCTTGGAATGTACCACAGTGGGTCATCTGGTCTAACCTCCCTGCTCAAGCAGCCTCATCCTAGAGCACCTGGCACAGGTTTGTGCTGAGGTACTTCTTGAGTCTTTCCAGTGAGGGAGAGTCTATACCGTCTCTGGACAATCTGTTTCAGTGCTTGATCACCTACATAGTAAAGAAGTTCTTCTTTGTATTCAAACAGCATGAGACTGTGTTGAAGAGGGAAAGAGTTGCATTTTAAACCTTCCAGATACATAAGGGAAAGTGCATAAATTCAGTGCAGAGGTTGTAAAAGCAGAAAATTAAAACAACATTGGAACAGTATCAACAGCAATAATTTTGCAGTACATTCAGTTTAAGTCTGTTCCCTTAGCTCAAAAATGTATCTGTCCAATCAAAAGAGAGTCTATGAAGCTATGAAAGAAATAAAACCTCTTTAAATCTGTAATTAAGCTCTTTTAAGTAGAATTAAAATGAGAAATTAAGAGAAAAAAATTATCTTTACATCATATCTTACAGATAAAAAAAACTTCCTAAAATATTTTGCCATTACAAAGAAAATGCTAACTCTAACCTGTATGGCTTGATCCAGTAATTAATATAGTGGAATAATAGGAGGCTGGTGCACCTCTGCCTCTGCTCTGCCACATGCCTGAGAAACTGGAATACAAGCACTTGCATTCTTCACTTGGCTTTCCACACCCATTTTTTATATTTTTCTGAAAATACCAAGAAGGTCAAAGAAAGGCTTTTGCCAAGAAGTAGTGTTTAAGTTGGCAGTTTGACTTCATAATTGTTTGCTTAGCCTTTTGGCAAAGGGAAAGCAGAAATCAGAACTAATCTAGGTTTTAACAATGGGAATTATAGAAAAAGATAAGATAGGAAAGAGAGGGTGAAGGAGTGAGTGCAGCAATAACTGACACACAGAGAAAAGAATTGAAAAAAAAAAAAAAAGCAAAAACTTTGGTTGCTTCCCTTTCCATGAAATATACTACTGTTCCTTTAATTTTGTACGCCTTCTTGGCACATATACCAGAGAGAGGATTACATTTCACTAAGGAAGTAATGCAAACTTACCTTCATTTGGTTACCATGGATATGGCACTACAGGAGTCAAAGCCTACAATTTGCATTGCAAACAACCATGAGGAGTGAAGTACACACAATATGGTATTCCGGCAAAAGACTGCCCCAGGATCTTCTTTGTGACTGATCATAAGTAAAACAATCACCAGCTTTGGGTTTACTTTGCTATGAAGACAAAAAATATAAGGGATGTTGCATTTCAGATGAAGAAGGAAGAGACAGAATCACTCACATCTGCAGAACAGTTGGTATTTCTTGTACTACCTAGTGTGAAATAGCTAACAGATAGGTATGACAACAATTCAGCTTTCTGTCCTTTTCCCTGTGGGATACTGAAGCTAAATGAATATGCTGATAACCTGGACTAAGTACTGGAATGGTTTGAGAAGCAGCTAGATCTTAGGACTGTTAGGCTTTTTTGCAACAGTTTTAATCTAGCTGAGTGTCCTCTTCATTCTGCAGAAGTACTGTATAATATTTTTGTTACAAAAGGACCAGTTAAATGAGCAGTTCTCTAAGGAGACCTAGTTGGAACCAGTGCAGTACAGTTAATAGGAGGAGGAAAATTGTCTCGTTTCCCAAAAAGAAATCATGGATGATGATGTTTGGCCATTAGATCATTAGATTGTTAGTATTTTTTATTATTACTGCTTTAAGCTCTGCCAGATATAAAGTCATATATCATTTTTATTTCAACTGACATGGGATACAAATGGTGCAGCCCTGCTTCTATGGAGAGACTTGGCCAAAGTGCCATTGGTTTGACAAAAGGGAAACTGCATACCAAATGATTCATCCACATATGTGAATCAAGGGTTTTCTTCCCAAAGGATCTTAGGCAGAATAGTGGATCAGATGTTGAGCAAAAATACTGTCCCCCCTTAGCACTGGACTAGACACTTCTCTGATGGGGCTAGGGCAACTATATCATTCCAAGATACTCTTCTTATCTCCTCATTTCAGGAGAGTGGCCCACAATTGGTGACAGGGCACCAGCACCATCTCAGTAGGTTTCTTTTGACAAGAAGAGTGCAATCAGAGCTCTCTGTTCTCACACCATCATTCTCTGTGGGTACAAGGGACTAATTAGGACCACCAACTCTTCAGTTGCTCTCATAAGGATCCATGAAATAATAGATTTGCACCAATATATTCCCACTTACTTCAGTGGATTTGTTTCCTGTTGCTATCTGCCAGTGAGAGAATTATCAGCCCCAAACATCTTTGCCTTTTTACTTTCTTACAAACCAAGCAGCTGGCACCATGCCTATCCTTGAATGCATTTACTATCACTGTTGTCATGGGGACCTCAAGCCCACTGCCATTGTGTCCCTGAGCAAATATTGGAAGCAAAGAAGAGGGAACTTGACAAATAGATTAAGTCACCTCTTTGCTCCTCTGTCCCACCTCAGCACGCTCCTTGAACTCAGACCCCTTAGCACTTGAGGCTAGTTTTAGAAGTGGATAGCAACATCACTGGACCAAGATCTTCAGATACCCTGAGGATTATTTCAGGCATTTCCAGTAGCCCTAATACTAACTACCCATGGGACAGATTTTCAGGTTTCGGGGACAGGCCTGAAAATCTGGGACAGGCCTTTCAGCCATTGTGCTGCTGGTGAAGAAGAAAGAGAAGGAAGCATGTATAAAACACATAAATACTGCCCTAGCCTCATGTTGCCTATATAAGCACAATTGGACATGTGCTTCAGTCTTTCTCTATCCTTTCAGAGCACCTGACAATTAAATAAAGCCCTGGGTCTACTCTTTCCTCTTCCCTTTTTGCACTAGCCCATGAAGCAAGTCAAGAAGAGGTGTGAAGGTGGAACTTGAAATGGGAGCAAACAGCTGAACCGGCAGCAATCCCTTCATGCCTACAACAGCTCTCCAGGGCTTTGAGTCCTCAGCCTACCCTTGCAGCAGTGCAGAGTGGGGTCATGTTGCCCATGGGCTACTCATAATGCTCTTCCATATGCATTCCACAGCAGCAACAGGAAAGCATAGAAAATTCCAGTGTTAGCCTGTCCTGTTAAGCCAAAGCAATTACCAATTCTTACTATGTGTAAGTCTCCTTGAAAAGTGACTTAGCATTTTGTTTACTGTTAGTGTCATCCTCCTGCTCTGTGGGATCTTTTCCTTCCTCTGCTACAAAATTTGTTGGGAAACAGTTTTCTTGGAATTTCTTTAAACAATAGTGTATCAGCCAGCAGAGATGAGTAAGGTAGTCAGGATGTCATTCAGGATCTCTTGAATGACAAATGACTTACAGGGAATAACCTGTGAAAAGTACTGTCTTCTTTAATGTCTGAAAACATGTTTGGGCTCTGTCCTCCAATCAATAGGTTTATTCCCTCTATGTGTTCAGTCTTCTGTTTATTTTATTAAAAAACATATTGTTACTTTAATTTTAATAATCCTGTACCACTTCAAGTGGAATGGTAAAAGCAGCATTCCCTGTCTCCTCATAGCAGCATGACAGTGAAATCTATATAGAAATGCTGAATCTATAAAAGGCAGATATCCTGCTATTTCCATTTCCACTGGTTTCAAGAGAGTTACATACAGATATTCCAGAAGAGGCAAATGGCCCGGGTGTTTTTATTTTTAGTGTTGTCAGAACCAGGAATAACTGCCCTCATTCTTATGAACAAAGCTATATTTCCAGTACTGAAATTTAGAACATTTTGTTTCCTTCTTGATAAAATTAGTCTCTGTAAGTCATGAAGGTTACAGCAATAGTTAAGTGTACTGGCCCTTGCAATGTATAATGAGTCCTATAAGGAGTCATTTCAGGGTACAGCATCAGTGCAAACTATTTTTACATGTTGCTATTTATAGGAATACAGTTCAGGTAGAATCTGGTTCTCACCAAACTTTTTATCCCTACATCATCCTTACATATGAGTTCAAATTTCTTATTAGAAGATAACAATGGTTCAAAAAGCCATTATAGGATGAGTATTCATTTCACTAATATCTCAATAACAGTTAACACAAAGAAGCAAACACTAATTCATCTTGGTTGCAGCTAGTACTACACAATTTTGTCATGTATTTGGAGCAGATTCAGATAACTTTTGGTTGGTTCACAGGCAGGCTGGCCAACTTCAGTCAGAAGTCAGCATGCTTGGTGCATGTTGGTTTATAAGGAAATAAGCCAGATGAGGTTGATCTTGTATCTCAGATTAGAAATACTACAGGTTCACCAGAACTGGCCTGACAAGTGTTTAATGGCAATTACTCCTTTTTTCTCTCTGCAGTACAAAGTTTCAACTGATTATTTTAGTACATAGGTTTTGTCCAAAATTACTCCTGATTTAACTGATAGTCGCTTCAGATCTGAGGCGACAAAAGTAAATTGAAAGTTACCAAAGAAAATTTGGTTAAGGTTTTATTCACATCAGACTCTGCTAGCCTTCATGAACATTAACTTTTCCCACCTGTGAACTGGAAACCCTGAGGGCAAACATTTTGCTTTTGTGTGTTGATAAGAGTGTATTTGGCATACACTCTTACGTATTTGGAGTCACAGGACAGACATTGCAAGCACATGTCATCTTTTGTGTTGTAGGCCAGATTTTTTGTCCCTTAGTCAACCAGATATTTCATTTAAGCAATTACTAATTCTATATATCTGAGAAAACAAGGAGTATAGTTCATAAGTCAATAACTTAATCTGACTTTATACAAGCCAATAAAATTACACAGCTTACTATCTTAGGTAACGTATGTTTCATTACTCATTGACTTAAGTTTCAAGCTTTAGCCACTGGTAATGGCATTGTCCCATGCACGTAGAATAACATAGTATGAGAGACAGTCCTGCTGTGTAAGACACACCTTCCCTCTATATTAAATGTATTTGAATACAGTGGGACAGCAGGAGTTTTGTCCTCCAAAGATACTTCCCTTGGCATTGCCCTTCTGCCAAAAAAAATGCTTCTGTGGAGCAGGCTTACAAAACACATGTAGCTTCAATAAAGAATAAGGGAAAGTAAACAAGTCTTACCAGTGCCAGCACAGGTACTGCAGAGCATGCCCTAATGCTTCCTCAGAAGCCAGAGGAGGGACAAGTGAGAGTTTGCTGTAAAGCAGCTCTCCTATCTCAGCTTTACAGCTCTGGAAAACTCTCACAGCTTTCCTGTTTCTAAAGGAGAGAGGACAAACATTTGCCTAACATGGACTGATATTTTCATAATCCCCACCCATTGATGCCCAGCCTCCCCGATTTTCAAATATGCTTTGTCTACTACATATCATATAAGTGTTTCCAAGAACAGACAAGTTCAGGAAGTTTTGTATTGTTGAGTTTTTTCTTAAAGTGATGGGAGAAGTGGATGTGGCACAGAATTTAGGGCCTTTGACAATTATTTTGGCCAGCTGATTGCAGCCATCTTCACTGTACACAGACATACATGAATGCAACACACTCTAGGCAATCTTGCCATTAATGAGGAGCTATTGTCATGTATGCATGTGTCTGCTCTTCTATGGGTGCATATGGGGTGCACCCATAGAAGAGCAGAATAAAGTGTTGAAAGCATATTTTTCCATATAGAATAAAGTGTTGAAAGCATATTTTTCCAGCATTCTCTGTGAATTTAGCGAGAAACATGCTAAAGAACAAATCTGGATGGCAAAAAACTAATACAAGTTCTCTTGCAAACCAGGACAAAAATACATCAATCTGTGCTCTTGCCATGCCTCTTCTGCTACCTTTTTTGTCACACAGGACACTCCAAGTTGGAGTGCTAAAACCAATTTGTGAAACCAGCATATAAATGACAGGAATTTCCCTGTCCTGTGACAGCATTCTCCATAGAGATATCTGGCTGGTTGGAAAGTTTTGGAAGAATTTTCTTTCCCCAGCAAAAAACAGGAGTATGTTGAAATTGAGAATATTCTGAGACTAAAGCTTTCACAAACTGGGATTTTTTTTATGTGCTTTTTCTTTTTTAAATTGTCTTTAACCAAGTATTTTCACATTGCATTTCACCACTCTGCTACTATGGTACAACTGGCAAACACTGTTCAGCAACTACAGGAAGTGGGTACCCCCTCCCCCCCCCCATTTTTTCTTTATTACTTTCAGATATTTATCAATAACAAAACATGGCACATATTTTCATAGAAAATAGTGAGTTAGAAAACGGTACTGTAACTTTAGGAATTTAGGTGATTCCAGAATTCAGATAATGTTTTCAAAACAGACATAATCTAGGAAATCTACAAGGCCATAATTTTCTATTTCTCCATGCCTGCCTAAAAACTAATACCACAGTCCTTGCAAAGTTTGTTTGCTGTTATCTTTCCCTAAGTACCATTCATAGGAGGAGATGGAAAATTACAAATTTTATAAAGACAATTCAGATCACAAACCTTTTGGATCCTGTAGAAAGATTAGAAACAATCTATTAGTAAATGCAGAATGACCATTGTCTTCCAAATCAAATCTATCTTCTGTACAGATGATTCTTGTATCACTTACATGATTTAATTTTATCCTTACAAGAATCTGTTAATTATAAGGAGAGGATGAAGCCAGAACAGATGCCAGGCAAAATGCTTTATATAAAAACAGGTATTTTGGGGTCACTCTATCTTTTCTTTAGTTTTTCAGCAGTTGTGACATCCTCAGTAGTATTTCTTGGGCATATATATTTCTGGTACTGAAGATAGGTGATAATCTAACATACAGCAACTCTGAAATATTCCAGTTCCTCGTAGAAGATTACTGTAAAAAAATTACTGAGTGCAACAGCATTTGGACACCAATGTTTATGAAAAGACCTGAATAATGATTATTTGAATAGATGTGCAAATTTCCACCAGCAAAGGTATTTTTCACTCTAGAATGAGTTAAGGAGTTCATAAAAGGCTGTCATTTTTCCTAAGGGAATATCTTAAAACAGTCCCAGTCTCTGAAATATTCATTATCAAAGGAATCTTGGGTGGGATATCAACAAAAACTCTGTTATCACATTTCTTATATATATATGGGATTGATAAATTTAAGTGACCCTGCTGGGTTAAATATTTTTTCCTGAACATTTATATTTGTTAGGAAAAAGCTTGCCAATGCAACACTAAAACTTGATATGTCTCAGTAAAAATGCAGTGGGCAAATGCGAACCACCTGTTTTCTCCTTTTCTTCTCATGTCTACCAGCATCAGCTGTGACTCCCTTCCCAGAAAGACAAATCCCATTCTCATATAACTTCTCTGGTGGCATGGCTGCCATTATGGGGCATCTCTGACAAACACACTGTCTTCATGAGAATATACATGCATATAATTTGTCTGAAGTTCAAATTATGAACTAATACATATTGACATTTGAGAAAAGTAGCTCCTTTTAGATTTTTAGCTTTAACAACAGTAAGAGCTCTTTAGAAAATTATCTGGAATTAAACAAAAAAAAAGTTAAAATTTAAGAAATATCTCTTAGGCACAACAATGGCCTGAACATGAGAAAGCGTTGAACTGTACTGTAAAAAATGAGAAATTCAAATGGAGAGAAATGGGTTACAATGATTTGGGTAAGTGGACATGTATGGGAGGAGAGTTGATAGTGGCTATTCCTCATATAATCATACTGGGAAACACACGTATGCTGGTTATCAGGGAGCTCTGATTTTTGGATTATCTTCTGAACTTATGGGTGAAAAGATGCTTAGAGAAACATTTCCCTCTACATTCTCAAACTGCCATTAAAATTAAAGCACTCACTGGCCAAACTCTACTATTTAGTTTTTCCCTTTATCTGACAATACAATTTTCCGATCTGGATATATTGTGCTATCTGCTGATGAAATACAGTATAAAACCAGTACTGTTTAACTTTATTACAGTGTTTATCATCTGCAACATCACATGATTTTTTCCCACACCCCAGCAGAGGTGAGGATTCAACTGCACTAGACACTGTGTCTATAAGTACACAGTGTCTTCTAAGTGTATAGAAATAATTTCTACATAAGTTTAAGCAATGCAATGCAAGGAGCATCATTTTATACTTCATTTGTAGTTCTAGCACATTTTTCTCACAAGATACATCCTAAACAGAGAGATCAATTGTCCCTCTCTTTCACACTTAATATTTTTGTAGACTTCCTACCCCAAAACCTACCACGAGACTAGATCATGTATATGAAACTACAGATACAGAATCCAAGAATCATTTAGGTTGGAAAACACCTTTAAGATCATTGAGTCTAACTTTATTTATGTACCTATGTAACATTTGACTTCATAGTAGTATAATGCAGCTAAAAGCAACTTAGAGGAAAAACACTACGGTATTTTTATTGTAGATCCAGTGTACATGTGGCTCTCCCACACTTGAAAGAGACTAGCTGGATATGCTACCTTGTCTGTCTGGTGTTTTGAGAAGGACAATATATGTTGGCCAAGAAAGAAATTCAGTTGCAAACAGGTGGACAGGTGGTGTCCTGTACAATAACACACTTGGCAAAGATAGGCTTGAGTTTGATTCAAAGCTCCTGAAAGACAATAGGAAAACTTTGATTAGACCCAGCAACAAGGATAGCAAGGGGCAGATTTTGTTTATAAGTGCTGTAAAGACAGTTACTGCAAACAACATGAAAGATGGAGGAAAGGATGTGAAATTTCCCTTCTAAGTCTGAAAACAATATCCCTATTTACACCAAGGACTGAAAGGGGAGTTGAAGGAGATTGATTACTTTGCCTGCTAATCAATGCAGATATATTTTTCTGTTCCTCCATTTAATAATTTTTATTTCATCTAATTGGGGTTTTTTTAAGATTGCCAGATGTCACAGTTTTACTGGGACAGTCCTGGTTTTTAAGGTACATCCCATCTGCTCTTGAAAATACTTCTGTTCATTGCTGTCTTGTTGTTTTAGAGCAGCCAGCCAGCATGGGACTGCAGGAGAGAGGCTGATAAATTATTATAAAATTATAAAAAGCTGTACATATTCCCGCAATACTGAAAATTCATTATTTAGGGACACTTTTCCACAAAATGTAAATGGTCACCATGACACACAAGAAATTATGTTTTCCCACCATTAGTGCCACTACTGCTTACAGATTGCCCCTAATGTGCATACATTTCAAACTGGAAGCCATAATCTACCCTTTCTAGGGTACATGAGCTCCAGTCACAGAGGGAGCTCTAGACTTTTGGATGGTGCAGCCAAGAAAGGACATTCTCTAAAGATTATGGAAGGATGACATTGCAGGAAAACCTCAAACCAGGAGCCAGACTGCATGCAAGAGCAGTGGAGATGAGCAGCAGTGAGACTGCTGCATCCCTCACCCAGGAAATCCCATCATGGGAAGGAGGTTACAGGTTGATTAACCCAAATCCAGAAAAAATGGAAGCTTACTCCTAGAATCTGAGCTCTAGATCTACTATGCATTATTATGCATCTTAATCACATTAATGTATTACATTATAAAGTATGTATCACAATAGCTCCTGCTACTGAAGTCAGGGGAAATCTTTAAAAATCAAAGCTGTTCATTTAATGAGTTTGCAAAACACTTCACAACATCTATCACAGGTTGTGCTGAAACTAAATGCATAAACGTTCTTTCAGTTAAGCAGCATCTTTGCTCAATTCTTCTTCTCTAGGGTGTGGGGAGTTAGAAGGAGAAAAAAAATCTATTGTTTTCACTCATCCATCAATACAAACAAATATTTTAACCAATATTTTAACTTTAAGAATTAGAAGTATGATAAATATATTTGAGCTAGTACATATAAAGTACAGCTAGTACATAAAAAGTACAGCTTGTACATTTATAAACACAATTCAAACTTTCTTTTGTGAATAACAGCATACAGGAGTACAAAGTTTCTCATAGGAGAGAGGATTTACCTAGTGATAAGACTTCAAAACAAGGAAAAAGAAAATACTGAAAAAGTAAAAGTTGCTTACATAAAATCTTGTGGAGACCCTGAGAAGCATTCCCTGGGTTAGGGAGACACAAGAAGCTTCCCTCAAAAGCTGTTATACCCCATTGGCTCCTTCCCTCATTCGTATATCCTTCAGCGACTCCCTCCCTATTCCCCCATTGGCCCTCATCTTTGTACTGTCCCAATACCACTGTACAGCTCCTACCTCTCGATACACAAAAACCTGGACTCTCCCCAAGAGTTGCCCCCTTGGACCCTGAACATCTTACTGCACAGCTGAATAAAACATCTGAGAATCTATGCAAAGGCCCTTTCTGCTTCCTTACCTTGGACTTTACTAGCAGCTAGTTTGGCTGCTACAAAATCTAAATGGAAGATTATGTCCATGAAACTCAGATGCCTAGAATAGGACTCATTTGTCCAAATGACTGATATCAATGGGAGCCACATTCACCAAACTCACCAGACAGCAGGAGTGAGATGGGATGCATTCCACTCCTTTTTTTAGAGTTTAGAAAGCTGCTATATCTGCCCAATATTTACTGCCTGCAACAAAACAGAATATTAAGTACTAACACTAATATTTACTTTGGAGCACAGCAGAATCATAAGAGACTAATACTGCCTGGAAACAGTAATTTACTTAAAATACTTATTTGGTACAGAAACCATTTTGAAGGGCTGGAGTACTGAAGTGGGAATATGATTCTCTGGATTTCTTCTGGGATAAAAAAATCTAGCACAAGAAAAATATTATTTTTTCCCTTTGTGTTTATAACCTATGAAAGAAAACTCTAAAAATGTTCATCCTGACTTTCCAGCTCTATCTACAACAGTCAGTTGTCTCACCAGTCAATACAGTCCTTCTGCTTCCTCTTCCTCATGATAAATGTCTTGCCTCCAAACACAAGCTCACTGGAGCAGAAAAAACTGTTTTTGTTCTGGCACTGCAAGGTCCCGCTCACATTCAGGTACTTTAACAGCTATCCCCCATTCTGCTGCCAAGGCTCCTCTAAGGACAGCCCATGACACCTCCACATCCCTTTCAACACTGTAGTAGTCTGGTCTGGCCACATCTAAGCTTGTTCACAGTTGGAGCAGTATTTCATTAAGTCATATAGCAATTCCAGAAGTAGCACTGTTGTCCCTAAAAGCAGGATTTATCACCCAGTGCGCAGTATGCCAATCTCATACACAGAGCTGAAGTATTTGTTTATTTTTTTGCTCAATGATTGGTGCTAAGTGGTAAATCCACAAAGGTAGCACATTGATTTCTCAAAACTCAATGTATACAGTTTAGCAAATAAAGGAATCATGGTATACCAGCTGCAAATTACCTAGTTCTCTTGTTAATTGGTATTCTTCCTTCTATTGATTAAATGATTCTCTTGATTCTCATTCTTATTACCCTGATTGATCAGTCATTCTCTTGAGTCCGTGGGTTTCTTGAGTCAGTGGTCACAATCTCACCCTGCTGGAATTACCTTTTAACTAGCTGGGGCTAGCTAGTGCAGTTACTGAGTTGGTTTTTGATTTTTTTCTTATCTCTGCCAAATGTCTTTGAGGTCTGTCCACTATCAGTAGCATATTTTTTTTTACCAAACTGTGCTGTAAAGCCCTAGACCTGAACAAACTAAGAAATACTATCTTCCCCCCCCCCCCCACCCCACCCCACCTCGTTTTGAGGCTATGAGGCCAAGTTTTTGATTCACTGGTAAGTCAAGACCCTGTTTCACAACCTGATTTACTTTCTTTGTAACTGTCTGGCTACATTCTTGAGATATCAACAGTGTCACCATTTACACAAAAGATTTCTAGAAACTCTCTGTCTTCTGCATCCTACGTTTATGTAAGGATGTTTTTCATTTGGCATTTGTTCTATCTGTGTTTAAAAGACTCTAAAGTTAAAGATGCACAGGTACAATTTTAGTTACATGGAGTGGAGCAGCACAAAAAAAATTTATTTTAATTTTTCAAATCTCTGCATGGTTATTTTGTTGTTTTCATCAAAGATAGGAAAGGCACTTTCACTCAGTAAACAATCTTTAGTGTCACTCATAAGTGGCTAAACTATCTGCAAATAAAAAACCTTGACCTGGTGTTTATATAAAGCTATTCTGGTTTTGGCATCCCTGTCTTTTCCTACTGGGTGCAATACACATTTTTGTCCTAATATGTGCCTGCTGAAGAGTAGTAGATAAGTATGGATAAATACTATAGTTCAGGTATACTGAATCTGCTGCTTCCAGGATGTGTACCACATATACTCTTGTGATTTTTACCACATAGACTGTCTGCGCACATGCAATGTATCTGAAGTCCTCCCAATACTGTCCACTTACTTCACAGCATATGTGCAAGAACTTCTGTCAAGAAAACATGCTAGACTCACTCTTTTTATAAAATGAAGTTCCCACAATTTGATGCCTGTGAACTATCCCTCATCTCAGTTCAGCACTTTACTCCATGGTTAGATGTATAATTTAAATACCAAAGGAAATGCATTTTTTGTATCAGAACTTTTGTCACTGCTTAGTCCAATCTGGATACAGAGAGATCAAGCAAAGTGTGAACATTCATTAATTCCAGAGACCAAAGAGCGTAAACTGTAGATCTCTAGACTATAGACAACTGTTCAAAATAAGTGCATCATTAGAGTGTTTATGTTCTACAAGTGGGTTAAAAAGCAAACAAGATAGAGCTGTTAAAAATAGGTTACAAACTGTTGTAAAATAGTTGGTAATTGTTAAGCATGTACTGTTAGTTTGCTTGTTATCTTGTAAAAGGAGTTAAAAGGGTAGTTATAAGAAATAACGTACTCAAAATGTACCATAATACACCTAAGTGCACCACCCCCCATGCAAAACGAGCCAGACTGGACAGAACTGTAATGGGCCAATCAAGTGCCTTAAACCTTCATACAAAGGAAGGATCCAAAAAGAAACCAATCCAGAGGGACAAAAAACAGGATAAAAAGGGTCTTCAGACCTGCTGAATGCATGCTGCTCCACCTGGAACATCAGGGACATTGCTGCTGAAGAAGACCCAGTGCCGGCACTGCAGCATCCTCGACGGAAACGCTTGTGCTCAGCCCGCAGGCCCCTATGCTTTAGGCCTTTCTTTTTATTATAATAAATGCTGAAATCACTTTTAGTACTGGGAGTCTGGTCCCATTTTTAACAGAGCCAAAGACAAATCTTCCTACAGGATGAATTAATTCCAAAAAAGAATAACAATACTGTTGAATAAGAAATGATGCAAATTTTTTTTTTAAAGGGGAAACAAATCAGATCACATACATTTGGGAAAGTAGAAAACAATCAAATATAATCTTTTACCTTTCTTACCCTAATTTTCTCTAATTGTGATCAAGACAGGAACTAACAGCATAAAAATATAAAATAAGAAAACATTATTAAAAGTGTTTTTGTGCTGACAGGCATTGTGAAACTCCTAATTACTCAAAACTATTCTAAAGATGTGTTTAAGTGCTTTATGTGTTTGATATACAGTCTTTTATTTCTCTGACAACATTAAACAGAATAAAGAGAGAATGAAGTGTTGTCTCAAGTCCTATATTGCACATCTGGTACTACAGAAACCTTACAGGCAGGGGTTTTGACAGACCCCGGTGCCAGGCCTAGATCCTAGTGCAGCACAGAAAGAAGAGGAAGATATGTGACTACTACCCCAGCCTGGAGCTCCTGCTTGCAACACCCAAATTATTCAGTAGGTAAAAACACAAAGCAGACTCACTCTCCCTTGCTTCCTAAGAAATGCTAATGATGAAGAGGTTCCTGGCCCCACAGACTTTTCACTCCCAGGGAGGCACAGGAGCCCACTAAAAGGATTCTCTCAGGCTGCCTGCCTTAGTTTGGCTCCTGAGCTCTGGCACACTTGACCCCTTCTTGACCCCTGCTCTGACATTGCATCCCGATGTGGGAGGGACAATTGTACCAGTCGCCTTCGTGCTTCGATCTCCTGTCTCTTTCAGCACACATGCCAGGAGAGGCCACACCCCGCCGTAGCTGCAGCAGGCAGGATCGCGGTTTGGCCACTGGCCAGGATCCCAGACCACCAGAAGCGGCCAATAAATGCGGATCCACATCGAAGGATCGGAGCAAAGGAAAAAGGAAGGACTCTTTGCTTGCTTCTCGGAGCTGCCTTTATTCTTTCCTGTGGTGGGAACAGTGCCAAGGTTACAATGTCACATGGAAGCAGGGCAGGTGATGCAGCACCGCGTGGGTCCAAGACCATCTAATGAATCAAGGGCTAGATAGGAGGGGTCTGGGAGGACAAATGTAAACATAAAATGGAGTAGGAAAGGTACATACCAGTGACAGAAGGGAAATATCATAACTGACGGCGAATCTTCTGGATAAATGGGTGTAACAAATTATGACAGGCTGCAGAGGCAGGATTTTGGAGAATAGACAGGGAGGAATCTGGAATTATTGTAACAGCCCCAGAGAAAAGGCGGGAAGACAGGTGGAGGCAGAGATTAAAAATATAATCTTCCAAACTCCACTGCCACAATCAGAGAGAGACTAAATATAATCTTCAAACCCCTACTGCCACACTGCTCTTTGCTCCTGCTATAGGAAAAAAAGTAGACTGGTTGATTACTCATGACTTTTTCTTCTTTTGCAAAACACCCTCAGCTGGGTGTATGAGCACAGGAGATACCTGAAAACTGCCCTCAAACATTTGCTGTGAAGATGCTAATCTAAATTCACTTAGTCAGTTTTCTGCTTTGTTTTCCAGTATGCCCATGCTCAGCAAAGCTAATGTCTTCATGTAAAGAAATTTTGTGTCTCAGCACAATGGTAGCCTATTGTCTTGGTTTGAAAGACAGGTACCTGCCAAGGAAGGTGGGAACCTCCCTTGGAATGGAGAATATGACCCCTTTCCCTCTGGACTCTTCCTGCTCTTTAAATTCTCCTTTGTTGTAGTTATGCTGGTGGCAGGGTGCTGGTGGCTCCCAGTAGGCAGAGCAGGTGCAATGATTCCCCTGTGGCTGCAGGGGGCGCTCTAGTGCGAGCTTGGAGACCATGCACTTAATGGTGGCTTAGCCGAGATGGGAAGTCACAGGCAGCAGCTGGTCATGATTGCCTGATTGCTGAGCTACCACACGGAAGTGGCCCATGTGGGGACACCCGCCCCCCCAAAACATCTGGGAAACACAAAAAAAAGTAATTAAGCAGACTTGCAGTGCACAAAAATCCCAGCAGACTGGGATCTTGGAATCCAACACACAGGAGTGGCCGTGGCAATATGCTACGGGTGGAGGGTCTGGAGGGAGCCAACCCCGATGTTTTGGCACCACATGCAGTGGTTCTGAGCTCCGAGTAGTCAGGTGGCAGGGAAAACAGCAAACAGCTCCTTCCTCCCCCAAACCTAGAAACCTGACCAACCAAAAACCCAGGCCCAAAACTTCAGAGTAACCACCTCACCGTTTCTCTCCCATTATCACTTGCAACCAGCTCCCATTCAGGGCCATTTCAATGGAATGTTGTGACACCCAGCTACATCTTTTGTTTTCTTAAGTATCAGTAGTTATTGTTTCCTAGCAACATATGGGACAAAATTCCATGAGGGAAAGAAACAAAAGGAAAAATCCTAACCCCCAACACTCATTTATGAGACACTTGTAACAATTTAAATTTAGGAAATACTTGCAACAACTTAAAATCCTTTCAGGTAACATTAATTTTAATACCTAAAAAACTGGAATAAGCGATAATTCCCATTTCTACAGCAACAATATTTTAGCAGATGAAAATGGCTAATTTCTGAGGAGAAAAAAAGGCTAAATGTGTTAAATCTTTCTCTTCAGAGGAACTGAATCAACATATTATTGTCCAATTATGTTATACTTAAGCAAGGATTGTAAGCATCCTGAAATCCATGTTGTTATTGAGTAGAAAAGTTACCCTTTTTTTTTTTAAGGTTGCAGAGTTCACAGCTTGGGCCAGTTGCTGCCGGGGTGGAGTTCTAACTGTTCATTGCTAGTTTTATGTTGTAATCACCTGTTAATAGTTGTTCGTTAACTACCTGTTGTTGATGGTTGAGAATTCCCCTTTTGTGTGGAGTACCACCCTGCTGCTGCCTGGAGGATGGCACCCCCGCCTCGGGACCATGAAGAGGAGGGAACAACAGGGTTGGCATGCAAATGAGGAAACCCCTCACCAAACCTAGCAAAAGCCCCTAAAAACAACGAGCCAACACAGAGTTTAGGGATCAAAGTGTTGTCTAGACGTGAGGAACAGAATCCAGTGTCTGCTGAGACCCTTTTTACCTTTCACCCTAACCTAAAAGATGTCGGCTAGAATGAGGACCCTGAATGTCAAGCCAAAAAAGCAGGAATCTTCTGGTGCTCTCGTGAAGATGGAAGCCCCAGCTCTGCCTGCAGACCAGCGGACAAAGCTGCATTTTTCCTCCTCTTCCATGCCGCTCCTGGAAGCAGTGGTGGTGTGGGCATGACCCGTCGATTCTTCCCATTGGAGCTGATTTTTAATGAAGTCATTAAAAAGGAGAAAGATCTCCTGCCCAATTTATTTCACATGTGTCTGACTGGAGGCTTTTAAAGCTAATGTATTAGATTTATTTATTTATTTATTTATTTTTTATTATATTAGCTGTTGAAGCTAACCAGATGACATTTGGATGAGTCAACACTAACCACAAAGGTATATTCAAGTTGATAAGGTCAATTGCATACCCACAGCCTGAGGAGCAGGAAGAGAAGACTACTCTGGAAGAATCCCACACTGACCTCATTTACCCATTCAGAGGTTAGGCCATGCTCCAGCAAAGGATTGCAGCATACTCTGAACTTTAAGGGCATAACTGACTTCAGCAGGGCTTTTCCCGTACAAGCAAGGCTTAAAACTATTGTGACTAGAACACCATTGAAGCAGATTCATTTGATCCTGACAGTATATAATTTGAAGATTGCTGCCATAGTGATTTTTGCTGCCATAGTGATTTTAAAGTATCAGAGGGTCCTAATGTACACAGTTCCAGAAAGTGTATGTAGTGATACTAAAGTATTACATAAAGCATAAAAATGTTGTATTGAATATTGTCACAAATATTTAATTAGCAAGTATCTTGTTGCTCCTGAAGCAGTGAATGGTTACACTAAAATGTAGGTATTACCAGAAAGCAAAAGGGAGCAATAAAAAGATGTTCATCCTCGGAAGATGGGGTTCTTTAAACCACTGAGAATGAGCATGTAGGTTTTGGAGCTGTTGGTGTTTTTTAACTTCCTTCATGGTACACTGGGTATTAGTCAATACATAGCTTTTGGAAGCTAGAATTTTTTCCTTAATCTTTGTTTGTCACGCTCATTCAGAGAAGATTTGGAATTGTTCTGTCTTCAGCACGGACTTTCTGTACCTATAACTACCATAAACTCTCTAAGCAATGTCAGCTAATGAAAATATCCCTGCTGACTTCCGTAAAGCCAGGATTTTCATCCTTTTTCCACAGACATTTGTAAACAAGTGTAACAGATTTGGAGCTTGACAATATAGTATAGCTGGATAATTGCCCTGTGTTGTATTTGAACAAGTAAGTTTCTATTCTGGCATTCCTTATGCAGCAAGATAGGGTTTTCTGCTTCTACTTCTCTGCAGTGCATTCATATTTTTTATGTAAACATTATTTCTACCAAGCTAAAAACAGGAGAGCTTTGGAACATGGGAGGATCCAGGTAAACAAAAATAATCTCTCATTAGCAAAGAAATTTTCTCAACTGTAGAGGCAGAACCCTGCTAAAATAGTGATTATTTCTTTACTGTGGGACACATTCAAAGCACACTGAGTCTTGCCACAAACTTCTATAGATTTTTAGATTAGTCTTTAATTAGTATTTACAGTTCGTTTGACTGTCTCATGATAAAGGTTTGTTTAGTAATATTGATTATGGCATGTTTAGCAACAAAATCCGAACCATGTCCATGCATACAACCCGCGTTTTGAACAAGGTTCTGTATTAATCGATGGGACTATGGTGTTCTACATTCTAGGTCTTGTCTCCCTTGGTACAGACTGAAGTATCCTTTAGCATAATCCTGGAAAAGTGGGCAGCTCAGAGCTTGGACAGGAGCACTCTTTGCTGGGTTAAGAACTGGCTTGATGGCTGGGCCCAGAGAAGTGGTGGTGAATGGTGTTGCATCCAGTTGGTGGCCTGTCACCAGTGGTGTCCCTCCAGATCTGTGGATGGGCCCAGTCCTGTTTAAGATCTTTACTGATGATCTGATGAGGGGATCAAGTCTACCATCAGCAAATTTGCAGATGACACCAAGTTGGGTGTGAAT
>JAYDZK010000113.1:50003491-50016666 GCA_034509185.1 Euphonia xanthogaster
TCTTAATAGAATTTCTTTCAACCTTATAACATGCATTTAACATTCACGAGAGCCAACATCACACTATCCATTTATTAAATCCCCCATTTTCCATTTTTGTAAGTTATTTGGCTCAAGTGACAATTCTGATTCCTTTGGGGATCCACTCATGCTTTTCATAGATCTGTTTGGCTTATTTGAAGGGGTCCTCTAGTTTGTTCTGCTTTTTCAGCACCATTACTCTTTGTGCCGTTCTGGGTATAGCCTGTTTTGGGTCCATAGGTGTTGCCAATATCAGCATACCCTGAATTACTCTTGTGATTAATCAAATTAAATAGGGCATCATACAAGGAAGAAATAATAATCCTGCCACTGTACACATGAGGAGGAAGCCTAACTTTTTCCACCACTCTATCCCCAGTAAGTTGTCCCACCAGCTGGCTTTTAGCATTGATTCCCATTTTTGGACTGGAACATGGGCTATTTTCCTGATATCTTTGGCGATATCCAGGATGGCATCCCTGTTGTCATCTATTTGCAAACAACAATCAGATATATTGAACTTCCCACAGACACCCCCTTCCTCTGCTAAGAGGTAGTCCAAGGCCAACCTGTTCTGATATACAGTGGCCCTTGTTTGTCTGTTGGTTAGATATTAATTCTAATACTAAAGCAGTTTTGTTACTTATTACTTCTTCAAATGCTCAGTCTTATGATTTGATTTAGCATATAGATCGGAGTTTGATATCCCCATCTTCCATCTTGTGCCCATGTGGCTGGCCCATACATTTCCAATATTCAATTAGGAGGACATTCCTCATTTCCCTGTTTTTGAGATCCTCCAATTAGTTCCCTTTTATCTCTTTTTAAAGCCTCAAAACCAGTACCTTAAATCTCCCCATCCTTCCCAGGTAAGAGAAAAAAGTCCAGGATGTATAATTCCCAGAGTACACCTTGCTCTCCACTGGAGGTAAAGGGAAAAACTCTCTTCCCACATATCTAGAATAGGCCATCTTGTGCTCTCCAATAGTTGTTACTTTGTTGATTGATATCTTCCCAAAATTTGGATATCTCTGGGATTTCAGCATAAGGATTCTCACCCAGATCATTGCACAGGAAGAGTCCAGTTTCATTGTTATATTTGCAATCCTTTATCATCCATTTTTCTCTGGGCCCAATACTCCATTGGTTCTTTGGGGATCCACCAAGCAAAAGTCCCTTTACTGAATTTGTATCTCTTGCAAGGGGTACTTCCTACCTTGTTAAGAAAATGCTTCCTGATGCGCCAGAGACACTCTTCCCCTATTACCATTTAACTTAAGATCCACCCTTCTGGTCGACTCTTCCCTTTCATATTTGTTCGATTCCATTTCAACAGGGGCCAAGCTACTGCCCCTCCATGGCCATTTCTCCATCATTATGGCTCCCCCACAAACCTAGCAATTAGTTATGGTTAGTTATCTGCTTATCCTTTCCCCTAAGTCCACAAACAGGCTTTTCCCTAATCTAGGGATTCCTATTTCATGTTGGATTTGTCTAAGGTTAGATCGCTGTACGTGCTTTTTTGTCTTACTTGCTACCTGCTCTTTCACCAAATCCTGGGCCCCACCCTGGAGGACAATTGTAAAACAAACCCACCTTTCCCCTTCTGGACATTTACTTTCCAACCGCTGACCACCTTGTCCTAGATTTTCTGCAACCCAATATTTCTGTCTGTTAAGTGTACAAGTTTCTAGTTTGGATGGGTCATAACAGTATCTGTTGGTGTGGGAATGGACTGTGAAAAAAGAACCTAGAATTTTTATTAGGTAAAGTGATTGGTAACATTTGTAACAAGAATTTTGTTTGGATTCCAGGAAGGAAAAGACAATTAAGGAGTAATAGACAAAAAGGAAATTATGGAGGTCTGGTGTGGCTTTTACCCCCACCTGCCATGCCTATGGGGTTGCTACCCATAGCAGGTTTATATAATCTTCTTAGTGGCGAGTGCGGGAGCCAACCTGGTCTTGTGTGGTATTCATATACTCTTTGAACAGAGAGAGACATAATTCTCTCTCCCAGGATTTTTCCTGGGGAAGGCAGTGAGAAAGCTCAGAGACAGAAGAGAAAACAATTCTTATTTTTACTTGCTACTCCTGTTGTTTGGCACATGTGGAATGTGTTGTGGAGACTGTTTACTGAAGAGGAGTTTGTTAATTGGAGTCTGGTGATGGTTGTTTGGACTGATTGACCAATTGTGTCTAAGCTGTGTCTTGACTGTCTGGAAAGGGTCATGGGTTTTTCTTTAGTATAGTATAGTGTAGTATACTATAGTATTAGTATAGTATAATATAATATAGCTTAATTAAGCATTTGTTCAGCCTTCTGAATCACGGAGTCAGAGCACATTATTCCCTATGTTGGGGGCGCCTGATTCAATAGTCTTGCCTGAGTGTACCCTTCAATCCATAGCCTGCAATATCCTAACAAGCCTAGAAGCCTTCTAAAGTCCCTCTTAGTTTTCAGCCACAGAAGTGAGACTATTCCTGTAATTCTCTCAGGATTCAGTTGCCAGCTCCCTTGACAAATTATCTGTCCTAGGTATTTTACTTCACGTTTTACAAATTGAAGCTTTCCTTTTGATACTCTAAGACCTTGGTTTTACAGAAAATTTAATAACACTATGGTGGACTCGTGGAGTCCACCATCTTTCTTTTCATCCTCTCCTGAGAGAAGTAAATCATCCACATACTGGATAAGTTTTATTTCAGGTGTGGTGGGGAAAAGTTGCAGTACTTCTCCTAGTGCTTGTCAGAATAAATTTGGGGATTCAGAAAATCCTTGGGATAACCTTATCCACCTAAATTGTTGCTTTCTCCCTGAATTGGGGTCTTCCTATTCAAAAGAAAATATATACCAACTTTTCTCTTCTAATGGACAAGCCCAAAAAGTATCTTTGAGGTCTATCACACTAAACCACTGATGCAATGGGGGAATATTACTTAATAGCATGTAGGGGTTGGTCACTACTGGATATTGATACACTGCTCTTTTATTCACCTCCCTTAGGTCTTGGACAAGCCAGAAAGTTCCATCTGACCTTTTTTACTGGCAATATGGATGTTTTACAGGGTAACATACACGGTTCTAAAGTCCGTTCTTTAAGCAATTCTCGGGCCACTGGCTGCAGTCCTCGTCTGCCTTCCAAGGAGAGCAGGTATTGCTATACCCAAACTGGGTGGTCTTCATCAGCTATTTTTATTATTATTATAGGAGCCATGTTTAACTTGCTTCAATTTCCAGGCTTTGTTCACAATATTTCTTGAACCCTTTCCTCATCTTCCTCTCTTAGTCTGAGAAGCTTAATGACCATTTTCCCTTCCTCTGAGAGCACTCCAATGCCTAACTGCAACTGCAAATCCTGCCCCAATAAATTGCATCCTGCCTCTAGAACAGAATATAGAATAGAATATCCCCGATTCCTAGTTTATTTGTCCCTTCAAACCTTACTTGTTTTATGACTAGTGCATTCTACCCTTCCCCTTTTGCACCCCCTACTTGCACTATATTTTGGCTCTTCTCACATCCCTTTGAAATTTTACAAACACAAGTTCTTTCAGCTCCCGTGTCTACCAAGAATTCAAACTCCTCCTTCTTGGGTCCTATTTTTAAAGTTATCAAATGGTACTTTGTCCCCAGGAGGTAAAGCCCCTGACACTCCTAATCTTCCACCTTACCAGGAGGTAAAGCCCCTGGCACCCCTAATCTTCCACCTCCCACTCTTGATCAGTTTTAAAAACCTTCTGGTCCCTTTCTCTTCAGGGACATTTTCTCTTAAAATGTAAATTTTTCTTGCAATAAAAATGAATCAGTCCTAGGTTTCCTGATTCCCTGATTTCCTTCTTAGGGATCCTGTCCCAAGGAATCATATCCCACTGGATGCCCCCTATATTCCACTTATCCTTTCCCAAGTGGGGTCCCTTTCTCTTACAAGGGTTGATCCTTGCATGCTGGCTTCCTTCTCTAATGATGGTTACTGTTCCTCTGGCCTTTCCCTTCACTTTCTCCTCATCCATCCTGATACATGCTTTCTGTGCTTTCTTTAAGAGATCCTGTAATCCATCCTTTTTACATTTCCCTTTCTGTACAGACAATCAATTATGAAGCCCACCTCCCTCCAGGCAGCAAAACAATGAAAAACCTGCCTCCCTCCCTCCAGGCAACCAATCACAAGTCACTTCTACACCTTGCAACAAAACCCTGCCTCCCTCCAGGCAGCCAACCACCATCCCCACAACAAAAACCCTCCTCCCTCCAGACAGCAAATCACAAGTCCCAGTAACAAAAACCTGCCTCCCTCCAGGGAGCCACGATCAAACAGCAACACAGCAATAGAGTACTTTTTATTTCAGTGTTCACTTCCAATCATCACTCACCATATGACACAGTCCAATCTGGGCCACTTGTCCAAGCCCTGCTAGTCAAGTGAACCCCAATTCAGACCTCATCCCTCCGTCTCCTCTCACAACCCCCAATCCTGTCTCACAACTCTTGATCCAGTGTCCTCCCTGAAGCTCCTATTCAGACTTAATCCCCGCTTTCACTCTAAAATTTTGTCTGATGCTCTTGGGTTTTTGAGGATCCCCACCCGCAATCCTCAATATGGCAGTTCCAGATGTGTGTAATCTGGCTAGTCCAGATTCTCTTGGTTAGAGGGTATGGATCCCCCCCAACCCTCAATCCTACAAGCCTAATTAGTTCCACACCTTGTCCCTATTTGGGCATGTTGTGTTATCCACTCCAACTATCCAACCGCCCCTTTGCGTTCTGCCTCTTGCAGCCTGCTGCTTGAACTGTTATCTTTTGAGAGTTTCCTAACATGAGGAAATCTCATCTACTTCTGGCCAAGTGCCTCTTTAGGAGGTTATTTGCCACATCTCACCTGCAGTCTAACACACCCCAAATACACCCAACCATCCTTAAGCTCTGACAGATCCAGATCCTGTGCAGTACTGGCTGGAGCTGAGGTTCCTGTACTCAGATTACAGGCAATCTGACCAACGTGATTCCATTTCCCTAACCACCTTCCTGGCTTCTTCCCAAGCTATTCTGAGGCTCATTCAGTCTCCACCTTTCACTTAGTCTACTCGCTGGCCAGTCTCCTCGCAGAGATATGGATGTCCGGTCTGTGTCTCACACACCAATAAAGCTCCTGGATTCTGCCTCTGCCTTCCACATGCACCATTCTCGTAATATTCCAGATCTTGTTGTGCACGAAAAGGTGGTAGATTTATTTCCGCAGTTTTCAGGGGGCCTTTATCCTGTTTCCCGCTCTTCTCTCTCCTTATTTGATCCCTTGTTGTCCTTGGGGTGTTGACCTACAAAATCACTGATGACACCAGAAGAAGCCAATCAAGCCGCCAAAATCGGCAGAGTGCGCCTCTCACCTGAAATCTGCTAGCGCCACGGAGACAAGTTTTCATCCCCAAGAAGCCCTCAGTTGCAAGAAATGATGCCTCACTTTTAAAATTTTAAAAATGTTTATTAAACCACAACAAGGGACTGAATAAGGAAAAAGGGACAGTGCTGGGTGCTTAGCTGCAGCCAGAGGCATACCGCTCACACCCTTAACAATCCTTATACATGCTGTTGACAAGCCAAACCCTGGTAAGCCAATCCCCTTCTAAGCCAACCCTCCCCACTCCTGCCTATGTCACACTTCTGACCCGTCTCCTCCTTTGTCCTGCCTCTTGGAGTCTGTGCAGTCCTTCGTGCTTCTGATTTCCCAATAGTTGGAGATCAACTTTCAACATTACAAAATTCAGATTAAAACCACCAGATCTTAATAGAATTTCTTTCAACCTTATAACATGCATTTAACATTCACGAGAGCCAACATCACACTATCCATTTATTACAAAGTGGTTGCACAGCAGCTCCATGCCTGCTATGTGCCTGTCCATAGGGCAAATGTTTAGTTTAGGGCAAATGTGGGAGAAAGCCTCCAAAGGGGTTCCTCTAGAAAGTAGATTCAAGCCACCCCTACAACAACTGATTTGGGAAAATATTTCCCTGAAGAAAAGTGGAAAAAACCTGTTTATTTAACAGGCAAAGCATTCACCAGCACAAAAAAAAATGAACATTAAACAATAAAACTTCTCACCACTCCATAGAGATGACAAACTCAGTCCCCTTCGTGGACTGCAGCTCAGCTCACTCAGTCCGTTATCCGTCCCTCCGGAGGTGGGTGGTCTGGTATGAAAGCAAAACCAGAGAGATACTCCAAGTCAGAAATACAATTTATTAGGAAAAGGGAAAAGAAAACCAAAATACATGCAATAATACAAAAGAAAAAAAAATACTTACAAAGTCAGAATACAACCTGACACCCTGTTGGTCAGGGTGTTGGTAGCAGTCCAGTTGGATTGGTGGCTGCAGTCCTCCTGGAGTGGCAAATGTGGTTCTGTTGGAGCAGTGATACTGTAGAAAGTGATACTGTAGTCTTCCTCTGAAGATCCAGGGGAAAACACAGCCATTCCTCTAGGAATCCAGTGGAAAGACTCACTGCTCTGTCCCAAACCCCAGACTATATCCAGGTGGGGATGCTTAGCTCCTCCCACCTGGGCAGAGCATCTCACAATGGGCAGTTATTCTAATGAGTCATGCAGTGGGTCCTTGATTGCCCATTAAATAGAATGTGGCAAGACATTGATGGGCCCATTAACAGGAGATAAGAAAAAAACAATGCCCCTCCCGGTTTCAGCAGCTCTTGAGGATGGGAATAGAATACATCTTTATATTGTAACCTAGGACAGTGGGAAATGCCAAGGCCCTGGGCAGGCCGTGGTGGCCACAAATGTGAGCTCCCAGTGCTCTTCTGGCTTTTTGAACAGTTCCAAGAAAAAGAAAACCACAGCCCAGGGAACTTCTCTGCCTCAGCTAGCTAAAAACTAACTGAAAAGCAAAGGAGAGCTCTCTCATGCCCTCTGTCTGTTCTGCAGACAACACAGTCTGCGAGAAGGATGTGGGGGAGAAAGTGCAGTTTTTCATAACAAACTCCATGCTTCTTCTCTCCCCAGCTTTGCTCTAGGAACCAGGCAAAATTTATTTCTGTGCTAAACAGATGAATGGGGATGCAAGCGTTATAAAGTCACCCCAGGACAGAGCCTCGCTAGCAGACAGGATACTTCCTAGTCCTAAATGTAAAACAACTCTCCTGTGTTTTAACTTGAACATTCTAGAGAGACAGTGAAGTCTTAGAACCTGCATGCATAGATAGACTCACTGGCACCTATCTGCTAGAGAAATTGGATGAAAAATCTTTATTCAAAGTCAGCATATCTACTTCAAGGGTATCGAGATTATGTCTAAACCTTGGCCAGTTGTACTTTTTTCTTTAATCTTTGTAATACACATCACCTCCATGATGACATTTCTAAGTCTGTATAACCTCTAAAAGATTTATCTTTATGCACTATATTTTTCTTAGACAGGTGGTCAAGAAAGTCTCAGAGGATATAAATTACATACTTCAGATCACCTGAGAAGTCTGCAACAAGGCAGGACTTTGGCATTACCCTTTTTTGGCCCCTCATCTGCCTGTTTTCAGAGAATCAGAAATATAACATATACAAAGAGCAAATTGCCTGGAGAAATACAACTTCAATTACCAATATTTACATGAATGGTTTTGCCATCCTATTCTGGCAGGATATTTCACCCTTTCAGCTCCTCTCTGCTTCAGTTTAAGAATACTTGACTTTGCCAAAACTTTGGGGCCTTTCTGTCTACAAAGTAGATTGTACATGTGAATATAACCAGGGGCTGACAGTACAGGAGCTCCCTCATCATTTGTGAGGCAGATGAGGCTGTGCACTCTTTGGCTTTAGATATATAAACCTCTTGCTTAGTAGAAAATGGATATATTTTCTCTAATGTAAATAAAACATTTCAACTTCTGCCTATGACCTCAAAGATTTGAAAAATCAAAATGATCCATTAAGGAAATGAAATGATCTTTAAAAAGCTAATCTACTCAGCTCTGTTCTCCTGGAATTTAAGGAAGGGAGATAAGCAACAGAATTCTCTTTTCTAGCCATGACATGAAAGTATATAAAATGAGAGAAACTAAAATAGTTGCTAACTCTCACAAGAAGAAACATAAGAAGAGTGTCAGATAACTTACGCATTGCTTCAGGGACAGAAGGATTATGTTTCTGTGCTTGACAAAATTGTCTCTACCTGGACAGATTGTGTCATCCACATTAAGGGGAACATTGCTAGATTAATTACTGAGGTCTACAAAGCAGTCAGTGACACTACTGTCTAAACATATTCAGTGTGGAATGACATTTAAATCAGGGAGAAAAGAACCTGTAAGACTCTGAGGGCTGCAAATCTTTCCAGCTATTTTGGAAGTACCAGTTTTTCCCATATGTCATACCATCACACTGTTCCTAACAGAAAGTCTGGTTGCAGTCCAGTTACCTCTGTAGCAGGAGTAGCAAGGGACTAACTCATTGCAACTGTTTTTATCTAGTGCAACCAATGGTCCAAAACACTTTAGCGAGATTCCTGAATGTGTGGTATCAAGGCATTTCAGAATGAAGATGCTTCAGTTGAATTTTAACATTGAAGCTACAATATTTAACAGCTGTCCTGCTTTCCTAAATTTTCCTAAGTATTATTTGATTTCTATAATGGAAAAAAAAAAAAAAAAAAGGATGTCTCAGTAAAATAATACAGTTTGGCAAAATCAAGGCAATATTATTTTGACTTCCTTTATTTTTCTGTCTTGCTTTTAGAGTTCAAAAAATTCCAGCCAAACCTACCATTTTTGCTCCAAAAAAGAAAAAAAACAGCTTATAAAAAGGCATTTTCAAGAAGAGGTCTCTGTCAGCCTTTATACAGATATTAGGTCACTGCATTGTACACAGCTCCGCCCCTTAAATTTTCAACTTGTAAATATCTGCTGAAAACAGAGGTCAGAACCACTGATGAAGGGAGCAGCTTGCGTAACAATAACACGGTGTGGACTAGAAAAGTCTGTATCATTTTTTGAGACTGACAGTATAATTTTTAGTAGCCATTAATCCAACCTTTGCAGGTAAAGCAGAATATAATGTCAACAATTACAATTCTGTTAGCATAAAATACCATCATCTACCCCTTAGGTGCCATACATCACTCCTTGCCATGCCTATGCATGGTGACTACGCCTCTCCTAAAAAAATAACTAGCACTGACAAAGTCATTAATATTCACTGACATTGTCAGCCAGTTTTCTCTGCTGAGATTTAACTAATTGAAGACAGCAGCACTTGGGAAGGAACAGACAATGAGGATTATACATTAGCTGTCCAACTGCAAGCAGCATTCCCTCAAATAAGTGAGGATGTAAATACATACTCCAGAGCTGCCATCCTGTAAGAAGGTGCTGCTGCCAATTCAAGCTGCTACACAGGATAAAGAAAGACAAGACCAATTGCTAGCTGAAGTAACCTAGCTGCAAACACCACACACCTGTTTGCTACCTTGATTCTTCTGAACAAAAACAAGTCAGGCTGCAGCCTGAGCTCAGTGACCTTGCTAGCTAAGCCTCACATATGAACATGAGTGCAACATCAGCAGTCCAGGAAGTCCTTCAGGCTCAATTTAAATTTTATCACAGCCATGATTTAAAAACATCATTTGCTTTAATCAGTATAATTGTCAGAGTGCAAGTGCACAGCTAGGGGTGAGTAATGTGAAAAACACAGTGTAGAAGATGGAAAATCTTCTAAGTGGTCCAAAACACTTTGCTGTCACTCACCAATGCCAAGGTGTTGCATTTTTCTTTTTGCAATAAATTTTCTTCCTAGTCTTTGCAATTGCTTTTTATGGTTTGCCAAGAAAGAAGAGAACACAGATAAATGTTTTGAATCATAAAGCCTAGTTTCAGGACTTATATAAGTGGGTACGACTTATACTAACAGATTGTTTCTGGTTTTCCCAGTTATTTATCTGTATAAAAACAAAAAAAATTCTATTCTGGAGCTGTTTTCCTTTCCTTTTTGCACAGCCATTTTTTCTTTTATTCTTTTGTTGTTGTTGTTTCATTTTGTTTTATTTTTTGAGAGTTTTTTTGTTTTGTTTTTTGTTTCATAGCTGCCAAGTCTTGCACAGTTCTACGTGTGAATTTATGTAAATTTCAGAATGTGCTAATTCACATATTTGCAAATTGGCAAGTGATTGGCAAACATGCAAATGAGTTCATTTAGCCATTTTTCTCTTTTGTTAAAATGTAGTTTAGGATCAATACACCCTTCTCCAAGTTATGGCAATGGGGAGAATGTAATGCAATTGCGTGGGTCTTGTAGTGGTTTGGCTTAGTGTAAACATGTGCCCTGGGTATGGGAAGAATACTAAAAAGATCTCCAGATGTGGTATAGAAGACATCAGAGGAGTACTTAGAACAGCTGCAGATATATCAGCAGTAAATGAATGTGGATGTGATCATGTTTAGAGTGGTCAACAGCTGAAATGTCTCAGGATGCAAGGCAATTCTGGCTGTGAAGGGACATAAAAAGCTGCTTTCATTGCAAAGGGTCAGCAGTTTGGAATACAGTTGATGACCCCAGATGAGGGAAAGATGGTCTGACAGGGGAAGGGTATGGATTGGAAGGTATGGTGATAAAAGCCACCTTTTGATTCTTCTGGTAGAGCCTAAGATTTTGCTCTAAGATGGGCAAACAGGAAATGGAGTAGGAGTGGATATATCTTAACACCCAGACTCCACTTGGCTGTGGCTGCTTGGAACTAAGTAGCTCCTTTGGCACCTGTCTCTCAAGAGCTCCTGGCAGTAGCTGAAAATTGCAAGTCACAGTGAGGGTAAGACATAGCTACTGCATGGGGGCGAGCCATGCCAAATGTTTGGTGGTAGGCAACCACCAAATTTTTTCTTAATTTTCCCTCTTACCAATAGTAACTTACTGCTTTTTCATGAAGGGTAGCATCTCATGGAGAAAATGCTACTCTCCAGTTTTTCCACTATTCACAGCAGAGAAAAGCTGGGTGCAAAATGTGTGCTGCTGAACTAAGTTACACCAGAATTTCCAAGGTTTAGGGCAACCTCTCATCTTCTCCCTCTATTTACCTAAGCCAGAAGACACTTGAAGCCCTTGAACATTATCTGCCAAATCATGCTTTTCATATTAAGAAGTTCCCAATGACTGCTAGTTCCAGCCAGCACCAGTTGTGTCACTTTATCTCAAAACTAACATGTTTGTAGAAAGTTATACCACATCTAAAAGTGAGATGCCTGGTAATTTTGGGTGACAAATTCAGCAGAGAGCAGAAGTAAAAGGTTAAACAAACCAGGATCAAGAAACAAAACAGGGAAAAAAATGCCAGAGAAAGTGTACAGTTTATCTTCAAATAATCTAGGGCAGCTTGCCCTAGAATTATCTAAATTAGCTTCATAACCTTCTTTCGTATGGAAATATTGTATGAATTATAATCTTTCTGTGGCACTCAGGTAGTTAAATCCACACAATTTGCTTTTTGAAGCTTGGATTTCGCTGACTTTATTTCAAGCAATCAAAAGTATCTAATTTGCATTCACATTCACATTAGTGGCCCATATGTTAGCCCTGTTTAAAAGCTATATGCTGCATTCATTATGAAATACTTGGCTTCCTAGCTTTATCCTTTTGCTTTGAAATTATTATGATAATATCGCAACTCTTCTTTTTAGGCTATTTTCACATACAAGGGATTTTGTGAGATTTTATTATTTTTCAAAGTATTCCAAGGGAAGGGCTTTTAAAATTTTGTTTACAGTGTTATATGGGAACTTGCAAATTGGCAAAATATCTTTCTGCCATCATTTAATGCAACCATGTATTATTCGTCCTACCTAAAATTTCATTAAAATATCAGGAGTTTGGTTGATCTCTGCATAAGATTTCAGATCACATTCAACATCATTAATGCTCTTCACAGTTCATCATGCTATTCACTGGACTAAATCAGTATTTCATTATGATAAAATTTAGCTTCATTACATTATTGCTCTTAAGTTTCTTTTTCATTATAGAACACATAGTAAGGCATTTGCTTTTTAAGGAGTTTGCAATCCAAATGCAATAAAAGTAAATTCACAGAACTAAAAAACCTTAGTCATTATCAGATGAAATACCCTGCCTATGGTCACATAAAGACTGACAGACGCAATAATTAAATCAAGGTCTTCCAGGATGTCCTGCTCTGCCTAGGATAGAAAACCACCTACTATATACTTTTACCTGTCTCATCAAATCATTACTTTTCAGTACTTGCTATCATGCATGCATTAATACCATCACCAAAGTTTTACTTCCAGAATAATGTTTGTATTCTCTGGCTTAACTATTGAACATCTAACTCTCATGGTTTGAGACACAAACCCTATTTCTTCCCATAGGAAAACACTGATAGGTAATTTCCCCTTGTAGACTGACCCTCATACCCCTGAAAACTTGAAAGATAAACTCCTTTCTCACCTGAATGTTCACTGTAGCTTCTAACATTTGGAAAATCCTTTCCCCCTTTCTCCAGAGAGCTTTGGAAGCTCTCTTGACATCCTAGAAGGTGAAAAATAACGAATTTTCTGCTACAAAATGGACATCATAAAAGGGTATCTGTTGAGTATGAGGCAAATAACCTGAAGTAAACACCTCAAAAGAAAAACAAAAGAACAACAACAAAACTCCATTAAAAATCTAGTAATCATTAAAAAAAATTACATCCTTCATTTGTCTTAAATCTTTACATGAAATCTGTTTAAGAAAGAGTTTATTGGATGGGTGAAAGAGAAGCAGGTTGATTAAACAAATTGTTTCTCAGGTTGGTAGTTTAAAATTATTAGGTTTCTCAAACTCTTGCTTGAGTCAGTTTCAACCTGACACCATTAGCAAATTTACATAGTACTCCTGAGAATGAATTGTTCTTAATGGTCAAACTCATTTACAATTACTTCCCAAGTAAAAGGACTGCACCTATTCATAATAACAGTTGCATATGGGAGGAGCATGAATGGAAGCCATTGGGTTATGACAGCCCCCATAATGAAATCAGAAAATCAAGGAATAATCTTCAAATCCCACCTGGTCATGGAGAAATCTGAGATGAGACCTTGAGTATAGAAGGGAAGGGAAGGGAAGGGAAGGGAAGGGAAGGGAAGGGAAGGGAAGGGAAGG
>JAYDZK010000113.1:50016766-50045123 GCA_034509185.1 Euphonia xanthogaster
GCTGCGGGGGGGTGGAGGGGGTGGGGGAGGGGTGGGGTGTGGGGGGGTGGAGGATGTGTCCCAGCAAGTGCAGGGTGCTGAGTTAAAGTGTAGTGAAAAAGGCGGAGGCAATGGCAGGAAACAAAGGAGCGGCAGCTGGGTTCCTTCCTGCAAGGAACTGCTGCACACAGCTGTGGAGATGTCGTTGGGAAGGGGAAGGAGTTGGGGTCCCAGGTTTTTCCCCCTGAAGCACCTGAGTAGATGGTGATGGTCCTTTCCAATGTGATTGGGTGTTCAAAAGTCCCTTTCTTACAAGCAAAGGCTCACCCACTGTAAGGAAGAAGCAGTAAGGGGGCTGGATTCCCTGGTTGCAGTGAATTCTCCCTGTGGTAGCAGTGCGAGTGAGAGAGAGTGAGGAGCTGAGCCCAGCCCTTCACCACTCAGCCAAAATCCTACAGTATCTCTGCTCTTCCCAAAAGAAAACCTCCCTGGTGTTATAGATACATAAAATATTGGCTTTTTGCAAATACTAAAATGGATTTTATATGTGTGGTATTAAAGTAACTTTGTTATAAAGATATAATTTTTTATTTCTGTTGATAATTAAGCTTAGACATAATAGTGAAATTGCTGTTATAAGTATGCTTGTATTAAAATGCCTGCTTGGATGGGATAACATCCAATTAACATATGATGAAGACACCTGCTACAGGTATGCCAACTATCAGCACTCACCGTCTGAAGACAGTGTGAGCTAGGGCCCATAACTGAAGGTGATGGTAAAAAAAGACTAAAACCACAACCAAGGAATACGCATGCTCTAAAAAGGCAGATCTGAGGAGGAGCTATGCTCACCAGTTCTTGGAATATGTAAACTTGTTTGGAGAAAAGTTTACTATGCATAATTGTTAATGAACGTGTAACAGGCTGATGCAATAGAAATGGTATATAAAGGGTGTTTCCAAAATAGCAGTGCTGTAGGCTGAGTGCCAAGATGCACCCAGCCTTGCTCTGTGGTCTTTGTCTCCTATTGTACTTTATTAAACTTTTAAATTTTCACAGGAGACTGAACCTGATGGCTAAGAGAGCAACCAACTGCATCCTTCCCCCCACCTTGGCCACTTCTTTTGTCTCTTAATTACTGGTTGTTACCATCTCTTAGGATAAGAAATGGGACAAAATTCCCTGAGAGAAAGAAAAAAGGGGGGAAATCCTAACTTCCAACAGTCCTTAAAGCAATTTTTAATCATGGCACAGTCACACAGAAACAGCTTGAGATCAGGCTGGGTACTTCTGAGGAGGGACCCTGAACCAAGCAATGTCTAGGCTTTTGTATCCTCACAGTCTATGCACACAATAGTGTGGGGCTTTCCTATTGAGCCATCAGCTCCCTCCCACCATACCTCTTCGTGGCAGGTCACCTGGCTGGTGCCAAGGCCCTCTAAAGCCCTTTGTTATGCAAGCACTTGACAGCTCATTTCTGGGGATCCCACCATTTCCTCCCAGCCAAAGCACGATCTGCAGCTTGCACTGCACTACAGCAGCTCATTGAGCTACCCCCACTAGGTGTATTCTTGAATATGTCCCATGTGCCTTTTACTCCAGAATGGGACACGCTTGCCTAGTCTTCCATGTCAAGGTGAAATAATTTCTGTGTTAGGGAGAAAATGACAAGACTCAATATTGTTCAGCAGAACAGAGAGTAATAGTATAAAACTATTTTACATAAGGTGCAAGTCAAATGTAAACATTCTGATAGCAAGGCACTGGTAACATATAAGAGCTAGCCCAACACAAATTCATGGTGCTTTATAAACCTTCACAGTCTTGCAACGCACTCCCTACTGGCATTAAGATATTACAAGGCCAGTGCCAGGAAAATTCCAACATTCACAGAAAGAGAGATTAGCCCTCTTTTAGAGAACAAAAAAACGGAATACACAGATACCTAGCCCAAAGTCATCTATCAGCATAGCCAAGACAGCAACCGTCCCAGCTACCTCCCTATCTTATGCTTAAACCTCTTGACTGATCTGCTCTTCTGGTGACTTTATTGATTTTGCATCGCCTGTTTTTTGCTAGCAGTAGGGGTACGGAGGTGTCTCCTGTGAGAAGCTACTGACAGCTTGTTCCATGTCTGGCTGAGCCAATCCCTGGTGGCTCCAAAGACAGATGTGCCACTGGCCAAGGCTGGACCAATTAGAAGTGGTGGTAATGTCTCTGTGGTTAACAGAGAAATCAAAACAAAAAGTTTTAATTCTGACCAGAAAAGAACAGAGTGAGAACATGTGAGAAGAACACTGCAGACACCAAGGTCAGTGAGGAAGAAAGAGGAGGAGGAGATAGTTCAGGTGTAAAGGCCCAGATTCCTCTGCAGTCTGTGGTGAAGACCATGGTGAAGCAGCTGTGCCCCTGTAGCCCAAGGGGGTCCACTGGGATGCATAGATTCTCCTGCAGCCCATGGAGGAGCCCCACATTGGAGCAGGTGGATGCCTAGAGGAGGCTGTGAGCCCACAAGAGACCCATGGAGTGAGGAGCCCTGCTCCCATGCTGGAGAAGCCTGTCCCTGAAAGACTGCACTTCATGGAAGAGTGACCCATGCTGCAGCAGTTTGAGTGGTACTGTTGCCCATGGGATTGCAGCTGTTGCTCGTGAGATGGATTGACATTGGAGAAGTTCATGGAGAGCTGTCTCCTGTGGGAGGGACCCTATGATGCAGCAGGAGAAGGACTCCTCTCCCTGAGCAGCGGGAGAGGCCTTGGGTGATGAAATGGCCATAACCCCCATTCCCTGTTTTCTTGAACCACTGGGGTAGGAGGTAGAGCTGAGAGGAGGGAAGGGTGGGAGGAAGGTGTTTCTGAGGGTCTTACTTTTACTTCTCGTCATCCTGCTCTGATTTTTTTTAGTAATAAATTCACTTCATATCTCTAAGTTGAGCCTGTTTTGCCCATGATGGTATTTGATGAGTAATCTCTCCTGGTCCCTATCTCAACCTATGAACCTGTGAAATAAATTTTCTCTCCTCTGTCCAGCTGCAGCTAGCAGTGAGTGACTGGCTTTTGTGGGTGCTTGGCATCCAGCCAGTGTCAACTCACAACACTGACAGACTCTATGTGGATCTCTGCCTGCTAAGTTGCATATCTGTCACCATGAAAGAGGCATGGAAAAGGAATGCATCATTGGAGTCAGCAAATGTGTCAGCTCTAACTCTGAGCAGTCCATTTGTTGTGCACCTTACAAATTTTCCCCACTATAAAGAATGAAGAATTAATTCAAAAAAGCTGGTGCCACATCAGTCAGTGCCAGCTCAGGGGCTTTAGGTAGCCTGAGTCTTCCCCAAAGCATGCAACACTGTGAGGACCTGTAGACTAATCATTCTCTGTTTCCCTAGGAAGTGAGCTAAAGGAGGTGAGCTTCTACCCCACAGTCACTGACTGGGAGTATGCTTTGTCTTGTTTGCATACAAACATTGTATACAATGTTTGCCAGAGTTTGACCTCTATGCATTGAAAGATTTACTGAAGGATTATAACAGTTATTTCCTTCCTTCCAGGATTTTTTTCTTAAGTTCTCCTAAGAAATATTCAATTCCAGATTAATTGCAGGGGGGAAGGAAGAGGAACAACAAGAAGTCCATTTTTATTCTCCTTGAATTAGAAACATGAATTTTCTTCCCCTCCTACTGATTCACCACTCAGCATTCAGCTAAGATGATCACTGAAAAAGGAAAAGCAAATGAACAGTGATGTTTCTTGGGGTATGAAATACTTTACGATTAAATAAGCTGCTGAAGACTATTGTACCAATCACCAGTGATTGGTAGCTTTTCTGCTAAGTTGCAAATGAATTCAGCACAGGACAGCATTCCAAATTGCTCTTACAAGGTTTCCTTTATTATTTTTATTTGGTTATGCTCTGACTCTCATCCAGAATTGTACTTAATGCCCTCATCTGAGGTTGTTGAAATGGCACCCCATGGCATAGCGTGACAGTGAAAGGATATTGCCTTTGGAAGCTGCTAATGGTCCATGAAAAGAAAACAGCATAAAACAGGAGAGCAGTTGTTCCAAAATCATAAAAACAAAAATCTTTACATTTTTAGCTCATCACCTTCCCATTGTCAGAGGATTAAGAATGGGAAGAACATAGTTTAGAGCTAATGAGGACTTGCGGATCCAGATGGGTTACAAGACAAAGATACAATAATGAAAAATGCTGCATTTTATGAAACAAAACTGTTTCATTTTTTTAACTTTTACTTGCCTCTCAATGTTTGCCATATAACATTATCCACAGGGCATCATTATTTCCAAGGATGGGAGAGATAGATGAGTAAAGTGTACAAAATTAGTAGAAAGGGTTGTAAGGGTCAAGCCAATCAAAAAAAAGCCTCAGTCCTGGTTACTCTGACTTAGACAGATACTTCAGTAACCCCCAATGACAATGTGACATTCAAAAGAAACACTCTACCTCAATTTTTATAAGCTTAGGAGTACAAAAAGCGAGGAAGGCCTAATTCCTCAGTGACTCTACCCTAGACTTACCTGCAAAATACTCCAGCAGGAGCACTGCAAAGGCAAAACAATAATCACTTGTCCACTGCCAACAGGCAAGCTATGAGCATATATGCATTTTAAGAAACCCATTTGTCTTAATTCTCCCAACGTGGTAGGTTTCCCTCACTGTGGAACACAATTGTACAGGTAAAAAAAAAGAAAAATCAGAAGTTACAATAGTAATGGGTCATGCATTTAATTACTCTCTCCCTACTCACAAGAGATCTTCCTTCATTTTTAGCTTATTCCTGTTGTTGGAAATTATATAACTCTTTAAATTTTGAGTAACTTTAAGACAAACTTCCATGGGTTTGTTTGTCTTTGCCGGGGTAGGGACTGGACAGGGGAGGAAATGGAGGTTTACCTTCAAAAGACTGTTTACCGTGGGTTTGAGTTTTGCTGGGTGAGGCCTGATAAGGCTCAATCCTAGGAAGAAGATTCCTAAATTCTGAGGGTTTAACATCTACATGTTGGGAGTAGCCAGAAGACGCAGGGGAGATAACTGGACATTAACAGACATTAAGACCTGGTGTAGTAGGAGACACCTGATCAGGGAAAAGATTGATAAGAGAACCAAAGAATGAGAACCAAATTAGCATTGAAGCCTAAGGAATCAATAACCAATAAGAGATCAAATACTAAATTGTGTAATGTAGAACCAATGAACAAGGATTTCTTTGTATTTCTTAACATATAAATATGTGGAAAGTCTGGTAAAAAAGCATGGGTGGATGGAGCTATTTCCATGGCACATCCTGACCAGAATAAAGTAATGCCTGATTCTCTGACACTCAGAGGAATAGTGTTGGAGGCATTTTTCTTCTTTCTGAATTTCAGTGATATTATGGCCATCATAAGTTTTAGCACCTGATTCTGCATCCCACAGACCACAATAATAATAAGGCACTAGCTAAACCCCTTCATGTTCCCTACCAGTCTACCGATTTATTCCGTGTAGGAAAAAACAAGTAGATACTGACTTCTTGGTCACAGAATAATAATATCAAGTTTGTGCGGAAAATCATGCTGTGAAAAGTTGTTGTCCAAAGAAGACAGAGTCCTGCAACTTTATTTTGGAGTCTATTAAACCTGTGTATTTTTCTCTGAATTTCAAAAGTTCAGACTGTGTTCAGCTCTGCAGCAAATAAGTGTGGTTTGGTGTTCATTAAGACCCCCACACCCATTCTTCCAGAACCCGACTGGTCCTTTCAGAGCAAGTTATTTTTGAAGACATTAGCACCCATTTGTCCTAACATAATGGATTCTTTCTGTCCGAAGTTACTTTAACATCTGTCCACCTTGCAGTGTATTTCACTACAAGGAAAATACAACATCCTTTCAATATAACACTTACTTAAGTAATTTACTACCATAAAATTTGCCATGTTTTCTTTCCCTCTCCAAACAGGAAAATGATAAAACAATAATAACAATAATTAGAAGGAGAAAACTTTGCCACAGGACACAGTTACATTTACTGATTTCCCAGTAGAAATGAATTCCAAACAAATTTACATTTTACACCTAAAGAAGATATAAATAATTCATGTTCTTATATCATGAGTACTCTGCATGGCATACACTGGGATACCTGCAACTTTTCAGTTTACTGGTTTAAAATTTTAATTCAGGAAGTGATTATCATGTTATTTTGTGCTTCTGTTCCACTCTGGTAATGTAATAGTCTTCAACTGATTATGTTCAATTAAAATGTATACAGTTTTACCATTCCTAATTTTCTAGCTTTTAATTTAATTGCTGTAGGCTTCAATTTTGCTTATGTACTATTAACTCACCTTGCTCACTGATTCTGCTCTCAGAAATAAGAAAAGACTACTCCATAAAGACTGCAAAACAGGGTTTCACTCCTCTTAAACCACTTCCACATAAATGTCACTCCATCTGTTTCGGACCAGTGATTTCCATAGCACCTGTGAGCAGAGCCAGGCCCCATTGTTTCATTTTCTAACAGCCATTCTTCATTCATATAAACACTGAACACCCTTGCCCATTAATGCACTCCATTTTCCTTTGACAGGTCCTTCCCACAACCGCCTGGGGTCCCTCAAGTATCTGCTTGCTCAGTTCCTACTGAGCACTGCTACCATGCAAGTTTTTGCAAAACCCCCCAAGTCACTGACGTGTTCAAAGCTGGGCTTTGCTGCAGAGAACAAGAAAGTGCTTCACTTTTTGTAGGATCATTGTATGACACAAAAGGACCTTATTCCAGTCACTGGAGGTTTCATGTCTCAGGACAGCACAGGAGAATAAGTTTGATGCCTTAAGAAAGATGACACAAGGGAATAAGTGACCCATGGAAAGGTAGAAGATGGTGATTCAGGCTTTCTTCTGGACTTTTACAACTTTGTATAACCACAAGCTTGGGGATGGCTTACCAGGAGGATCCACAACTATCCCTAAACGGTAAAACATGTAAGCACTGGTCTCTTACAAATGTAATAAAAGTGTTGACTGAAAAAAAACCCAAACAAACCAACAAAAGAGAAGAAAAGAGAAAAATAGCTCCACATTTGCCCGTCTGACCCTATGTTGCAGGGGACAACATAGCAATGATGCATAGTGACATTGTCAGGCTTGCATTGATCTGTAACTGGTTGACATAGTTTATAGTTCAGCCTTTACAGGCACTAATATTTTGCTTATATTTTTAAGCTCTTACACAATGACAAGTATTCAGTAGGAATTTCCTACTATTCCTAAGTAGGAAAAATTTAGCTTGTAACCTCCAAAATTAATGGGCCATTTCAAATTCCCGCTTCATTATTCCAAGTTAAATGACTTGCATTTATCAACCCAAAGTATCCTATGCCATTGTGTTAAGTCTTGTTGTCTCTTTCTGGATTTCCACATGACTTTTGACTGGTGTAAACAAATATAAATTCCTCCACCTGAGAGTTTATTTTCCTGTTTTCAAGTGTCAGTCACTACTTCCCCAGCTTTTTCTCCTATAATGAAAAAAACTAAAATTCTTCCTTATTTCTACTAAGAGGAACCCTTTTTTTAGGTGTCTTACAGAGAGAAAAATTTCCATCCAGTAAACACCATCTTTAATTTTTATACATGGGAAGATATTTCAAAGAGTGAATATGAATAAAATCAGGAGAAAAAGATTGTTAGAAAACAATTTTCAGTCATCTGAAACTACTAAATTTATGGTAAATATATTGGGAAAGCATGGTGCAAAAATTGCTTTATATCACTCAGGCACACAATTCAGAAAAAAAAGATAGGTACATATGTATGTCAAAAATTGTAATCCTGCTGCACAAGTTCCCCTTGGTCCCAGGTGTTCAAGTTGTGCTAGACTTTGTATGTATCCTCAGATTGCAATGAACTTGACTTTCCCTTTCCCCGTGTGTAAATGCATATGCTGTTATTAAAAGATCAAAGGTCTATCCAAATCTAACTGGCCAATCAGATTATTATGACCAACTTTCTGTAGTCAGTGACATGCGGACAGGCAACTTGCTCAGTAACACATTTGACTTGCTTCAGAAACCATTTATACATAAATAACTGTAGATGAGGGATTTGTTAAGAAGTGTTTAGACTCACTAATCACTGGGCTTCTATGAACAACAACAGCTCCAACAATGCTAGAATTAGATCTAATATCTCCCACAAGGGTCAGTGACATGAAAGCCTGTGTCATGGCCCCTCCATGAATGGTAAGGTCTTCCATCTAGGATGTCAGCAAAAGAATAAATTTTCTTTCTGTGCAGTGGTATATTTATGTCCTTCTTGAACCCAGACAGAGGGTTTTTTTCTGTAGTCAGCAGTAATGATATTTCATTAAAAATTGATGATAGCAACACCTAATTTTTAATCTTGGAATGATGTTGAAGTCTTTAATCACTCAAAAAGAAACATTACAAGGAACCTCAACGTGTAGTGTCCCAAAGCAACTTCAACACAGAAAAGCAAAATTTTTTTTGTTGTTTCAAGCCACACTGAAGTTGAGCTGAGATTTTGTGTGCCAAGTCTCAGCCTAAAGAGAGGGTGGTTTTGGCTACAGTATAAGGCCTGGAGAATGGGAAGCAGTCTAGAGGAAACATCAAATAGCATCTAACCACTGTATGGTGGAGTAAGTGGCTATGTTACAACAAAATCATTCAATAGGACCATTTCTTAAGTTAGTATTTTCATTAAAATAAAGAATACTTGCTTCCACCATACATTCTACAATTGTCTCTTCAAAATTTCACAGACATACATAATGTAAAAAGCAAAGAGAAAATAGGGGCACAAATCCTAGCAGACTTGAAATATAACTCAGAAACTTTGTGAGAAATATGGCAAATAAAACCAGAATTAGTGATTCCATAAACATTTATTTGGAGGCAATATTAACAGCTCCATAAGGTATTTCTGGGCAATAAAGAATAAATAACACCTATTATTAATGTAATGGTAAAAAAAATGTTGCTTAACACACCTTTGCAATACCCTAGTTTAATACATTATTAAACAGCATCCCAGAATGGATAAACACTGAACAGAAGCTCCAGATGTAGAGATATTGCTGTGGTTCTATCAGCAGCAACATGATTAATGCTAGCCCAATCCTCATCCCAGCTAGACAGGGCCTTTGGTTTTCTCTGTTTGGTTTCTAGATGAATAATAACACTTATGCAAGCTTCACACTGGGCTTGGTGGTTTGATCAAATCACTTTCCAGTGGGCACAAAATCTGCTGCTAATGTTTGCACCTTAGCTTTCATTTTAAAGGAAATCACTGAGATAAGACCCTGCCAATTTAGCCTTGCATGCCCCTTTCTCCAGCCAAATGGTTGTACAGATTGTCCCCTGCAGGATCTTCCACCAAGAGAAAAACAGGTCTTCTTCCAACAAATCATCCAGGAGCCTGCTCTGCACATCCTCACTGGTTTCCCCCAAGCAGCATCTCTGTTCAGCCCAAATGCAGCTGTGGAGGGAATCAGTGGTTACTGGCACCATACGTTAGGAGCTTTTAAGGTGTGCTGGCCCACTTCTGACAGTAGAAAAACTCCCAAGGAGCCACAGGGCTTTCTTCATTGCCCTTCCTCTTCTCCACCCAGTCAAGTTACTCTGAGTGAGAAATTCAGCCATATCCAGCAGGTTTCTCAAGAAAGATTATAAATATAGCACAGACCAGCACTGGCTAAAAATTAGGTAAAAGCCTTTTCTTCACTTAAATTGAAGGTGATCTCAGTGGAGCCCAGGTCATATTGGATTATGAAAAGGAATTGCTGATGCAATTCTGGAGGATCAGACAGATCCATGAAGGGTTCTTGCCCTGTCTCCAATACCCATGGAGCTGACCACATCAGCATACTTTCACTTGGGCAGTAGCACTTCAGCCTGATTGATATTTGCCTCCCCAGTGTGAAGATTTCTGTTATACACGATTATGTCTCCCTCTAGTGACTAAATGTAATTTTGAAAGCCATGCCCCAATATAATTTTTAGAGTCTGTAAAGTATGTATCTTCCTATGACGTGTAGATTCAACTCTCTTATCTTTCATTCCTAATTGTGCACTAAGGTATGAACTGGATTTTGCTTAAAACTGTCCAAATTTTAAGGGAGTTATAGAACTAAGCAAGCATGCTTAACTCTGTATTTAAACAAAGAAGACAGAATCTGACCAGCAGGAATGATATATATTGATTAAACATTCATGCCATTTATTTTGTACTGGCAGCTAATCTTTGAATATTTAAATTCAGACAGTGATATTTAACAGCACCTCTACTAGATTTATCTCTTGTGCTTATCACAGAAATGAAGATCACTCTTTCTTATTTGGCAAGCTAGGAGACATCTACTCATCCTCACCAACAAAACAGTAGCCCAAAGTTGGTTTAAAAGTCATAGAAAGAAAAAGGAACATCGTGTCCAAAGTTTCATCAACTGAAGATAAGAGTGGAGATGAGATGAACATAGAAGAGAGTGAAAGCTTGAAGCTTCACAAAAGGACTGACATTCTGGTTTGTTCTCAGCTTACCCCAGAAGCAATAATACACTTTACACTGATAATAATCCTCTAGGTCTTTTACAGAAAAGAGGAAAAGAGAGTGTTATTTAAAATCTACAGAAATTGATAAAGTTTGTAAGTAGGACTAATGCCCAGGGCTGGAAGTCAAGTCTGTGAGGATCCTTGCATTATTCTTACCTAATTTCAAAAAAGTTTCATACTAGTATTTTATTTGGCCTGAAATATTTTTTGTTTTTAATACCAATAAAAATCATAATAAGGCTGCAAAAGGTAGAGGATAAGAACCCTTGAAATTTTCATTAAAACTCACTGTGTCCCTGCTCTAGTTTCAAATTTTGTTTTTCCTTCTTGGTCAGCTGCAGTTCAGCTTCTTAGCTCTATTTTGGTCCTGTTACAAAGTAATATCTAAACTTAAGTACATGACTCTCATCTCAGGATGTTTGTAGCTTCCTTTATCATAGAATCATAGAACCTTAGAATATGCTAACTTGGAAGGGACCCATCAGGTCATCGAGTCCATCTCTTGGCTGTAGTGTAAATATGTGAAGCAGTGAGTGTTTGGGGGTTTTAGCTCTGAAGGAAATTTTTTAATAATATTTCCTTTTCAATCATCTACATTCACTGGTTTAATTTTGCAGGTCCAAGTAACTGGCTAGAGCAATAGCATGTCCATAGTAGAAAAAAAACAGGGAAGGATAAAGAAATGCCACCTGTTTATAAACTATGCAAATACTACAGCCAATCAACCCTTCTGCCAAAATCCAGCAAGTGTTGCAGCGCTCCATCAGTAAAGTACGCCCCAGCTCTGCCTGTTATTCTTCTTCTACCTGCCCATAGGTGGCACCAGTCATGTTCGTAACAGCTCAGTCTGTGTCTGCCAATATCCCTGCAGGCCTCGACTGTAGCTTCCACCCTGATTTCTTTCTTGCTGTCTGTGGATGTGGTAATCACCAATGTTAAATACATGCAGAAGCAACTTCAGACAAGCTAAGCATGAAACACTCTTCTATCTGCCATGTCGCACATCACTACCTGACCATATAGCTGTGTCCTCAAATGATAAGGCCAAAATAGTAGCAAATAACTGAAGCATACTTCTCAGGAAACATGGCTTTAAAAATGTTAAGATGTACTTAACATTGTTCTTCTCACCCTGCCTCTACCAAAGAGAAGCAGAAAACTCAGGGTCCCGAGGAAACCCTTTTCAAGAAAGTGCACCCAAAATCTGACAAAGTACAGCATTGACTATAATTTGTGCCAAACACCTTTGTAGATGTTAAGCACTATGCCAAGTCGCAGATGTTTATTTCCCATCCCACAAGTTTCAGAATTTTGGTCAAAAGCCAAAAAAATAGAAAATCATGCTGTTCAAGAAGAAAAAATGGTAGAAATCCCTAAAATTAAATTGTTAAAATATTTCATGTAAATAATATTATCTCTTTTTTTGCTGTTGTTGTTAAATGTTCTCACTTTAAACTACAAAGTAACTGAATAATGTGATAAAATAATTGTCTTGAATTATAAAATAGTAAAATATTTGTCTCAAAACTATCAAAAGGGAACATTTCAAGAAGACATTTTTTCCCCCAGAATTAGATGGAGTTAGATCAGAGTAGTAAGAACTAATCTTTCGTACAAACAGGTTCTATTGTTTTTTTAAACATTCCTACATTTTCCAGAAGAGAAAGCAAATAATTAAAATTATAATATAGCACTTATTTTTTGTCCTACTACCATTTCTCACGATCTGCCTATTTTTCCCTTCTTTTTCTATTTATTTCTTTAAAATTTTATTTTAATTCTGAGAGCCAAAATGTTGGAAAACAGATGTATAATTAGATACCTCCTTCCATCCTTCTCCTCTCCAAACACTGGTGTTTGCCTAGGCCTTACTACATCCAGAGAGAATTACAAGGAAGACTTTACTTCAGACACATGCAAAACTGCTCCGAACAGCCCAGGAACTACTTCAACTTGCTCTGTCCACCTCTAATCCCAGCACTTGAGAAAAAGCAGAGAAGAGCTGGATCAGCTTTATTATATCTATCAAGGGAAGGACTCATTTACCTAACTTTAGACATCTAAAGTGAAAATGTGCAGTTGAAAGCACCCATATAGGGGGCTCAATGCTCAGTGGAGAGTGATGATCCATCTCAGTCTGAAGTAGTTTTTGTGGGTTAAATTGTCCTCCAGAAATGTGAGTACCTACTGAAACAGCCCACAGAACTAGTTTATACTCAGCATGTCACGTTTATCTGAGTACAAAGATCCTGCACATGTACCCTGAATGAAGAAGCTGCTTTTTGGATACAGTGCACACAAAGGTAGCTGTGTTTCTGCTTCACCTCTATCCTCACCAGCCAGTTGCAATCTGCATGGCCAGGGTTTTAAACCTTGGTCCATCTTCATGTCATTGTTTGGGTGGTTTGTTGCATCCTGTGATGCCTTGCCCTTTACCCTTCTCCTCAGCCACCAGAGCAAAGATAAATATGTACTGCAATTGCCAGGATTTTCTTTATAGGCCAAGAAATATTCTAAATATAGAACACCGTATATACTATACCCTAACACATTCACAAATTATAAAGAATTTTCATGTGCAAAGAATTATAAATTATTCCTTTTGCAACATTACTGTAATTCGCTTTTCAGTTAGTTTATTTAAATTATTAGTTATTGCTCAACTTACTTTTATAATTTAAAAAGAGATGTTTTAACACATTTCAGCTCTGTTAAACTACCTTTTACATATGAATTAGTGTGAATTTTATTGCTATATTTTCCCAGCTTATTAACAGAGTGCTACTTCACAAATAAAACTGCAGCAGGATGGATATATTATTTACAGTCCTTGTCCAAGCCTTCACATCTACTTAATACGGGTAAAATGTTTAGGTTTCCAATGTAGTCCGGCCACATGACTCAAATCAAACTTGTAATTGCTTCTTTGGGATTTAAAACTATTAGAGTTGTGCTTTTATATTCTCTTTTGTTTTGCTTGAATCACTTTCTCAGGTCTATGAAGTACTGCTGGCACAATAAAAGTTTGATCGATGCATAACCAATGGATTGTATATTTCTTCCAGATATGTAATACCAAAGTGAAAATTATTAATCTATGAAAATGGTCTTTTTCAGCTCCCTATTCATAGAATTAAAATCGGTTTCAGTCTTGAGGTATATGTCTTGGCCTGGGACTTTCCAGTCTGAGTTTTTCAACAGTTTCTTGTAATTTCATGTATTAAAATGAATGCTATCCTGATGTAAGGTTTCAATTACCAGGGCAGATTTTCTTTTTTTTTTTTCATACTGTGATGCTTGAATAAAATTATCCTGGTAATACAAGAATTAGCGTTAGAAAAAGCCTATACAAGCAGTCTTTATATCCCTACCAATTTAGTCTCCTTTCATGTATCATTGACATTGATGCTATTAGATCATATTCTCAAATACTTTAGGCCTCAGAATCATGCTTTGGGCATACATGAAATCACCAAATGCCTGCAAAGAAATTGAAAAATTAAACATTCAACAATAAAAAAAAATCAATTTATTGAATTCAATTAATAAAAATTAAACATTCAGCAACATGAACTGGTCGTCAAGTTCTGGAGTACATCAACCTGATAGATAATTAATTTTTGTTCCCAGATTGATTTAGTATTCTTCTCCAGCTAAAGCCTGACTCTTCTGGAATTGGTGGTGGTTCTGACGGTGTTCTTCAATACGAACCAAGAATTCAGACTCCTTCAGATAATATTTATTACATACTACCTTTTAAAATCAAAAGTAAAAGAAAGTAAAAAACAGGGAACATGTCAACACATACTTTTTGGTGCATGATTTTCTAAATAATGATGTATAGAAATATTGCAGGTATACCAATATAAAACTGTAGAGCCAGCTTAAACATGGTGATGCCAGATGTCATGTTTTTCAGGAATTTTCACAATATTTTGTGTTTGTCTCCAGAAGTTACATTCCAGGGTTTAAGTTATTACATTAGCCTCAGAAGCAAGACCCCAAATAAAATGGGTGTAGTTGTGAATACATTTTGAAGCCAACATTAGCAATTCAGATCCTGGATTCCTACATTCCTACATTCTGTTCTATGTGAGGTAGTACATCACATAGCCCTGTGTTGTTCCAGAACATGATTGACTTTGTCAGGCATGTAAGCTGTCCATAGCAGAAAACCTCTCACACCCACACTAATATATTAAGGAATGAGCCCACCTTCATAGCAGTAAGTGGACTTCTTACACTGCCTACCCAGTAGGTTTGCTCCAACTTCATGTACAAGACAAAGTTTGTTTGTGGAAGTATGCATAAAGATGGAATCTCTAACAGCTATAAGATGTCTCTCCTGCACACTCTTTATATATGTATTATAAATAAGTTTATTGGAACAGAACATCAAAATGAATGTGGTCTGACTGAAAGCTACTGCTATAGTAGATTTGCCTTGTCTCAGTAGAGTGGAGGCTGTCACACTATCCAGAACCAGACAATACTCAAATTCCTTCTTTCTGCCTTTATTAACTTAACTATGACATTCTGAATTCTGGAGCTTATATGCATATTTATAAATCCAAGACTCCCATTCTGTTAATGCCTTTAAGTAAATAGTTAATATCCACAGAAATGTCAAGACTTACTGTATCTTTAGCAACATGTCTTAGTTTGAAAGACAAGTGTCTTCTAGGGAAGGCAGGAGCCTCCCTTGGAATGGAAAATGTAAACTCCCTCCCTCCAAATTTTTAGGATTTTGAAATTAAGGGACTCTCAGGCAAAGATACAAGAATAGGAATGAACAGTTCTTTACTAAGCAAGCAATCAATAACAACTGCGGCATTAACAACAAACAGAACCACAAACCCAGCTTTCTCGGCTGCAGGTGCTTTCCCCTGCGGTGCAGTTACCATCACGGCCGGCAGGGGCGCTGGTGACTCCTGGTGGGCAGGGCGGGTGCAATGATTCTCCCGCGGTTGCAGGGGGCGCTGTGGCGCAAGCGTGAGTAGCACAGGGCAATGCCGGCTTGCCCAAGATGGGAAGGGATGGAAGAGAGGCTTTGCTTTGCTTTGCAAACCCCCTGGGCAGTCCATCTCGGTGCTGCAGCAGGACTCATAGGAGCACCAAGCTGGAGCAGCAGGAATGAGCAAAAATCCCAGAGTGGTGGACGAGATGTATCAGAAGCTCTGTGGCTGGAACTGCAGGGTGTCCCAGCAGGGCAGGGGGTGCAGGGCTACAGAATAGAGAAACCCCGAGAAGTGCCGAAGAAGCGGCAGGGGTGGAGCAGCCACAGCTCGGCTCCCAGCAGAGCAGGGAGAGGTGAGCTTAGGATCCCAGGCATCAGAGCAGATGGTGATAGATCCCTCTTTTAGTGAGGTAGGTGTTAATAAGGTCCCAATTCAGTGGTTTCTCTAGCAAGCAGAATTTCACCCCACAGCAGAAGGAGCAGCTTCGGGCTGGGTTATGGCAGTGGAAGCGAATTCCAATCCCCAAGCAGCAGCTCTGATCGTCTTCCTCCTCCAAAGCCCAGAGAGAGAGAGGTAGCAGCCGCCCCAGCTCTGTTCTTTACTTACCCAATTCTCCCCTGGGAGAGAAACTCCCAGAGAAGAGGAGTGTGACCAGATACCCTCCTCTTCTGAGCTTGACCACTTATTTTGCTTCTTAAATGCCCAGTCATTAGTGCTTCCTAGCAACTTACAGGAAGAAATTCTGTGAGTAAAAAGGAACAAAAGTAAAGAAACCTACACTCTCCCCCTTCCCACAAGATAACACAATGAAGATATTTTGCATATTCAAACATAGTCATATAGCTGGTTAATACTCACTAGAATGATTTTCCATCTATCTTGTACATTGTCATCAAAAATAGGTGTAGCAAGAACATATTCCCAAGTGCAATATGCCCCCTCTTTTTTCTAGAACAAAGGATATACACAAGGTAAAAACATGATCATTCAAGGGAAGACGCCATTAACCAAAGCCACTAAACTGGGAGAAAGTCCTTGGAATGTTCTGTAATATTCACTTTCAACGTATATATTAAAGATACAACTTTATATTTGCTAATCAGATATGTCTAGCAATTCTTCCACACTATGGAACTCTTCTTCTTGATTGTTTCTTTAATTAAGGCTCCTCTCAATGTGCTCATACAACTCTGGAAGACCTGACTCTACTGTAACTGGTAGTAGTCTTCCTGAAATACCTCAGTGATTGAAAAAAATGGCATTATTTGGCAGATCTCAAGGAGTTTTTCAAAAACACCTATTTTTTAAACTTTTTCTGCTAATTGCAAGACATCATGCTCAGGTGGCTTTAGGTATAGTTTCTTCTGTTCTCAACTGATTGCTCAGATCTGGCAACTTCAAACAGTAAATACCCTGGATTGCTTATCTCTTTCTGGCACTTAGGCCATAACAGTCCTCAGCCATTTTTGAAAATACATGAGAGGTCTTCTTGCAACATTTACTACCGTGACTTATTAGTAAAGCCTCAGCATACTTGAAAATCAATGGACATTTGGCTCCTATATTCCTGCTGGTCCTGAGAGCGTTAAGAAAACATCCAGGTCTGATGATTGGCAAACACTTCAGCAGTCACATTCCCAATGCCAGACACTTTCAATGCTGGGACTGAAACATCTTCACAGTAGGTGGCTGCAGTGAGCCAATGGGTGGCTCACTTTACACATCCCAATCATGCAGTCAGACCAGGTTTCCTTGATGGTTCAACCATGGGTTTCCCAGATTATTTATTCCTAGCACAGTAACAGAAGAAACAGCTTGAGCTGATGCCTCCAAGGAGAACCTTCAACAAAGGAATCTCCTCACAATTGACAAGTGGGAAAGTCTTGCTCTTCTTGAGTCTTTGGCTCCTGCTGTGTCTCTCAGTGTCCATTCACCTACTTGGCCAGTAGACTTTGCACCCTTTGTTTTGCAAAGGATTAGCAGTTCACGGCCTCTTGTCCCTCTGGGCTCTCACCCAGAGCTCAATATGCATCTTGAACTGCAGTATACAATATGCATCTTGAACTGCAGTATACAAATTGAGCTACCTGCACCAGGTGTATTGCTCAAGAGAAAGTCGGACTTTGGATGTTGAAAGTGCAGATCCATGACATGAATTCTCTATCAGATCTGCCTCAAGAAGAGGTTTTTTGCATCCTCCCAATAACTGCCCATTCCCACTGCTTCCCTGTCAAAGGCTAAAATCTCTCCATTGTGACAATACTTGTGTGTTTATATTCAAGACTACTTTTTAAAATTTCCTTTTAAAAAAATTATTTCACATAAATTAAAGGGTAGTTCTACTACAGTGAAGAGCTGGAGTCAGGATAGAAAGGAAATTTCCTAAAATGGTTTTTCCATCAAATGCTTTATAAAGCCTTGTAGTGTTCAATAACCAGAAATGTGGGGTTCTGTTGCCCTCAGCCTTCTCTTACCACCATCACATCCCAGCATGGGAGGATGAGAGCTATAGAATGAAATGCTTTTGTCACTCTGACATATCTCATCCTCTCTATGAAAATATGTTTATCCCATCTAGCTCTTGCTATCAGTCTGAGACTTGGTTTGTCAAAGTTTAGGTCAGTTCAAACATTTGCAAAATAGTTCCCTAGTTTTGATGGTGAAAAACTTCAGCAACAGAACTTCAGGCACAGCTGCAAGTTGGACAGTGTGTCTATGAAGCTTCTAACACAATATTCATGTAGGATAGCTGCACAAACTATGTTCTGTTTCAAAGTAAGTTACTTTCCTTTTGCAGCACAATAGTTAGGGTTATTATATATACAACACTGTCAATATTTGCAGATACTACAGGGGTACACACAGAAGACAGACTTATGGAAGGATTGTTAATTTATTTTACCAGTGGCCTATAATGGTTCTTTAGCTCTTCTCTCTTTGCAGAAAGAGGCATGAGGGAAAGATGTCTTTCCATCATTATTGAAATTAGATATTTGTATAAAGACCTACAGCATCATTTGTAATGCTCCACTCTCTGAAACTGCTGCTTTAATCAAGTGTAGTACAGGTAACAGGATGAACAAAGCTTAGAAGGAAGATAACACATTCAACCATGCTTGGCCTAGTATGTCTTGACTCTCACAAGAAGGCCAGAGTGGCAGGTTGTGGAGGCTAAAAGTCAAATACTCAGCCATCATAAATGCTGTATGGTGGTTCATGCTCAATATACCTTCCTACCTAAACCACTGCAAAGCTTTTCTCATTCGCAGCCATCATCAAAAGAGTAGAGGACAGTTGAACCTTCATTCTAGGACTTATCTAAACATCTGTGCTGAAGCAACCACAAGAGAAGATCTTTAAAGTCCATGGTGTGAGGAATAGCTACTCATTTTTCATAGTTTAGGAAGGTTTATTAAACCTTATCAAAAATACAACAGAAGACTGAATAGAGAAAAATATTACGGCACTGGGAGAAAAGATTTTCCCCGCCATGTGCTTTCTCCCCTCACACAATGGAGGTTTTTTCCCTTTTAACCTTTTAATCCCTCTCAAAATTCTGTCCATCAACCCCTTCTTCACTGTCCAGTGGTGGAGATCTCTTCCTCAAATCCTGATTGGAGGTCAGATGTCGCCATAGTGACAAGCCAATACTCCCAGATGTCCCAGCCCCAGATGTCCCTTGATAACCACGTGAGGGGGCAAAACATAACTATAAATCTATAAAACTTTTCTTAACCTATATACATGATATTTGTCTGTTAATTGTGACAGTCAATCATCGCATTACTCATCTATCACAATGGTAAATGTAATTATCTTGATTTTTGGCCAGATCTTCCACTAACTAGAAACTCAGCTCCCACAGGATGACGAAAGACCACTAGAAAACCTCTTGTCAACTCAAATGGTTGTATGATTTGGATGAAGTTGCAAAAACTTGTGTTAGTGAGCTTCCTTCTGCCACTACCAGTATTTTTGGACCCCTCAAGATTTTTTTCCCCTTCACTTGGTACACATACATAAGAGATGTGACTCTGGCATGCTCAGCCACGGCAGGCATGTTCATGACTCAGAGGGAAAGCATACATCAGCCTCAACTCCTTGAAATGACAACTCCTTTCCCTCCATTTTGTCAAGATCTTTCTTTCCTTCAGAGACTCTGTATACCATGTCTCCTCAGTAGATGATGGATGAGAAAGGAAACCAAAATGTTCTACTGCATATGTATGAGAACAAGACCCAAATAACCAAAAATGAGAGGTGAAAATTGGTTTTGCAAGACCTGCATGAAACACTAGAGCCTTGATTTCTCTGCTCTTCTCTGTGAGCTGTCTTCACGTTCAGATACCTTCTGGTGCTGTGTTTGAAAGAAAATTTCTTGAGGTTGAGAGAAAATTTTACCTTTGCTGGAAGTCTCCTGTCAAGTCTGGTGTTGCTGGGAAAATCTGCAGCCTTTCCTCAGGGTTGAACTCTGTAGTCTTCATCTTTAATTAGCTTTCCCTTGACCCCTCTTATATAACTCTTGCCACTGGAAGTCTTCACAGGTTGAGGAAGACATTTGCTTGTGTAAGACGTTTCAATAAATTTCTTTAGAAATGCTAAGGCTAAGAGAGCTGCCAGGACCTACAGAGCACTGTCTTGGCTTCACAATAACAAGGTTTTCTGCAGAATACTCCAGACTCACTTCCAATCAATGTAATTTCAATTTTGCCTCTTTTGTCTCTCTGACATTGCCTAGGTCAGGCCATTCACAGTCATGAAGATTTTACACATGACAGAAGAAAAATAAGTCTTTTCACAAAGAGACCTCTTGTTCTCTGCAACTCAGCTAGACACCCACATACAAGCAGCCTATCCCTCAACTAAATGGGCATCATGTATTGGGCACAGACACATGTTATATTTCCTGTCAAAAAGTCAAGGAAATTTTGTGGCACTGTTACTTCAAATCAGTTTCAGCTGGAAACAGTTGTGGTTTTGCAAAAATTTATCACAATACCTGCCTCAAGGCATTTTCCTACAGAGCATCTACCACAAAGCCAAACTCCCAGCTTTCTCCATGGTCAGCAATGAGAAATAGGCACTGTCAGACAAAGGCATCATCCAGGACTTGCTGCTAGTGCCCAGAACTGCCTGCTAAAAAAGTTTCTCTCTCTCTCTTCATTGATGATAGATGGTACCTTGGAAGGTGAAACTATATTTTGGCATTTGTAGAAAGCTGGATGGAAGAGTCTCTGCAGCTTCACTTTGATAACTGTTTTTCCTAAGAATGTTTTGCATTTTTCCTAACTGACCATAATATTAGCCAAACACTGTGCAGTAGGGTTTTCATCTATTAGAAAGGAGGCTTTCTTCCACCTTCCTGCTTTTAGTCATAGGAGGATTTCCTCCTGCTTCCTTCAGCCAGGAAGTCGCATTATTTCCTGATCTTTCCAGCTCTGGGCCACAAAATGGGCAACACCTTCATAGCTGGAGTCAAAGGGAAACCTCATCAAGCACGTAGAAGTCATTCAACTGTGTGAGGAAACAATGTGTCTCATCTTCAGTCACTTGGGGTTAACTGCCCCCAAGACACCATGGCCTGCAAACCATTAGGTGTTGGTGCGTCAGACACCCATTCCCTGAAATTGCCAAGGGTCTTCTGGCAAAATTTCTCTGTTTTCTGGGATTGTTTTGGTGGTAAATGTTTGGTTGATTTTTTTGGTATCTAACAGCCTTCCTTTTTTTTGAAGTGGCCTCAAAAAATTTCTGTTGTCATCAGTCAACATCAGAGAGTTTTTCCTCTGTGTCAGAGAAGACATGCTGCTGCCTTACTTTTCTACATCCAACTCACATGCTCGAAGGTTTCTCACAACAACAGCCCTGCCATGTGGAGCAAATCTAGGAATTTGTGTTATAATATGTCTCTCAGTGGAGAAATATTTAATTGGGAGGATATGCCTCCAAATCATATAGTACAATATGAACGTGTTTGCTGGGAGTACTTTTTCAGGCTCTGGCCACAGATTCTTTTGACTTAACCTGCTACACTTTGCACAATTCACTTCATTTTCTTTTCAAAGCAAAAGAAACTCACTCTTGTACAGACCTTCTTGACATTATTCCATTATTCCAGCTTTCAAATGACTGATTACATCATCACTTTCTATTTATTTCCTGGTAAGCGCTGCTACAACACTTTTTAAATTCTTCCTTCCCCTTTGGAACATGCTGCCCAACACAAATGCAGTCAAGAAAAATCTCCTAAAGGAATTGTTCTTCACGGCTTGTATTGTGCTTTTCAATAAGCACCCTCACAGTTTAAAAGTGAAGTAAAGAAGTCTGGGCAATGTGGATACTAGGAGTTTGTCATGAATCTACCCTAGGGGCCTGTGATCTGCTTCAGTGGTAATAGCACAGCTACACGTGGTGACTAAGCTCCTGACACTCAGGGAAAACAAGAATAATAATTTTTTTCCATCTGAATATAATTTTGCAGTGTTGATATATATACTTTGAATCCTTTCACTGTGCACTTCTTCTTGCACAAGAGCTCCTTTCAAGTAGGATTAACTGTTCCTTGAGGTGGGTCTTCCCTTTTTTTCATGAAGTATTTTGTTTCTTTCCCAACAGCATCCTTCATGTTTCAGATTGTTGCCTCATCCCAGCTGTGTATGGACACCCTTTGACATCTGCTGTTCTTGGTACCCATTACTAACCAGTAGGTAGTCACCCAGCCCATGGCTTTCCTTTTCTTAGGGGAAATTGTTTTACAGCATTCACTTCATCTGTGGTTCCTGAAGTTCTCAATTTGCTATGCAGTAATTTACTTTCTGCTGTAATCCCAGTTTTAGTTTATTCTTCCTGAATTTTGACTGAGCTGGTGTTCCCTCTTGTCTCGGTCATATACATCTACACTGTCATGTATGTTTTCACCTTTTGTCAACAGTCTTGCATCATGCACCCTTTTCACAGGAAATCTTGTGCCTGATAACAGGCCAGCAGGTGCTTCCTACCAAATGTTGTTGCTGCTCATCTCTTCTTCCAGTCCCACCTACCTTGCTCAGGATGAGCAGTTTATATTCAGAATATGCTAGAGAGTCCTGATAAATTATAGCCTATTGCAATGGGAGCCTATTTTTTTTTTTTTTTTTGCAGTGATCAGTAAGTGTCCAGACTGGTTTTTTTTCTTTTCCTTTTTGTACACACCGTAGAGGTTTGACTACTTTAAATCATGCCCTTTTCTTAGACACTGAGATTCCTTTGGATCTCCCTCATGGAAGTAGCTGCTGAAATACCTAGTTGTCAGTACCAGAAACTTGGGAGGTGACTTATTTTTGCAATTTCCAGTTTTGCCCATGCACAAAAGTTCCTAGCTGTTAGAAAAATATAATTTTACTTGCCTCTGATATGGAACGGATTCCACATGTATAAAGATTTTTATAAAGTGACACAATTTTTCTGTGTTAGGGCTTATTTGACAGCATGTCAAACACATAGAGAGATTCTGACCTTTCTCTTTGCGTCTATAGTCAATCTGTAGTTCTCCAACAAGTGGGGTTGAAGAATTCCATATTTCATTAGTGGAATCCAAATGGAAGCTGTCTTTTGCCATTCTTGTGTCTCATGAATATAAAATACTTTTTCCCAGATGTTGATTCAGAACTGAGTATCACAGGTTCTCCTTTGGCCCTATGCAGCTAATTAGACGTAGGAAGCTAGCTACATTGTTATCCTTCTCTTTGCCATGTACTGTAGCCAAGAAGAGTGCTGTGTCACTGCTGCTGCTAGAGTCTCTTTGTGGGTGCTCTCCAACTGCAGGCACCAACTGCACTGTACACCCTGTGCTTTTCTGTTTGCTTATGCATCATGCTTCTGCAAAATGATTTACTTCATTTTTGGACTCAAACAGCCTTGCCATTTTGCTTTACTCTTTTAGTAAAGGTGTAATGAAACATTTGGACCTCATGAAGACAGAATGTTTTGCTATTTTACAGGGAAGTTTAGGAAGAGGGTGAACAATTTCTCAGCTGTTGAGTCAGCATTTGGATGGTGAGGGAATTAAGGGTGAAAAGGATCTCCCTAAATGGCCAGAGCATTATTATCTTTTATCACAGTTTTGATAGTCAGAATTGGAAATAGTGTCAGAATGCAAAGCTGCAAATAAAGGCAAATGATGCTTTAATCTAGATTCAAAAGCAAATTCACAGCTGCCTGTGAATTAAAACTAAGACCAGTTCAGTAGAGCCCGCATCTGCCTGCACTTCTGGCTGATGGGGTACCAAGCAATTCTTACCTGCCAGGAGGATATCTGTGTGCACATGGTGCTGAGTACCTGTAGTATGCTATCCCAACAGGCATGGGATATATGATGGTGAGCACCTACGTAACACAGTCCCAGATGAGGGCTGCCTCATATGCATCCATGTCCAAAATGACTCTCACCTGGGATAGATTTTTAAAGATTGCCAAAGGTTGCAGATAGAGAACTCTATGGGAATGGGGCATGAAAAATTATTCGCCTCCATTGGTCCTGAATGTGTTTGAAAATCTGGTTATGTTTCAAGTATAATAATGAATTCGGTGGAAGTAAGTGTGGTTATTTGATCCTACAAATGGTTTGATTTTTGCCTGAGATGACATTCCTATGGGACAAATTTTATTTATGCTTATATTTTCTGCTAATTGTTTATGATGCAATTGACTATGATAGAATTTCAAAAATATATTCTTATTAAAGAATGACTGTAAAACTTTTATCTTCATCTGTAGTGGTAAGCAGATTCTTTTAAGTAGCATTCGTTACCCATATTAGTTCTTTCTTCATCAAATATTTCTTCACAAATTCCTTCTTACTAGTATTGGATTTCATAATTGAAAATAATAATATTTTCAAAAAATAATATTTTCTAAAAATACTAGAAATAGTATTCTAGAAAATAATATTTTTTTCACTTTGTAATTGTTTTCAAATACTGACGGTGTATATTGGAATTTTTGTAGTAAACAGAATTAAAATTTACTGATTGGTAGGGGGAAAAGAATAATTTTGCTTGCAATCTCACATGGACATCATAATAACAAATTATCATACATTGGTGTAGGTTTAGAAAGGAAAAACAGGGGTTTCCTCATTTCATAGGGATGATACATTTTTAATTATGTTATATACATCAAATAGAACAGGGGCATCTTGAGAGGTAATTAACATCTGCAAATCTCAAAAAAAATATTGGATTCAAGTTTATAATATTTTCCTGTAAACTTGAGCCCAGTTTGCACTCAGATTTTACAAACTAATGATGGTATACCAGAGGGTACAGAATTTGTATTTCTAAAGTGTGGATTAGCTTAAGCTTGTTCCTGGAACAATATAGAATTATACTTTGTTGAAAGTATAACTGCAGTTGTACCATAGTTCTAATAGTTGTAGGTAAAATTTTTAGCTTAGTAAAAAATGAACAAAAAAATTAAAAATAAGAAGGAAAGTGACTCGTTATAGTACTGCAGAGGAGCTAGAGAGAAATTGGACTTTACTGTGCTGTAAGTGCATGCCGATGGCAAGTGATCAACGACAGTATGTATTTCAATCTTCGCAACACTTGCACAAGTGTCAAAGTGGCACCAAATGCCTGAAATCTGATCAAAGCTTTTGAACGAGGACCCAGTGAACTTATAGAGGACTGTTTTAAGGCCAGCCAATTCCACTCAGTAATCTTGAAGAGGAGACAGTCTCAGTGGGGGAGGACTGAAGATTTCCTCCAGATGTAACGGAGAGAGCAAAGTAAAGTACCCCAAAGAGGTACTAGGACTCCTCCACTGAACCCCATGAAAACTAGCTCTGCTCTGACACCCTGAGAACAGCATTGGTAATTAGCCTACAGATATTTTGGCATCTGGGTATCTTACCTGAGAGATACACATCATCTTCAATGTCCTTTCAAATGTCACTAAAACCTGGGACAATAGCTGTCCAGTCATACCAAGTTCAGATATGCAGAGTGGAAGGACTGTTTAGATGTATACAGAGGCTTATCTACAACTGTGTCCAAGGAGGAAAAGACAGCAGCACAGCAACCTAGAAAGCTAATCACTTATTCTGGGCTTTTCTGGGCACCACTGAGTTTGGCTTTTCATCATTAGAAATTGATTATACAATGTAACCAGGAAGATGGGAAATAGCTCTGTCCCAGCAATCACACAGAAAGAAGGCTTCTTACAGGTTCCCTTCAGCACCAAAATCAGGAGATCTGCAGCAGCTGCCCTGCCTTAAGATCTGACTGTACAGAACCATCAGTGAGTTTCATGGTTGCAGCGACTCACTGCAGGAAGTAAATGAATGGGAAAACCAGGCAGAAAAAGTGATTAAGAATGAAAAGCAAGAAAAGAGTATTAAAACCCCCCAGCAGTCTTACTATCTTAGACCACATATTTGCACTCCGTTATTCTAACAAAAGGCAATTATGATCTTGTGCATGTACACACACACACTCTTGCTTATTCTATGCTTTTTCGCCTCATCTGGCAGCCGCTTTCCGGTCCAGCAGACACAAACATCTAATGAGACAAACTTCCCATTTTCAGACTAATCAGTCGGCTGCACTAATTGCAAATGCAAATATGCAAATTTATATTAATTAATTACTCTGCTAATTAGTTCTGCAGTCTTTTTGGGGTAATAAATCATTGTGCAGTGGAAGGGAAACACGTCCTGTCCCATTTCACTCCACATAAAAATTTAATGTACTAATTGAAGAAAATATATTTTAAAAACTCGGATTCTGACTCTACTGATAGGTTCCCTTCAGAAAGGTATGATTGAAAGAAGTCTTGCACGTCCTCAGCAAATGCCATCACTAAGGTGTCTGTTAGCAATTTAATTATCACGTTATGAGCTCCAGGAAAAGCGAGTTTGCTGTGCTGCAGGCTGTGACTCCAAGCTCCATAATTGACACATTTTGCAGCAAATGCTGTTTATACATCCATGAAAGATAATCTGGAGGAAAACACTCACTTTTCTCTACCTAAATATTCTGTTAAGGCTTGCACTTAAATCTCAGGAATCTGGGTCTGCTCTATATACTCTTTAATTCCGCAGCTTCATCAGATCACATTTAAATGGGTTGTTCAAGGAAAATGAAGAGTAGCTAAAGAAGAAACTGCTTGCAGATCCCTTCCCTGGTCTTGAATTTTGTTTTGTCTTTACGCCATTACAACAGGGAACTTTCAATTCCCCATCTGACACCACCCCTCCCTTGAAATCCTTACCTTGCCATGATACCCTGGGAATAGGGAGGGTCATTCCACTGCCCCTCCACAGATGTTTTGCCCAGCCTCAGGAGATCTGTAGTCTTCCTTCTCCACATCAATATCTGCAAGATGCAGCAAGTTCCCTACACTGATTTAATGCCCCAGCAATGGCACACAGGACATCATGCTCATAGAACCTTTGGTACCAAAGCCTGCCAAGGTGTGAAGGTCAGCGTGCAAGGTGGGGCTTATTGTATGTTTTACTTTTTTTGGGACAGGAAAAAATCCATCCTCATAGCATAACAAGCCCAACAACACCTGGCTGTAAAAAAAGAATTCCCTCATCAAATGAAGCTACGCCAACTACCAGCAAAGCTGTAGTACACAGTTCATTACAGGCATTCTTGGAGCCAAAGACTTTCCTAAGAGGTTTAGAAAGGCATTAAGCAAAGTGAACCCCTCTTCTGTCACACAAGTTCAGGCTAACTGGAAATCTTCCACAGCTCCCAGTTTTTTTCATCTTCCACTTGCTTACTTTTTTTGCCCCACAGTCATGTACCATTGTTTCCATTAATGTGAAATGTCTACATAGCATTTTCTTGAGAGTTTGAGTGTATGATAAATTAACCTGCCTTATAGATGTCGGTTGGAAACCAGTCAAAGATGTTGTAAAAGTCAACAGAGGACTTCTATTACCAGAAATTCAGACAACTCACATATCATAGTCTTCCATTATTTAAAAAAAAATCTAAAGCATTAGCAAATGTTTTCCTTTATGCTTTAAATTGAAGCAATAAATAAGATTTATAAGTTATTAAATTCCAAGGGCCTGTATCATTCTAGATTCAACCAGAAGTTGAGCTGCACACTTTTCTCATAGTTTGAAGCCCTAGGATAGCTTCTTTTTTATTTCTTTTATTTTTCTATCCAAACACTGGAATAAAATACTGTTGAACTGATAATCCAAAGTCTTATGATTTAGGCTCTAGGAAACAAAGGAAAATTTAAAACCCTTTAAAATAGATCAAATTGAAAGAGCAGTTTATAGAACAGCCAAAGACAGAAATTATTTTTCAAACACTTGTCATTTTTGTTTGAAATACTAATACACACTAATGGCTATGCCATTCAACATCGTGCAAATTAAAACATTTATTTAAAATCAAACTGCCTTTGCTCTTTGTAGATTTGTGGGATCCTGGAGTCACATGGGATCCAAATTATTTGTTATAAATGCAGGCCTCCCCACCTGCTGGGAGTTTGTAGCTGCTTTTTTTTTTAAGGTCTACAAAGTTTCAGAGATTAATATGTAAAGATTTTAACAGAACTCAAAAGGTGCCTCTTAAATAATGAATGGATACAAGATGGTAATGTTCTGATTGTCTGTAGTGTGTTTTGAAGACTTACATTTAAATTTTAATTGTACTAGGACATGAGCTGTAATTTAAGATGTTTGATAAAACCCATCCTTTTATTAGAAAGCTTTAACAGGACATGCATATTTTGCAAATTGCAGTAGATATGTTTTTTTTTTTCTTTTTCTTTTTTCTTTTTCTTTTTCTTTTTCTTTTTCTTTTTCTTTTTCTTTTTCTTTTTCTTTTTCTTTTTCTTTTTCTTT
>JAYDZK010000113.1:50045319-50056068 GCA_034509185.1 Euphonia xanthogaster
ACAGCAAGACCCATTTGGTATCCAAGATGAAACCCAGATGAGTGTTAAGATTGACAGTGTTTTCACCCTTGTAATTAGCGATTCACACAAATGTGGGTTTAGTTTGCACTTATGCTTGGAACATGGCACCTCTTCATACAGGGAGCATCATTCACATGTTAACATTTTCACTTTTGCTTTTTGTTGGCAAGTAAAGCAGTATACTTACTACTGACTTCTGTTAGCTCTATATTTGCTATATACTTTTCACTATTTATTAGTATTCTTTTAAAAAATAATTTAATGTGAGCAAAGCATGAACAAGAATGATGTGATGCTCCTCTCCTTTGCCCTGCTCTGAAGGAGGACCTTACCTGCCCTAAGTCACTCTTCTGCTTCCAAGTGGATGGTTTCCATGAGGACGGTGCTGGGGCACTGTTTTCAAATATATTTTTCTTAAAGTGTAAAGATCCCCCTCCCTCCCTTGCTGAGGGAAGGATGGTTGGCCTCAGCGCTACAGAATATGTACCACGCCACTGAGTTTATTTGCAGTCTTTTTCTTGGTTGCGTACTGACTCAGTAATATCTGGAGGAAGGGCACAGGACTAGGAAGCCTTATGGCAACACAGCAACAGTTGCCAGAAATTCATCAAGGATTTTGATGGGTTTTGAACAAGTCTGTTCATTCTAAATTGAGGATTAAAAGACTCAGTGATAGAAGAGAAGGCAAAAGGATGGCTAAAACCTCTCTGTTTTGCTAAAGCTGAGATGTGACTGATTTGCTCATACACACTAGGGGTTTAAACAGAAAAAAAAAACCCATAATTAAACATCCTAAATGGACCGTGCTCAATCGTCTACTTAGGCTAGACAACACACCACCACAAGAAGTGGATTTCCAGAATGTATGTTTGAAAAAAGGAGTTGATATGCATATCAGAGTACCAGTATCAGTTACCATAATTAATTATAGTAATGCTTTTTGGGTCATGCTTCACGGCGCTCAGAATTCAGCAACCGTTAGTGAACAGGTTGAGATTTAATAAGAGTAATCTCTTTTTAACCTTCATGTACAGACTTTAAGGGTCTCTCTTCATCAAAGGCTAATGCTAGAAAATATATATGAGATCAGAATGATCATAGATCTAAACAAACACCAAAAATTGCTATGTTCTGAGTTGTGGACTATATGTCTATGTGGCCCTTTGTCTTATGGGAGTGAATGGCTCTCGGAAGTTCATTTAGGCTCTTTTCTAATTCCTTATAAGGCTAGAATGCAAAAGGAATGAAAAAATGTTCAAGGAAAACTTGATCACTACAGCGATCAAGGAATAGAGGTAGCATTATACATATGGTCTTTTGTACCCAATAAATTAATTAATATTGTTAATCTCTTTAGAAATAATTGCATCCACAATGGACAAGAGGACAACTATTAGGCTAAATTAACATAAAGATCACATATAAAATCATTGGGGGGAAAAAAAGGAGAGCAAACTAATGGTGGAGAAAAAGTGCAGAGAAGCCCTAAAGGCAAACAATAGAATTAATAAGTATGGTAAATGCAAACCACCTAAGGAAAAAATAAAAATAATGATTGGGGAAATACCAGTAAAATAGGAAAATAATTTTTCTATACTGAAGTTCCATGTCCTCAGCTCTTTGCTTCCAGCACTCCAAACACAAGGATGCCTTTTCGCCCATGTAGTAAGATATCCAGAGAAGCAAACTGAGTCTGCTGTTTATCTCTCCAACAGGAGTAGAGTGCTGCTTTCCTCTCTGCTCCCACATTGATGCAATACTACCATCACAGCTCAGAGAGTGTATCTGTATGAGGAACCACACTTGGGGCATATTAAGATATATAGCAATGGGATAGCCCAGGGCTGAGACACTGGTTTACAGCTGCCCAAGGCAGCAACAAGAAGCATCTCTAACATGAATCAAGGTGTGAAGCAATTCAGTGCTTCAGAGAGATGTCTGCAGGTCACTAGTGCAGGTCAGAAAAGTGAAACTAAACCACTACATCCCTACTGGAGAGAAAAAGGCCTGGCTTCCTCTTTTTTATTGTATTTCAAAGTTCTTTGCTCAGCTTGCTGGGGGATACCTCACTGTACCAAATTGAGGCAGAAACAATAAACCTGTGATGTAGCAGGTTAAAATGAAGTTGTGGCTGCAAAGTACCTTGAAATATTTGGGGAAAATGAAATTAGAGAATTCTTCCAGTGAGTTATGACAAAAATTCCATGTTTGTTTTCAATCCCAGCCATGATGAAATGTTGAAATATTTTGTTGGTATACTCCCTCACAGTATTTTCAATGGAAAAACTGCACTTAAATTTCAGAAGCTGATATTTTCTGCTTTGATGTACAAAGCAGAGAGGAAGAGATCATTGCCAGACACTCATAAGAGAGAAATACCTATTTAGTGAAAAGCTGAAAGAAAACACTGTCTTTCAGTTAAAGATTTTTTCATCAGTTAATTTCTCCTAAAGTATCTTAATTATTTCTCTTTTTCAGAATTTTACTTATCCAGAATTGAATTTATCTTTGTGCAATAACACAATAGGAACTATGAACGTTAAGTTTGTAGCTGATTCTTAAATCACTTTTTCTATATAAATCATGTAAATTCACAACTTTTCTTCTGTAAGAGCAAAGACACATTTGTCATATTTTACTCTAACTTTACATTAAAAAAAGTTAAATAAAGTGCTAGTACAAAAGATTTGATCAAGACACAGTTTTTTTGACCACACACCTACAATTTAAATATCTGACTTACACTTAAATGAATTATTCAGTTTCTCTGGAATAGAAGAGGAAGTGCAGTTAGGCCTAGTTTGATTTTATCTGATTGTGAACAGGCTGTGACATAAATTGAGAAATACTTAAACTACATTGGAGTGGAGAGCAACAGAAAAATATTTATGCTGTGCTGCATTACCTTCACGTGCTCCACAGGCAGCAGTGTTACTGACCTTTTATTTTTCTGCCCCACCCTCTGTCTTCTAGCTCACACCACCATTGCCCCAGATAAATAATCATCAATACCATTGCTCTTGCCTCAATCTGTCACTGGTAAGATATTTGAGAAGGCAATCAGCCCAGCTGGAGAAAACATAAAAGTGGAAAATATATTTGTGTTTAGAAAATGGAAATACTATGTTTATACTTGGGACTTGGACATACCAGGCTCTCAAGTGGTTCTCTAGCTGCCTGAGCACCCTTTTTCCTAATTACTCGTAGATATAATCATTTGCAGATATAAATTGTATTTATTATGTGCATGTGGTAGCAGTGTGCATGGAATTCACAGCAATATTCACAGCATTGACCTCTGGGAGGTAGTCCCTTATGGTTTCAGTCAGGAACATATATTTTAAGTACATAGTCTGAATAGGGACTTTTTATTTTCCTTTGAGGCTGAAGAAAAAAATTGTTTCCTTCCATGATCATCTCAGAATTTAGAATTAGGTCAATGGGAAGGGCACATGTGCAGAGTGAAAGTTGCTGAGCTCTCAGTGTATTTCTCATTGTACATCTAACTCACCATGGGAACCTGAGTGATAGCTCCTCTGTCTGTGAAACACTCCCTGAACAAGCAGGCACTGAAGCTAAATTTCAGTTCATACAATGCTGTAAGATCTCCATTTGCCATGTGCTGTAAGAAGCTCAAGGTAACATTCACAAGTAGATAAAGTAAAATAAAGTAGATTTCTCTTGCACAACTCAAATGAAAGTCCATGGTGCTTTGAGTACTTTTTCCAGCCACAGATGGAATGTAGCCATTTAAATAGTTTTTATTCCATAATGTTACTTTTGTGCATAAACAGTCATTAACTTTTCATCGGTGTCTTCATGGATTAAACAGTCCCTAAGTACATTTTGACAGCACGGATTGTTATGGACTCTTGTCATTTAAAATAGAAGAGAATGGAGATTTTCTGTGTGTGTGTGTGTGTGTGTGTGTGTGTGTGTGTGTGTGTGTGTGTACATCTCCTTGCTCTCTCTCTTTCATAAGCTATAAGGTTTAATAGCAGTTAACACTAGACCACAGCACTTCTAAATAACGATAGCCCTGCCAATTCTAATTGGCATTCCAATTACTCTGACAATTCTACTAATTAAGAACATTAAACTTTTAAACGAAGTCTATCTTTTTTGTGTTGGGTTTGGCAAAATGGAATTGAGGGTGTAAGGAAGCCTGAACCTCTGCTTCTAAGAATTGCTGATGATTAAAGGAAATAAAAATATTTGGGGAACATGTAGAAACATTACATATGGTAGTTAAATAAGAATTTAGATTTGGTAGTTAAATAAGAAGCATAGGCTATCTAGTAGCCTCTAATATTCTATTGTAGAATATTGTAAATGATAGAGAAATTGATTAAAAAAGTGAAAATTGCAAATCCACAAGACATGGCTGAAAGAGGTTTGCTTTTTGGAAATTTTGGTTTAAGCCCGGTGCTATAGGGATTTCAGTGCATAAGACAAACTGAGACATTCCTTTCTTTGAAGAAAGATCCCTTTTTAAAATTTTCTTTCCTTCAGATATGAAACAAAAGCAAAGAAAAAAGTATGCTCTGCAATGAAAAATTTCCAGTGAATATTTGTTCCAAATCAATCATTTTTTAAAGAATTGCTCTGGTTTAGATTGCATGTATTAGATGCAATTTTTAGAAGAAGCATCCTTTCAAATCCCTTTAAAGTGACTTAAAGATCTTACTTTTCCTAAGTACCTTATTCTCAGAATTAAATTTCATTACAGTGCACTTAAAACACAAATTTTTTTGCCAAAAAATAAACACATTCTTCTGAAATAATTTTTTTTTGCCACTTTATGTAACCAGGTCAAACTGCACATATCTTTTTCATAATCAGGATTTGTTTCTGTGGGAGTAAGAGCATTATCACAGAGTCTGCAAAAAAATCTTACTGTTAATTTGTGCCACAAGGAGTAAATGAATATGAGGTTGAATGGAAAGCAATATTTACTCCAAATCCCACCAACCTGAGCATCATAGATTTCATTCTTCCACCCCCCAGCCTTCAAGACATAGTGCAGGAGCTATGAATCCCTCAGGATTTGGCCTCATGCCATAATGCCAAATATATTTCCTATGTTGCCTCACCAAATCATTACTGCACTGCCTGTATTCACACTGTTTAAGGATTTAGAGATACTGGGAGAGATGGCTATTCTAGTCACCATCTGCTAACATCAGCTGTCTTCAAAATTCATAGCAAAGTACAATTTGAGAGAAATCTTATCTATATGGCTTTACATAGCAAGATGTCTTACAGGTCCAAATGCAGAATGCAGACTCCAGCATGCCTCTCTAGGCAGAAAGCACACTTCAACCTAAGTCACACATAAAATTCCTGAACACATGAATGAATGAAAGCCTGAACATACCATAGCACACTCTTCAGAATGTATGCCTTTGAACAATTTGTTAAGTGCAATTTTTTTTCTCTCCCAGACACAATGCAGTAATAAGACTTGAACTGCTATACGTATTTCTCAAAAAATAGCAACTGAATTAAACATGATCAGTAAGAAACCAAAATAAAGCTAGATACATCAGATACATATCATATACACCGGGAACATTGCCATGGGAAGAAAAAAAGGATTTCTAACTTGCAAAAATATGTGCATCTTCAGTACTGTTTCTGCTGACCACGGACTATTTCAGCGTTTTGCAAACTATGCCCTGTATGAACTTTTCCCAGCACTTCAAGAGGTTAAAGAGGCAGGCTCACAGTAAGGCCGCCCAAGCTAGATAGAAGGCTGATACGGCAACCAGCACAGTAGAGGGGAAACACAAGCAGGAAACAGGATCAGCAAGCCATGCTCCTTTTTAAGAAAGGGATTTTGCCAAACTTCTAGGTGCCTTCTGGCCGTGGCTATTTAAACTATTTGGAGATTCAAACTAGTCCTCAGTCAGCCAAAGGACTGAAATGAAAACTTCGGGCTGCCAAAAGATATGCAATTTCCTTTGCGCATCCTGTTAGGTGAGATCACTTGACAGAGTGGTTACCTTCAAAATCAACACTGTGTACTCAAACTGTGGCATGGAGCACTGATTTTCATGATTGGTGGATAAGGAAGCTGGCAAGCTGTAGGATTTACACAACTCTTTCGAGATTGCTCAGACATAAGGGATGTTAATTACAGAAAGTACTGTTTACTTCATCTTACACTTAAGTGCATGATAACCTCACTTCTATTTACAGCAGATCACAATACCATGTTGATTTTGGAAAACTCGATTGATTGTTTAGACAATGCAGTTTCTGAGAAGGTGTCCATGTATTTTATAAAAACCTCTATGCAGCTATAAGTAAAATCACCACTTGATTCTACTTCTTTAATTGTATACTTCTATATATGGGAATTGAATTTGTTAGGTTAAGAATCTAAGAAATTTACATCTTACAACACCATGATGTCTGCCTGATCAGCATATTTGGTGAAAAACACAATTACAACGGATTTTTATAGATGAGAAACATCAGTTACTCTGAAAGTAGATCTGCAGCTAGAAGTAATAGAATTGTTCATTCATCACTGAAAAAATTGTTCTTTAAGCATCAGGTTTTCCAAAACAATTTTGGGAAAATATCATTGCAGCCCTATCTGAATTCAGCACCATTTTACAGCTAAGATGAAATTAGCTGTGCCTTTCACCTTTATAGAAGCTTGAGGATAGAATCCAGAAAACAATTTTATAAATTCCTATTCTATTTGTAGTGAATTCCACTACTGAATCTCCAGGACTTTCAGGGGAAAATTGATCCTGTGGCTATAAGACCTCAAATGTTCCAGCTTCTCTCGAGGTTAAATGAGATGGTCAAGATCCTTCAAAATATATAGCTATCCACCTTCCACTGTTTTCAAATCAGTGAAAGATCCATATAGTTTTGTGTAACAAGAAAAAGCAGGAAGGCTAGATGATTCAGTAACTGCACACACCACCTAATCTCTCTGAAAAATAATTTCTGGCATGTCTATCAAATAGACATTGGACTTTTCATGACTCCTAACATTTGCATTGAGCATTTTAATCAGTGGAAAAAGTTCAGAATCAATGCTCTAAGATTTTTATGCCTCCCTTTTCCTCCTAGAAAGTAGCATTTCTCTGCTTCATTCCTATAATCATTTAATTCTGGTACTAGCTTAGGTTTGTTTATTTTGCTTTTTCTTTTTTTAATCCAAAATTACCTTTCTTTTCAATAAGGAAAGAGCTCTAGAAAGGTTTTAAAGAACATGCATTATCACAGGTTGCAATGCTGTTTGGCAATCATGGATGCTAGGACCAGTCAAAAGTGTAATAAGATTTGAGAAGTGTAAGGGAGGCCATAGTTCATTAACAGCTTGGGATGCCTGATTGCACAGTTTTTCTGCTTTTTGAATGAAAATTTACTTATCTCAATCAGACAGTATCTCAGGCAAAGTCCTGTCTTAAAAGGGTTATAAATTCAGAAAATAAAAGACAAACCAAAATGAGCATATATTTCCATTACAGTAAGCCTGAGTCATCCTGCTAAACACTTAATATTATTTCCTATAAACAAGCACCTCTCCTGAGCTGTTATGAAAACTACCTGCCTACTTGTGTGTAGGGAGAATGGAGGTTTGATAGGCAATTTTAGCTCTGGCATTTACTTCTGTCAGCTACTTGCCTTCTCACCTTTAATAATGTACATTCAAAATAGGCTTAAAGTTTTTACTTTTATTTATTTATTTTCCTAAGGTGTCCATGCTTATAAAAAGTAGGAAATTATGATTCCTGCATATGATCTTACAGTCCACCTGGACTTAGTGAAGTTTCATGGGGCTAAAGAAGTTAGTTCTCTAGTCTGAGGACTTTCTCCCTGCTGTTTCAAAGGTCTGCTGCAAATAATAAAAGTGTCAGACTTTCTTATAAAGTTTGCAAGGAACATTGACAAAATTGCCCTTACAAAGCATGGTATAATTTCCTGTGAGGGAACTGTCCAACAGAAGCTAATGTTGCACTTTAGTTTTATTTTACGCTTCTGTCGTTAATTCAACTTCTTGGTTTCCTTGCATTTTAAGATCCAATCACTAGAGAAATGCCTCTACCCGAATTAAGGTACAAATGAGACCATATATCAGTGTCAATAGTATGGATTTTATTTAACAGTAAATGTGAGAGAGAGAGAAAGAAATAGGAAAGGGGGAGAGGGGTTGAGGGGAGAAAGAGAGTGAGAAAGATAGTCACCATCTCATGGATCCAGACCATGTCCCATTGCTCTTCTAATCTTCTTAGTGAAGGGGCTCTCACAAAAGAAAGTCCAATGGGTTAATATATGTTCAGGTACATATGGGAACGGCCAAGCACCTCCCCTGTTCTGAAGGGGAGAGTTTTACACTGTCTTTTACAGCCCTGAGGATCTGTTGCAACACTGTGTATCACGTGCAGTCCCCTAGTGGAAGGCTTCAGAAATGTGTCTGTGGGCTGTGGCCTCCTCTTGCAAGACCCAGGCAGTGCTGATTTTCAGGACAACTGCTGGGTTTGGCTTTCCTTGTGGATACTTTCTTCTCCGGAAGCCTTGCTTACCTCTCTGTAGACCGGAGGTAAGTGGACAATAGTAACACCTTTAACTTATCAGAAACTCCCATCAGGTGACTTAACTCACAGTCTAAATTTCAGGAATCCAGGAGGCATATTGGGGATAGGTGGGAAAGATAGAGGGGACCGGTAGGGGGGATGGGTTGGGAGGACAGGTAGGGGGGTGGACTTGGGTGATTGCATGTGAGCAGTTGTTTCTTTATATTATTTGCTATAGTGGGCAAAGTCCTTCAGTGACCTTAACAGTGTTTAAGGCAATTGTGATCTTAAAGTCTCTTACACTGCATATTGAATTTAATTTATAGAATCAATATATTTAAATATATATATATATATATATATATATATATATATACAGGTCCTAATCAAACTGCTCATCTTGTTGCATGTGGTTTCTGTAAGGCCATTCTGCTCTTCTGTGTCAGTGCTATAGCCATGTGCTCAGAGCTCCCACCACTTCCTGGAAGTCTTTGCCCCAGCATGACCCCACCATGTAGAATAACCATGCAGGTTATTCATCCTACATGGAGTGTCATCGCTCCATGTAGGATGAATAACCCTGTCACAGGAGAAGACTGCAGAAAGGGAGAAAAAAGTTTTGGGAATATCTACACAGGTGATCTAGGGAGACTATCTCATCAGGCACCTCTTGCTGAGGGAGATTTGCAGTGGGGAGAAGAACGCAGCCCATTAGCTTTAGAGAGATTGCAAGTAAATCTATGGAAAAAAAAAGCACGCATCATAGTTCTGAGGTCTCGTTGGGGGAGGGGAAGCAGAGCAGGTCTCTTCTGGGGTCACACACCCCTACACTATTGATGCCTACAAATTTTAGCTTTTTATACATTTTTCATATATTTGTAACTTTGCAGACTCTTAATACACAGTTAATACACAGCTCCTGGTATTTTTCGTGCCCTGTCTCTTAGATATTAGGATAATAAGCTAACCCTCCTAATCCATAGTTGGAATTCTGTTTAGTCTTATTCTTAAGAAGAAGAAGCCTGACAAGGACATTTTGTTTTCCACTGGAACTTAAAAGACATATCAAGAAATGGGGCAAAGAAACCCCTGAAACAACTCTAATGAGGCAGAATCCAGAGGAAATTACCTAACCAACTGCTCTTCTAATTGAACAATACTTTTAAAATATGCTAATTTGTCAAACTTGCAAAAATTGCAGAAATCTCATGCTGGATGTGCCCATGACAACAGGGAAGCTTTCAAATAAGACCTGCTTTTTAGCTCACTATTTTAACTCTGTTTCAAGTTTTGTTTTATTTGATTTTAGGCAACACTATGTCTACTAAAATGGACTAGCTGCAAGGCCCTTGAAAAAAACATGCATTGATGGGATCAGAGAGTCTCAAAGTGGAAACACAGAGGAAGCACACCTGTGAATTGCTGTAGGCATCAGCATTACCTCAAAAGGAGGAAAGTCATAATCACTGATTAGCTGTTTGACAGAGATTGCCATTAAAGAATGAATGGTGATGAGCAGTGTCAGGGTGTGTCCTTTAGCCAAATGTCCCTGCAGCAGCTTCTAAATATTTACAAATTTACTGATCTCAGATCATCCTCAAGGTAGGGTAACAGGGAGTGTAACAACTTCAGTCACCAAGTCTGAATGAAAAAAAAACGTTTTTCAGATGTACCACAGGGCTGCTTCACATCACAAAGCAATAGCAATCATCTTAACGCCTGGCAGTTTTAGGAAGCAACACAGCCACATAACTGGTCTGATTAGAATATTTTACCCCAGGGAGAGAAGTACCTTAAATCCCATATTCCTGCGAAGTACACAATCACCTGTTGATCTGGTACTAAAACTTTCAGGCCACATTGTGCCTCTACTTTTCTAGGTAATTTAAAAAATACAAAGGTATTTTCCATTTTAAAATTAGTTGGTTCCACCATCTTTCAAATATTTCTTTCAAATATAACTCCTTTACATTTGTGTGAACCAGGAGGAACTCAAAATGGATAATGTTATCCCAAATGTATTTTGTATCTATATAAGACCTATTCTAGTCATGTGTTTCAGAAATCTTAGAGTAATTTCTGGTCACAAACTTATTTTTGGTTCACCATAATTACAATTACAGTTAGCAACCATTTTCAGATTCTACATTAGTGTTTTACTCAAATAACTCCAGATCGGAAGAGCGTC
>JAYDZK010000113.1:50057555-50077172 GCA_034509185.1 Euphonia xanthogaster
GAAAAAAAAAAAAAAAAAAAGGAGAGAGAAAAGAAAAAGAGTAGGACATTCCCCAGGGCTCCAGTGATAGCATACTGAACTTACCTGAAGGACTCACATTCAATGCAGTGCAGTTTGGGTCAGTCCCCTCATACACCATGGAGGTTCTGGAGACCTTGGAAGTCAGTATTGTTTCAGTAAATTTAATAATGACTCAGTATTATTTAAATGAATCTATAAATATTTGGTTGTGTTCTTATTTATATATATTAATATTAATGTATTATTATAATGTTGCATTTGAAATAGTCTCACTTTTAATTCAAGACTAGACAGTCCATGTACAAGAAAAAATTGTGATATGTGTTCTGTAGCATATTTGGTTCTGTGCAGCCATTCTATAGAGTGCATTTAACTGTATTTTGTGTACTATTCTTAACATGCATTCACAGTAGACAGCAAAGCAGCAGTTATTGGGTATGCTGTGAATGCCTATTAACAGCAGTACCTATTTGCATATCATGGATCCATAATAAAAATAGGCATAGTAAAAGCCTTATGAAAAGTTATTATGCATGCATAGTAGAGACTTTTTAAACCTTGATATCTCAGCTATTTTGTTTCTCTGCAATTTATTTGAAAATATTAAAAAGGTCAAATGATGGATTAGGAATGTGTGAAACTGTAATATTACTCCTATGGAGGTAATCATTCAACACAAACTAATTCATTTTTGGTTTTATTAGCACTATAAAAGATGTTCGGAAATGCATTTGAGTTGTTCAAAAAAAGAACCACCTACTTCAATAATAAAAAAGGATGGAGAAAATAGTTTCATGTATTTTGAGCACCATGTGATATAACTGAGAATTTTCTTGGTCCTTCCCTAAACACAGAACTATTGCAATGTCAACCTTTCTTTCAGTATCTCATAGTATTTTTAGGATGTATTGAAACAGTGTTGGTTACTCTAGGACTTTTAATATTTAGATTGTCTTGCATTTTTTAATACTTTGAAAATGCAAAATCCTTGAAAAGGTGGACAATCCCTAGAACCTTTAACAATATAAATCTTAATACATAAATTCCTATTGAGGATAATGGGATTCTGCCCTCTCCTTTGGTACAGATTGTAATATTTGTGGTAAAAATTAAGTGAATGCTATGAATAGGACAGTACTTGCTCTTTTTTGGACGGTTTCCCCTTAAGTTTTAACGTCTTTGTCACTTCAGATAAATTTTCCATAATAAACAAAAAACTAAAAAAAAAAAAAAGCCTGTGTTTTACAAAGAATGAGAGAAGACTCAATGTCTTACTTCTTTAAAATAAAACAAAACCCACAAAATCTTCAATGTTTGGGGTGAGGGGTTTTTTAATGAAAGACTGTAAAATTGTTGAGCACATCCATATAGATGTATAAAACATGATCTTCCCACACATGTTGTTCTGTACTGCAGTCTTTTATTTTGTTCCCGTCTCTAATAAAAAAAATGCCCCAACATATTTAAATGAAACTTTGTGAAAGAAAAAATAATTGGGTGAGGGCTTAGAGGGCTGAGAACATGAATGCCAAGGTTTGGACCAATGTGAATTAAAGCAAGTGAATTATAAACCCTTCAAAACCAGAATATATAATGGAAATGCTGACATGGGCCCATAACAATAGCAGCTCTGCCAGGTATTATTTTAATACTAAAAGCATACTCAGTCACTCATTATTTTATTATAGAGATTATTTCATTACAAAAAAGCAGTGATACACAATAATAATGAAACCAAATTTTAAAAAAGACTGTTTCTAAGGTGACTCCTGTAGCTCCCTGGATATCACTTATATGTGACATGCCACTCCTTAAATTAAAAAGAAAAGCACAAACCCCTATCACATGAAGATGGAGTTTGTAATAATCTCCATGGCAAGGCTGAGCTAACAGTCTTTGTCAGCTTCCTTTAACAGTGTTTTGCCAGCAGAAGGAGACAAAAGGGTTAAAAAGGAAGAGCAGAGAGCATAGGAGAGGCAGCTGACAGGACAAACAAGGGTATGAAGAAAGGAGAAGCTAGGTATCAAAACAGAAGAGCGGGGAGAGATTTTTAGGAGGTTTTCAAAGGGAATAACACAGTTTTTAGAGATATTGGGGAAAGATTCACGAAAAGGCCAGGCAAACAGAAAATATGGCAGGGGCCAAACCCTCTGAGTCCTAAGCTACACTTTTGAGCAAGTGCATCCCAGTCACATTGCAACATGCCAGAGCAGGTCAGCGAGCCTTGCCACACGCTTCAGAAAAAAGGCGTGATTTGTTAAACCTTCATGCTGTATGTCCAGTTTTCTATAAATGCCTCTTTTATTTTGCAATGTCAAAAACCACCAAGGGATGTGAAGGAAGGATTTCTTACAGATGGCATGAGGTTTGCTCCTATTATTCTGTGCTCTGGGGCAACAAGCTGCACTCCAGAAAACCCCACACCCTAAAAATCTCACCCAGCAGCATCACACAAAAACTACTTTATGTGACTGTGATATTCATTATAGCACCAGCATTACTTCCTTATTACTGCCTTCCTTTCCTTGCCTTTTCTTTTTTGTCCCTGGATACCAGGTGCACTGGAGGGACTCAGATCAATACAAGACAGCATTTCTCGTATAAACAATGCCATATTAACAACCAGAGGGCAGCTGTACCTGTAGGCAGGGATAGCACCAAATGCTGGCATGTCTATCCATGCAGCTAGACTGCTAAAAAGAAGCAACCACAGTGGAAATGCACCTACTGTATGTGAAATGCTGGTACAGAATTTTTTTCTTTTCTTTTTTTCCTATCAATCTAACCTTCTGTGTTGATACATGAATGCTGGTACCCACTTAGAGGGATGCCAGATGATCAGTGCAGAATGAAGGTCCCAGGAGAAAGACTCACGTGGTTTTCTCTGCCCTGTGACGTCACTAGCAGATGGCATGGGTACCAGCTCTGGCAGTTGGCATCAATGTCACTTTTTAGAGATCAATGAGATAGTGCAGATATACACAGATCTAGACTCCAGCAGACGATGCGACATTCAGACTGAAAAGATTTGGAAGGCAAAAAATGAAAACTGATTGTTGAATGAAATAAAAAGCTAAGGTAATACAAATAAAGATATATTTCAATTGGTGTTGGGTGTGCATGCAAGTGTTTAAAGATACAGTATCATTGTCTTGTATTTTGTGTATGCTATTTGCTGTCTAATAACTCCTACCATTTTATTCTTCTGATGCAATTACAAACTTTCATTGCATTTATGTAATACTACAAATGTGTAGACAATACTGATAGAGTTAGTCTTTGACTGGGGTTTTTGTTTAATTTTGTTCTGTTAAAAGTCCCTGCATTTACTTTGCTTGTCTCTTTGAAGTCCATGGGATACAAGCATTTGCTGTTCCCAAACTGCAAATGAAAGCAAAGTAATTGGGAAAAGGAAATTATTTTTCCTTTCCAGGCTGGATTCTGAGCACACGTGCAGGATTACAGTCAGAATCTACAGACCGCTCCTGTCAGCTAAGAGCTGGAGGAAGACATCTGAGCCTCGCAGAACATAAACACTGCTATAGCGTGCAGGGAATTTTTCATCTCCCCCCCTCCCCCCCAGTTGATGGGAAAGAAAAGAAAAAGGAGAAAAGAACAAGAAAAAAAGCAAATAAGTTGATTCTAACAAAACAGATAATATCAAATAGAATTTTTGCTTGAAAAAGGGAGAAAAAAAGAGGTAGGGGGATTTTATTTCTTAACTCCAATCTGAATACGTTTAGGGTTAAATAATTCTGATTTTCATCTTAATATGAAATAAGTATTATGTGATTTTAATACAAATAACTAGGAAAAATGCTTTGTTTTGAATTATATTACTAGCTGAGTTATTTGGGGGGTATATTTCATTCTTTTCCCTTTTCAGCCACTGTAACTTACTAAAGTTTAATATCTTGATACATAAATGAGGAAATGTGGACAGTAAAAACCCACAATTTTGAAGTATAAGTCAAAAAGTGATTTTAAAATATTTACCATCAGGTAATAGAGATATGGCACTTTTTAAATTTTAAAACTGCAGTCCCTCTCCTCATTTTTCCACCCAGGGGAGCTTGGATTAATGAAATTTCTGTAGTGCTTTGTCACATTTTGCATTTCTTTTAATTCTGAGATGGTGAGAGTTTGAAGGATATGTTTAAAATAAATAAATGAGCAGGGAGCTAGCTGTACATTTAAAATATGAATTTACTCCATATTTATCTGTGAGAAATGTGGCTTTTTAGTTGCAGGGTCAAATGTTTCAAGTGATTTTAGAATTCTCAGCAGCTATTATTTTTTTAAACGTGGGCATTTGAAACTGCAATTTTATTTAAAAAATATAGATTGAGCATTTATACACACACACACACACACATACACACATACACACACTCTCTTTTTAGGAGAGCTTACACACAGACACAAATAAGGTGCATGAGGCTGTCTGTGTGAGTCGGAAAACTTTAAAAATGGAAATATTTAAATATTGTGCTGGCATTCTTTCAGGTAACTTAAGATTGTAGAACCATGTTAACACTACCATTTGATGAGTCTGTTGTAATGCCAGAATCCCAGATGTGTAGAAAGTTTCCCAGAGAAAGTGATGACCAAAAGCAAATGAAGAACACAGAAAGCTTTTCAAAGCAGATCATCCTCCGAGGAAAGAGTATTAAAAGATCTCCTGGAGAAGAAACAGAAAAAGAAGAGGAGGAGGAAGAGAGAGAAGAGGAGGATGAGAATGGCTTGCCAAGGCGAAGGGGCCTTAGGAAAAAAAAGACAAGCAAGATAAGAATGGAAAGAATTAAATTCAGGCGTCAAGAAGCCAATGCTAGAGAGCGGAACCGTATGCATGGTCTTAACGATGCTCTGGACAATTTAAGGAAAGTTGTCCCTTGTTATTCTAAAACACAAAAACTGTCTAAAATAGAAACTTTAAGACTAGCTAAGAACTATATTTGGGCTCTTTCTGAAATACTGCGAATTGGGAAGAGACCTGACCTGCTCACCTTTGTCCAAAACTTGTGCAAGGGTCTGTCCCAACCAACTACAAACTTGGTGGCAGGATGCCTGCAGCTGAATGCCAGAAGTTTCCTAATGGGCCAGGCAGGTGAAGGTGCCCATCATACCCGCACACCCTACTCCACCTTCTATCCTCCCTACCACAGCCCGGAGCTTGGCACCCCCCCAGGGCATGGGACTCTTGACAGCTCTAAGTCCATGAAACCATACAATTACTGCAGTGCTTACGAGTCCTTCTATGAAAGCACTTCCCCTGAGTGCGCCAGCCCACAGTTTGAAGGTCCCTTAAGTCCTCCCCCAATTAACTATAATGGGATATTTTCCCTGAAGCAAGAGGAAAGCTTGGACTATGGCAAAAATTACAATTATGGCATGCATTACTGTGCAGTGCCACCCAGGGGTCCCCTTGGGCAGAGCCCAATGTTCAGGTTGCCTACAGAGAGCCACTTCCCTTATGACTTACATCTGCGCAGCCAGTCTCTCACCATGCAAGATGAATTGAATGCAGTTTTTCATAATTAATGAGGAAAATGAAAATAAACAGTGGTCATTCACCTCCCCATCTAATTAAGAGCAAGCAGATGCTTGGGCACTGCATAATTGGCACAATTCTATTTAAAATGTTTACTAGTTCCTAAAGTGTGTTTCAACTATTGTGAGGATTTTCTATGTATTAATAAACCCTTTTTATTGTAAGTATTTTTTTCTGTAACCACTGTGAGAATATGTTTCCTCCCAGAGGTTTTCTCCCTCCTTTTTAACTTTTTGTTTCCCTATTTGTTTGATTTGTTGAGCAGTGTGTCTGAACAATATTACTGAAATAAAAGCGTACACACTGTGTGAAGTCAGTGTCTATTTTGATTGTATAGTAATTATACAAATGCATGTTATTGAAATCAGATTAATAAAAATTATGTATTTATAATTGGTAGAAAATATATATTATGTATTCAAGGAGAGCTGGATTAAAAATATTAAGAATTTTAAAGTAATTATCCAGAACTGAGATGGGCTTGCAATGTGCAGAGGTGAGGGAGTAGCAATATTGAAAGCTATGCAAAAAAAAAAAAAAAAAAAAAAAAAAAGGCAAACAAGAAAGTGTAATAGTTTTTGGGTTGTTGGTTTTCAGTAAACTAAGGAAAAAAGTGATTGTCATTGACATTATTCAGCCTGACTTTAGAGGGTTGCTGACAGGGGCCACATGATTATATTTAGAAGATGTTGTCAAATATTTGCCTCAGTTATTTTGACCATATATAATAAGCACTTTTTATTTGTGTTATTATGACTTCAGATGTAAAGGTTTGTTATAAAAATGTATAACTGTGGTTTCTCACTACATACTTAACATGCAATTAAAGATAGATGTTTCCACTTTTAAAATACATTTATTAGCTGTGATACTATAGTTGCGTGTATTTTGTCTGATATTTATTATTTCACAGTATACAGCTGCCTTTGGTCTTGCCTACACAGCTTTTTTCCCAGGACACTCATAATGCTTAAGTCTGGGGTAGAAAGTCAAGAATTATCAGGGTGAACCTCATGCTATTTTCAGAAGAATGTATTAGTGATGCAGTAGATTCAAAATACCACATAAATAGCTGTATGTTAAATGATATAACAGGTTATGGGAAGAAAGTAACTTTATATCTGAATGAAATGCCAAATTTCATATGGGGAAGATCCCTGAGCTAACACACAGGATACTAGCTGCTCCTCCAGCTCTATCTCATTGGGGGAATGGCAGGAGCATGAGAATTATAAGAACATCAGAAGAAAAGAATTCCTGGACATTGCTAAACTTAGTGTTGACTGAAAAACAGCACCACTAAACTACAGATATGTATGCAACCCACACTAGTTCAGTAGCTACAGAAGTCTGCACAGTCCTGCACACCTTAAAAGAGTTTAGCTTAGCTGAGCCTCAGTTGTTTTCTAACCAGCTAGAGCTATTTATCTATAAATTCATGAGTGATAAAATGAATGAACTGTTGATCTAAAAGCCAGCAGTCTTTAAACCTCTGAATGAGCAAGACCTCTTTATTATGATGGATAAACAGACTCTGTCTGACAAGCAAAAGTACTCTGCTCTAAATGAGGAGGGAATACTTTTTTAAAAGCTGTATAAAACATGCAAATTTCACATGCAAGTTGGAAGCTCCTGACTGAATCACAGTCTGGGTCACAGTTTGTTAATGACACATCAATCTTACAGCCTCACTTGAGTACACAGCTGGACAAAGAGGGGATGGGCCAATTTCTCCTGATAATTTGCCTAATGTCACAAACAATACTTGTTGTGAACAGTCTGCTCTGCCAAGCATTGCAGCTCCCTCAGGACAACCACAACCTGATGTTCATCTCTTCTAAGACCAGGCTGCCCTCAAAGGGAAGTGATAACATATCCCAAAGGGATATATCAGGATCTAAATGCTTCCACGTTTGCAGAGGTAAAAGGACAAGCATGGGCTTTTGTTCAACCAATATCCTCTCTAGGCACAAATATGACACCAAAATGGAGTCTTTTGGAGCAGTCTTGGGCCAAATTTCAGGGGTTTGGCTCAGGATCATCCCGTTTCCTCACAGTCAGGCATGGAAGGTACAGGCAGCCATTTTCCACCTTGGATGAAAGGCAACGGAGATGACTGTCAACTCAAAAGCATCCCCAGGTGTTCTTCACTGAATATAAGAGGGATTTGGGAGAAAAGAAGACCCTAAAATAGATTGCATTTGCCGTTACTCAGAATTAGCTGATATTTGGCAAGCCATGGAAAGGTGATGGTAGAGAGAAGGGGGAAGAAGCCATTTGATGAAGTGAAAGCACACAAGCTTGGGCACGGATTCATGCACACTGAGAAATAATAATATATAGCAAGGTGCTGTAGGCAAGAGGGCCCAGAAACGGGATAATTTGTGAGGGGGCAAATACCCCTCATTTAGCATTGGCAACAAATTTATATAACCAATTTTACTAAGAGGAGCTTCTTCTAGGAGGCTGAAAGTTCACCAAGTACTTTCAGAGCTGTCTTGCTGCACAGGGGGAGGGTCTTTGCGTAAGTTGAGAGTGGTATGAGGAGGCAGCTGTAAAGTCCTGCACCAAGGGAAAGAAATGCCTACCGTAATATATCCAGCAGGAACCCAAGGGGTGTTCAGTCTTCAGGCTCTGCAATTTGGGCATCTCCAACTCTGTGGTCCTATATTAACTCAATAACTCATGGGCCAGTTCCTATTTCCCCTTCTGGCAGCAGAGACAAAGGGAAAGGCGAAAAAAATTTCCCTGCCAGTTCGGATCTTTCTCACTCCACGACAGATGGGGAGGCAGTTTGCAGCCAGATTTCCCCTCTGGTAGCTCAAGGCAAGAACCACACTTGCTCAGGGCATTGCAAGTTCGAAAGTCACTCCACAATAAATAATGGAACAAGTAATAGAAAAATATTGAGATGGCATAAAAACCCCCCATTGTTCTCTTTCTAGGAGGGTATGGATTGTTTAGATACAGAGGTAGGAAACTCCCTTGACAGCAGGCTCTCTTGCATACCTTCTTTTATGCACACAACAAACATTTCTGTGATCCTTCTCTGGCCAGTCACAGAATAAAAGGTGCTCCAACCTCTGACATGATTTTTAAAAGCCTTTGAAGATGCCCTATTTTAGGGAAAAAATCTGAGTACTAATAAAGGTCTGGTGCTTTAAAATCACAGGAATAAAAGCCAATGGGTTTCTTACTCATTATCTCCACTTTTTGAGGTTTGTCTCCTTTCAATCCCTTTCATACAGCAAAACGAAACTGGTCAGATATGTGTGTCTTGTTCTCCTCTTAACTACCTTGAATTTTTTGAGGATAGAATTAGGTAAAAGAACAACTGCTTCAGAAAAATTAGGTGAGAAATTTCTATTGTTCCACGTCCTTTAGCACAAAAATATTGAAGCCTTCTGTCAGTTTTAGAGATGGGAACCCCAAAGCTGTCAAAAGAAGAGCTATTTAATATGTGGCTTTTTTACACAGTGGAACTCTTTGCCATTTATTATTTCCCAGAGTAACATTTTAGTGTGATTTTTTTTAAATTCAATGTGGGTTTTTTTATGGTATTGGAAACACACTAATTATTTAAGAATGGCTGTACTGGTTCAGATTAATCACCCATCTGACCTAATATCTATTTTTAATATGAGAACATAAAATGTTGTCCAAATGTATCAGAAGAGGGCAAGGAAAATAATTTTTTTTAAAAACTAATAAAAGTACTGGAAAATAAACTAAGCACAATGTTCCAGTCTTGTTGAAGACAGAGATGCGTCTGAATTGCAAAAAGGGCCTGGATGCATAACAGTGTACTGTAATGTTAGTGTTCTTTCCTCTGCAACACTGGACTCATCGGTAATCACTGAGTAGGATACACTGGGTAGTACTAGGTGGTACCTCTGAACCCCATGCCAGGAAAAACCTCTTCCAGACTACAATTTAAAACCTGTGGCCCAAGCCCCAGTCCTACAAATCCCAGTGAGACCACAAAGAGAGAGGGAGGGGAAACCACTGCTTTGCCAGACCTTAGTAGAGGTCTCAAACCTTTTCTGAATTACAGTAGGGATACCCTTGTTTTAGGACACATCCTGAGTGTGGTCCCTTTGGGACTGTCTTAATTTTTTTCATTTCATAGCTATTTCTACAAAGATTTTTAACATGTATGGAGATTGAACAAGCACAAACATGATAGGAATTTTTTTCTATACTAGCAATTCCCTCTCCCATTTTTATCCCTACTTTATTCTTCTTTCTCTGCCTTGCCTATAGGGCTCTCAAATGGCAGCAATTAAGTGAAATGCCATCAACAAAGATGAATGAAATCCCAGTGCAATACATGGCAGAATCTTTCCTTGCAAAAAAAAAAAAAAAGTCTTTGCATGGTTTTGCTTAGCAGATTGTGAATCTAGCTTAACAGTGGTTTTATTTTATGGTCACTAGGTCAAAGCAGGTTTAATACTAGTACCGAAATACTTCAGGCTTTGATGCATAAGTAGCAGACACAGTGCTGCTTTAGGCTGAATTATCAGGAAAGCAGCTTCCCTTGAAAAATTTCAACAATTTTTGAATTAAGAAGAGACAAACAAAAAAACCCAACCCTCAGTAATCTGGCTGTGGGTCTGACCCAGAGCTGAACCATGGCAGCAGGTTTTGATTTTGCTCTGGAGAGACACAGATCAGTGTGGTGAACAGTTGGCACTGTGCCACTGCAGAATCTGAAGGGCAGACTTGTCGTATCTCACTGATACAAATCTAACTACAGTACATAGGACTGCCATGCAGAATCACACTCCCAAGCCTTCTCCACAACACAATTAGACCAGAGCAAATCATCTCACAAAAATCTATGCTATGCCAAAAGGATGGCATGTTTTCCTGCAGATCTTTCCCCCTCATCTCAGAGGATGTGCAAGAATGAGCTAGGAAAAGAGAAAGACAAATTTGCAAGCAAAAGAGCTCTGGGGGGAAAAATATTTTTTTTGTTGTTTATTTTTTTTGTTTTTGTTTTGTTTTGTTGTTGTTGTTGTTTTTGGGGGTTTTTGGTTTTTGTTTTTTTTTTTTTTTTGTAATGCCTACAGTGTGGCATCCCTATGACTCACAACTCGCTTTAAATTGGCAACAGCAGCAAAGGTTGTTACAGAATGGTAAAGAGATTTCCTCCCCCTACTTCCCCAAAACACCATTTTCTTTTGACTATTTCCTTGTCACTTGCTCCTTACACTTACACATTTATCCCTGTAACTGCTTTACTTGCATTATTTAATTCTATTTTTGTATTATTTAATTCTACACCATGTATGTAGAACATATCTGGTTGTAGCTGAAAATCTGAACTACTTCAGGAGGTTAAAAAAATATTTTCTGGAAAAAAGTGATGCTTACGATTGTTTTTATCGGATATTCAGTATATTCTCATCCTCACCCCAGTCTTGTGAACATTGTACTTTCTGATATTCTGAGGGTTTTTGCAATTCTGTAGAACATTGCTAAGCTGGTCTGAGAGTTTTCCCCCCTCCTAGTATTTTTTTTTTTAATTTTAACTGATTATTATGTGAAATAGTATTTTTTAAATTGATGACATTTCCTGATCTATAAGTATGCCCACATGGTAAATATCATTAATTCTGAAGTGCTTGGACATTCTCTTTGCAAAATCTAATAATCAGCTGAATTGAAAGTCCTTGTACAGATAGAGAATAAAGGCAAAACCACAGATTATATCATAAATCTTGTACCCTTGAAAGCAGGAATGGGAGAACCTGGGTCCTCTCTTGGTCTGTTGGAATTCAGCAGACACCAGATTGGAGTCTAAGCCACATGGGAAGATAAGCATAGCCTTATCTACGGTGTCATTTATTTACACATGACCAAATGCATAATGCTTAGATGCAGCTGAAATGACATTTTTGTTGGGCAGATATCTTGCAAACAAAGAGACTCTGACAGGACCCTCCTCAGAACCCAGGGAGAGGCCCACATGGATGTTAGTCAATATTTGCCCCACATAGGGAGAAGTGCCTGTAGGAAGAAAAGCATTGTCTAGATATGGAGAACACCAGAAGCAGGACTCCTGCTAATTTCAATAATTTAGCAATTGAGATTGCATTCCCAAATTCTAAAGGAGACTTCACATCAGCCATGATGAAAAGCCTTCTCCATCTGGATTTACAAGGAGAGCTGTTCTTGGGCTTAGCATCTTTGTATTGGTAACAGGCATTACTTTAGGAAAAGTACCTATTTTCCCCACAATAGATATAATAAACATTTTAGTTCACACCCATCCGTTTACATACAAAGGCACACCTACACCCATTGGGACAGATTTTGTGGGTTTCCACCAGAAAGGGTAAAATAATTTGAATGCGTGTAGTTATAATTATTTTGATGCCAAAATGCCAGAAAATTTATTAATGTGGTAAGACATTGAGTGAATAGCCATTCAATATGTACAACCACAAGTTGTCAGGTGTTTGGACTCACAAATTTCCATCTCATGGATTCAAATTAGCCATAGCCATCATGTTCCCATTACTCATAAATTTCATATATTCTTATTCTTACTATACTCTCAGTTTTCCCCTTATTCAATTAAATAAGAGAAACTAAACTAAATGGATAAACCTGTCCCTGTGCCTCATCTCACACTCTCACTACAGGAGAATCTTACAATAACTAAGCCCAGAAATCAGAATGACAAATATTGCAGCAACAGAAACACAGCCCTAGCATAACGAGTGTTGCAGGATGTGAATAGACACCACCAGAAGTATGGCAACATCTTTCCTAGTGAATAGAGTAATAATTCAATGCAAGATGCACTGCAGCACCCAGCAGAAACACAGGTGAGGAAACGAGAGGAAAAAGCAACTTTGCGATCACAACAAATTCAGCTAATTACCTCCTTGGAGACAGGCACATTATATGTGAGCTGGGGTGCCAGTCTGCTTTGCCTGGACAATATGTCCCAAACTCTGCCAATCCCCATTTTGAATGAGCTGGTTGCTGCACACAGTAGGTCATCTACTCCATAACAGTTACTTCAGCCTTCATGCTGGATTCACAGCCACTTCAAACAGCTTAACCTGCAGAAGATGCCTTAGAAGAGTTTATGCCACTGTACCATACATCCACATCTTAGTCACAAGTTCCCTGTAGCCTCAGGTACTCATACAGATGTCAGTACATTTTGTAATATGGTGACTGCCATGAGTGATTGCCTCTACCACAGGCACAGCCTTATGGAAAAGCTCTTCATTTAAGATATGCCTAGTGGCCTCCATGACTGATTAACGGTGAGTGATACTGCTTGAGTACAGTATCTCACTGATACTGTGGTCATATTCCCTTAACTCTTTTTGCTATCCATGTGTTGGAATGTGTCCTCCCTTTAAATTTAGCATTCTTCTGGGCAAAAATAACACTACAGAATTAGTTTTAATGTATTAATTATGTTATTAATGAACCAAGGAATAAGAGAAGATATTTTCTAAGGGGCCATACACATTTCTGGCTGTCCCAGACTGCAAGCATACACTCACTAACATTCTCTGCCTTCTTAAAGTTGCCAACAAGTTGTCTGGGAAGAAACTCCTCCCCCAAAAAGGGATAAGTTATTGGCAAGGAAGGACTGCACACAAGGAGGAATATCTCTGCTCAGATATCCTAAATCAGTTTTATACCTGCCCCTTCTCTTCTGCTGTCCAGTATCTGTGAAGGTAGTAGTAGACAAAACAGAGTCTTTGCTTGATTTGTCCATTTCATCTGATTTACCCCAATTCCTGCATTATAGAGGTAATCGGTAGAGTCGAGGTAATCGGTCTCCAGTTTACTCCATTGTTCTGTGACAATTTGCTTTTAAATACCTAGAGAATTACAAAATAAACCCAGTCTCAAATTAGAATCTAGCTTTTTTTTTTAAGAAAACATCTTCAGACTTTCTCCTAAGTATATTTAAATCTTACCAGTGAACATGGTAATGGTTATTAAAAAGTAATTCTGGATAAATTAGCTTGCAGCTACAAAATTAATGTAATTCATTTATTACTTGCAGCCACAAATCAAAACGGTGTTAACACTGCTGCATGCAATTTAATATGCACAGTAAGTTTCCATATGGCTTCAATTTTAGGTTCCCTGGTCACTACAGAGGCTCATTTGCAGAATGGTCTGTAGGCATACAAAATCAGCTTGTGTTTACTGGGAAAAAAGCTGTTCAAGGTGGTTCCTACACAGGCACAACAGTCCAAAAAGTCCCAAACCACTAACACCTCTTGGGATTATCAAATCCTACCTAAGACTGAGGAATGTCTACACTCAGTCACAGAACTACAAATATAACCAGTGTTTACTAAAAAAAAAATCCATAGTCAGAGCTGCTATTTACCAGTTCATCCTCCTAACCATGAAGGCACATTTTTAAAAGCACTAAGCATCCGGTATCTCTTTGAGAGACAACAGAACCAAAATATAATGTTACAACATCAGTTTTACAAAGCTTTAAAAAAAGTCTACAAAACTTAAAAACAACTGAAAAGCCTAAATTTTGACAAGGATATATAGATCACCTGTAAGTGAGGTACAGCTAAATTTTTGCATAATGTACCCAGAGTTGTGCATGCACTGTGATTAGCTTGAACATATCAACTAGATAAAGGCAATATGCTGCACATGCATTTCATTATCTTGTTGCAGAACATTGTCATGATTGAATGAGCAACAGTGCCTGTTTTCAAAGTCATATCTCTTACCTTCTTCAACCACACCAAATTTCAGCAACACCTAGCTCATTTTTACTTAAGAAAGCCTGCTGGAGAGTGATTACAGTGGATTTATACCCCTAGATTCAAGTCTGATTGATGGATTACCTGACTAAGAGCAAGAGCAATAAAGCAAGTCCTTTCAAAATAAGACCAGGCCATGAACACCAGCATCCCATGCCACAGCTCTATTTACTAGATTGCAAGCTTGCACAGGTCACAATATTACATATCCCTTCCCTCTTTCTCCTTCTTGAAAAAACTCATTCAATGAAGTACATCTTATAACCAAAGTGAGATATTTCAAAGTGTTTTTACTTTGTTCGAAGTTTTCTGATCAGTTTTCTGATCTCTGGGGTTAATAAAGTTGTCAGAGATCCCCGGCATGCTTTCTCTTTTTCTTCCAACTGGCACCACCATGGTAATCCACATCAACAGTAAATAAGGCCAGAATCATAGGCACTGAATTATTTTTTTCATCAAGTGCAACTGGCACTTGTTTGATAAGTCAGTATCAGTTTTAATTTAGCATTGTTTGTCTATGCCTGTATTTCACTTATACCTGGGAAACCATATCCAGCACAATGCCAGTTATATCAAAACTCAGAATGAAAAGGCATGGGGATGGGGCAGAAAAAGAGGCTTTCACATTGTGAGACTACAGTACATCAGGTAACAGCCTGGAAGTACCTATCAAAGGCATGAGCACAATCAGAATAAGGAGGTCAGGTTTATGAAATGTCCATGGAGCTACCAAGAAGAATGAGAAAGAGGTTCTTGATGACTATTTTTCAGAGACACACCTGAGGCGTCATTGGCTGTTGGTGGTTCAGAGTGGTGGTTCTGTTAAGCACAGCATACATAGATATAGATTTCCTCCCCTGGAAGATATCTTTGCCAGACCTCTCCTGGGCAGCAAAGGCATCAGCATACCATTGCAGCCAGGCTAGACACAGATGAGGAAAAAGCATTGGAGATCAAAGCACTAACAATGCTGAACCCTGATTGTGAAGGTATTCAATGAAACAAGTCTCTCATCTAGGCTATTCTAGGATTTCAGGCTATTTTGACTAATTTCTAACCTACACTTTTGGGACAATCCCGGACTAAATTACTGTGAAAGAAGTGAGACAGATGGAGGGAAGAAAATACAAGCAGGCAGCCCATTATAGGTTAATTCGTACTCTTTCCAGCACTCCTGACATCAATAAGCCCTGTCCACTAGAAGGGCATCACAGTGAAGAGAGGGCTCACAGATATATTTCACTGCATTTACACAATGATTTCCTGAAATGTGAGGGAGCGGGGGAGCTGCCTTCTTTATTTTAGTACTGTCAACTGTTAGTACAGAGAGTCTCTCTCTGGTGTTATGTTCTTGTGAGCTGGCAGATCTGTTGGGAATATAATGAGGTCTGTTCATGCACCTCCATTTCTAACAACTTACTCCTCACGTGCTCTCCTGATTTTCTTGAGGCGTAAGGACCAGTTGACTATGCAAATGAAATAAGAGAATGTAGAAAATGAGTTTGACACAAAGGGAGTTGCTGGCAAATGCCACTGCTTCCTCCAGGCATAATGGTAAGAGACAGCTGCTTCTGCCAGCACAGAAGCAGTAGCTGAGGGGGCTAGCACAGCTCTTTTGAAAATCTTTAGTCTGATGAATAACTAGGCAAAGGCTGCATATATTTCCAAGGGAGGACCCCCAAATCCAGGGCTACAAATCTTGCTCTGCTGTTCCAGATTATCATCCACTGTAAATGCCCACAGGAGTGGTGTCAGATGTCTTTTGTTGAAATTTGTGACTTTATTGTCTTCAAGTCCTTTGTAACAGGAGGAGCAAGACAAGAAATGGACTGTGAGAATGTGAAAAGCATTGTCCTTTGCAATTTCCAAAAGTGCTATTGTAAGAATACAGTTATCATTTTTTGCAGCAAGATGTTACTTTTTGGATCAAACATTTTGATATGTGAGCAAACCCAATAACTTTAGAATAAATAACCACAAAAATAATTTATCACTGTACAAAATACTACGGTTTTATTTCACATTTTCTTTACAGAATTATTCCCCCAAGTAATTATCATGGCAATCGTAATTCTGATGATACATGTGTTTTATCAATCTATCTGATAAATAGTAGCAGAGTACTGTAACTGACATGCATACATAAATATTTTAGGATTTAGTGATTCTTAAGTTGTTTTGAAATAGTTATAGTAAGCAGTAAATACTGACACTTTTACCTCTAAGAGCATCTGTCACTTGGAGAACTGACACAATGCTTAGAGTACCACTTTGTGGAAAAAAATAACAAAAATATTTATTGGTAGCATTAAAGGAGCGTCTTGATGTTGTTCAGGTCTGAGCAGAATAGCTGTCTGGAGTGCCACATGTTATGATCATCACACAAATACAAAATAAAATCCTTCCACAGGAGAGACCTTAATTTCAAACAAGGGAGAAAACAAAATTCACAATATTGAATTATTAAAAGCATACCATATTGGGAAAAAAATAAAAATGGACATTTGTGCTCTCATCTTTCCTGAGAGGATAGGGACATGTGATACTTTTCAAAGTACCGAAGTTAGCAAGTGGTAAATAAAATTCACATTTCCTGATTTTCCATCCTTTCCTTAGCACTTCCCAGGAAACAAGACAAATCTCAACTGAGGTTATATGTGCTTGCCAGCAAAGGGCTGGTTCACTTTGGCAAGGTTCTGCCCTCATTGCTACCAGCAAAGTTCCTTTAAACATATTGGATTTACTCAAATATTAGAGGGGATAAGAATAAAAATTTGCATTTAGTTCTGCCAAAGTTCAACATCCTCCACACTTCTTCCCAATAACAACTCCAAACATCTTACTCTTATAACATTCCCTTCTTTTTTTTTTTATTTCCCTCAGAACACTTCGTATTTGTGAGCTGGCACTATTACTACAGATTAAACACATGAGAAAACCCAAGATGAACTGGCTGTCCCAAGAAGTTGCAAACTGAGTAGAAACCTAGTGATCCACTTCCTGAACCAAGCTGAACCCAGATTCTTTAAATCAGATTTCAGACATGTGACTTGGCTTAATGGCTGCCATGCATCAGCTGAGCCCCAGTGAAAATTGTTTAAATTAGCATGTGCTACCCTACATTTGCAACAGCTCAGCTGCTACATAGGACCTCATTAAGCTATGGTAACTTGCTCAAGAATCTGAAACCTCAATCTGATGCTTTACTCAGTGGCCCACATAACTGCCCAAATCATGCCCTCTGCCTCCATGCCAAAAAACCTCCTCAGCCCATCTTTCATGAAGTAAGGATGTGCCCAAGAAAATAAGCTCAGTACACTTTTCCAGTGGAATGCTTCAGAATAAGATTTATTTAGATAAGCAGCTAGATCTGGATCTCTCTGCAGTTCAAAAAAACTTCATGGATGGTACTAGGATTTCTTTGTGTCCTGTCTTTGTCTTCTGTTTTATATACCAGCTTCTCTTCTTCAGCTCACCAACAAGTATTACACTATAGATTCCTCTTTCCTTAACTATTGTAATTTCTCCTTGTGATTGCCTCAAGACGTACTTCTCCAGAACAATTAAAGCAACTGCTTTTTCCTAGGGAAGAAAAGAAAATTAAAAACATGTATATACTGACTCCTCCTTAATTTAGAAATCCAGTTTCAAGCTGTCTTTATCATTTTCTCTTCCTCTCTAAACCATCTATTCATATATTGTCTATTAGAAATATAGTGCAGCAAACTTTACTTCAGCTGGCACCATGTGAAATGCACATCCTGATCCTTGAGTCCTCTTATAGGAAAGAGGGCCCATATTCATTCTTGTTTTCTTCCTTAATCTCTCTTTTGGAGTATTGTAAGTGTATCATTTATTAAATATAAGATACAGATCACATTAAAGTCTTACATGAAATTAATTTGTATTTTATTTCTTGTTATTTTGCAACCTGTAATATCTACCAAGAGCAATATCTCTGAAGATAATTAAATTATATTAAATGCAGAGCAAAAGTGAATATCCCAATATACCTGGCCCAGTATAGCTCAGCATGTCACCTTTTGTAAGGCACTAGTTTAAACCTTTGGGGAAATGTTAGCTCAACAATTATGTCTACAGGTAAAAAAAATTGGATTGAGCTGAGAAATTTTGCAGAAATCTTACTAGGATAAGATTTGCAATTTTGCAAGTCAACTAATACAACAACAAAATAGTATTTTGGAGTGGGTAAATGCAGGAAGACCAGTGACTGTCTGGTACCTCAAATTTATGCAGCTCAAGAAAAAGCAGGCTGCTCTTGTTCCATCTGGCAGTATTGTCATAGCAATTTCAACAGGTAAATATAATTTCAGCTTTGTGCTGCGGCACAAAAGCATTGATTATCGGTGAGTTACCCCTTAACATACTATGTTAATTTTCCTAGACATGTGCCTCATGAGCTCACAAGAAACTGAAGACCCGTTTAGCTTTTTGGAGTACCTCCCAGTGCTGATGGATGGGCTGTGCTAGCACAAGTTCTGCTAAGAACTGCAGTTTCCTGACTGAGGGAAGAGGTAGGAAAGCAAGGATTGCTGCAGTTTTTTCATCTGATTGAACTGAGGCCTTGCTTCTTCCTTAGGCCAGTCCCACCAGCTGTGAAATAATGTGACTCTAAAGGAGCTGTGACCATTACCATTCTTCACTTCTTCTCTCAGCTCTCTGAGGGAAATGCCTCTTACTGCTTCTATCTATGAAGCAATGTCATGGATTCATAGATAGGGTCAGCCTGTCTGTCAGGGCATCCTGCAATCTCTCCATTGTCCTACAAAGGAACCAGGAGGCAGCTGTCAAAAGTCTCTAACCAGGCAACAATGGCCAGAGAAGGGGCTGGTTCCAGGTTTCCTTGAGATAGGCACCGGCTAGTCTTCCCTGGTGGCAATTTATTCACATCATTGGCAAGTTTTGAAACTGTATTAATAGCAAAATGTCCGGGAAAAGACATTAAAAATTTTGTCCTTTGGCATCTCCATGAGGGAACCCATACTTTAGTTCAATCAGTAGCTGCTAGAGTGATGGAGAAAATGAGATGTGAATCCTTTTCAACAAAGGAGAAAGGGTATTTGTCCCTGAGTGCTTATGTCTAGATCCTGTGCTGGGAGCAGAAAAGTGTACAAATGAAAATTAACATGTTTTATAATAAAAAAGGCAAATAGGGAATATTCTGCCAACAAAAGAAAAAAAGAATAGAATAGAATAGAATAGAATAGAATAGAATAGAATAGAATAGAATAGAATAGAATAGAATAGAAT
>JAYDZK010000113.1:50077272-50095240 GCA_034509185.1 Euphonia xanthogaster
AGAATAGAATAGAATAGAATAGAATAGAATAGAATAGAATAGAATAGAATAGAATAGAATAGAATAGAATAGAATAACTCCCCCTACTAAAAATGTTGCTGGAGACAAAATCAAATGCATCTTATTGCATTTTGCCAGAGCTAGGAAGAGAGTACCTAGCTCATAAATTCCATCAGGAGCTTGGGGATTTTTGATATAATGAGTTCTACAGTTTCAGAGGAGACTGCTTTGCTAATAATTATGTAACAGTAATTAAATCTGAAAAAGGTTGTACTCTAACTATGTTGATTTATTGCAGCTCCAACAAAATACTTCTAGAGTGTGCTTTAGAGCGTGCACCTCCTCCCTCCAGTTTTCTTTAAATTCTCACAGAGCACTGGGTCACAGATGGTCTGAGATGCGATATTTTCCCTATTAAATTCCTAATAATCTTTTTCTGAGGCTGAGTCATGGAAGCCTGGGGATTTCTCATTTTAATTAGAAGGTTTAAGGAGCTAACTCTGTTTGAAATTTCCTCTTAGGAGATATGGGTGCAGGTGATCCCATTCAGAAGAATGACACAATATCAAGGCCAATATCTCATTTCCATATTAGATTGCATCTACTTTGGCATAACGCCTGTTCTGGGTGCTGATGACATGCAGCCTGAGTTGAAAGCATATCATTTCACCATTTGAAAACAGAATTAGTTTAGGATTACGTCTGAAGACATTTTAGGCTCTAGGTGGATGTTGGCTACTCTACTACCATGCTCCATCACCCTGTGTAGAAACTATTTATAAATATTAATTATTTATTAGTCTGATAGAAACAATTAGTCTATACCATTTAGAAACAGCACTGTTAAGGACGGTCATACAAAGAGACAAACTGTATTGTCCAAATTGTTGATCCTCTCAGTATTTAAGATATTAATTTAAGGTATTAATATTTCAGATTAATTTTATCTGCAAATATTATAAGCTATAAAAATAGAACACACCTAGCAAAATGTTTTATGTATGACTTTAGCATTTACAGTATGTGAAAAACAATGTCCCACCTCTGCCACCCAAAGGAAGTTATTCTTAGGCCCTCATAGCTTAGTTTGATCATTTCATAGAATGCTTGTTGTTTAAGAGTTAGTCTACTGTACTATTCTCATGTACCTTGATAGTCTACTGTGAAAAAAAATCCTACCTCTTATAAGACAGCTGTTGAAGTTTCATCAGCCTACACTCTACAGTCAGTTCCTGTGCTTTAGGAAAATGAAGAGCATCTCTTATTCTTCCAGCATGGTATGCAGCAAGAAGGCAAATGAGACATTATTTGCCTTTTATAGCACTACATATCTTTTCAGTTTTCAACAGACAGAAGTGACTGTGATTTGGGAAAGTAAAAAATTTCACCCACTCTGAACTGCACCACTTAGACATGCTAAAAATTAAAATTTATTGGAGTAGTACTGCTGCATATAGTCTCGGCTGTGAATAAAAGAAGTAACCTTTTCTATGTTAAACCCTGCCAGTTGTGCCATCTCCATAAACAAGTTTTTATAAGCCCAAAGTTTTAATTTTGTTATGCATTTTAAAAATATCCTGCTGAAAAAAAGCTGAAGTTGACATAAATTGTTTAAAGGTTTAATTTCTATATATAATCCATTCATTAGTATATTCAATTGTATGCCCTAGTTGCTGAAATTTTCTAAATATTTGGGATTTAATATAATAGCAAGTATTTCTCTTATGTGTCACAGAATCTATAAACAAAGACACAGAACAGTGCTTTATACCATTTTTCAAAGATCAAATCCGTCCTTACCTTCTGCAAATCACAGCCTGCAAATGCTTCACAAATAAGGTTACTCTCAGTAAAGTGCTACAGCCCTTGTGAAGAAGGAAGAAGCCATACTAGTTTATGAGCAAGAAAAGCCAACCCTTGCCTGGAATATGGTGCGAATGTAGAATTTGGCCCTACCCTAGATTGCACATAATATTTTATATATGAAACATCAATGTGCAAACTGCAAAAACAGCCATTCTTCTCAATGCTCACTAACCCAGCTGATGCTGTAAGAATTGGCTGGATTTGTCCACTTGCTTCATAACGCCTTTTTTTAAGCCCAGGAAGGAGGTGGCTGGTGGTAGCTGCCTTCCCAGGGCACTCCCATGGAAGCAGCTTGGCCTCTGTGGTCTATTGTTATAATAGTGATTCTCTTGTTACTGGAAAGAATGTACGTCCCATGCTGTAATTGTGTGGAAAATCCAGTTGTGTAATTTCTCCCAAAACCAATGTAGAGAACAAGAAGTCCTGTTTTTTAGGCCCCATTCACATAGCACTTGAGAAACAAAATTCTCAGCAGAGGGCCAGCAGAAAACACAAACAACAACAGTTTTTTTCCAAAGCAATTAAACTTCTAATAATTTTCTCTCCCTTGAAGGTCCAAACTGTGAAAACAACAAAGAAGAGTAGATTTAAAATATTCAGTAAACAAGGAGTTAAAGTGGCAGATGAAATCACATTCTGTAATGAGTTATAGGGAAAATGTCTCTGAGTTCTGATTAATAACTGGGGACACCTAGAGCTGCTTTGGCTGTCTCAGCAGTACATGACTGGTGCATCAGGATAATGTCTAATAACTAATCTTTGACACCAGAATTAAGTCATTTTGCAAGAAAGCAGGTCATTAGAAGCTAAATTGAAATATAAGTAATACGATCTCTGTGGAGGATTGTAAATTAATTGTTTTTTAACAATAACACTTCTGTATTTTATTATAGCAGTGTAAGAATTCAGAGAAGAAAAGAGTGTAGCAGATAAACAGGGCAGGTGTTGATGATGCAAATGAAATAGATGACAGATGGTTAGTAGCACGATCACTCACTGTGTGTGTATAATGGATAGAGGTAATCAAATTCCTTTGTGAATTGGTGACTTTCTTTACATCAAGAACTATAACTGTTCCATGCTTATACAGCTTCTTCTTAAAAATTACCTCCATTCCTTGTCATTTTCCTAGGGTGCAAGACACTCATTTGCATACTGTCATAGCCATACACACACACCTCCACACCCACCCCAGAAAAAAAAAAAAACAAAAAAAAAAAACCACCAAAAAAAACCCCAAACTAAAAAACCAAACCAAACCAAACAGAAGCCAGACATGCAAATAAAACCCCACCTGGGCAATCAGCTACCTTCACAAATTGGTAATACAATACTAAAGAAGTGTCTGCCATCAAAGAGCAGCTCACCCCCCAGAGCAGCCCTGATGACCAGTGGTGTAAGGTTTTTCTCCAGCCCTGTGGATGAACTGCTGGGCTGAAAATGACCCCATGATAACCATGCTGCCCCTCAAATGCCAGGTCATGGTACCGTCTTGGAGGGGAGGGAAAAGTTACTGCTTTAATAGAAAGACACAACTTCTTGCTTGCTACTGGGCACCATATCAGCTCATTACACAAGAGATATACTGATTTTTTAGGGAGGTTTATTTCATGGCCCCCAAGAGCTGTGCTTGGTAATTTGACATAGACTATAAGAAAAAACCACCAGGCTCTAGATGCAATGATAGCACATCATTATATATCTATCACACAATTATATATATATATATACAAACACACCCAGAGAAAAAGCAGAAAATGTTTGAGCCAGCACTTATTTTACAGAAAGCTCCGTCTGTTCTGAGCCAAGCAAATTAGCAAAAATAATTTATCAAGGGCTTCAGACATCATTTCAGGAGCCAATCTATTATCAGAGCAGCTTCCAGGATGTGTACAGAATGTACTGCTGATGCAGTAGATGGGAAATGGTATGTAAACACATCACTTTCTTAGCATTTCATCAAAACAAAGACCTGCCTTTTCCATGGAAGTACTCTGCCGACACCAGTGTTGGAAGAATGCCTGCAGATATTTCTAGGATTCCTGATGAAGCCAGGTTGACATTATTTCCATCCGTGCTTTTTACAATAGCAGCACAGGAGTGGTGTTGCAAAGGTGTCTTTAGGGCAGCATAAAATGGTGATGGCTTTCGTGGTCTAGCACAGTATTTCTGAAATAATATGTCCTACTGAAGCACCTGCTTTGCACACCCCTTCTAATTCTGCTAAAAAAACTAAAATCCTGAAAAACTGCCAAAACCTCTCCTGAACTCTGTAACTGTTCAGCAGAAGGCTTTGTTTGCTCTAAAGCTAGAGCAATTTCAGGGTCACAGTGTCAGCTGCTTGTAACCTTCTCTACCACCAGAAGCTGGAGCCTGGATAAATGCAGGATAAATTCACCATGCTTATGGAAATAAGGGTGGTGCAGAGTAAATATTGTGCTTGAAGCTAAATGTCAAGAATTCTAGCAAGCTTCTGTGGGGAGACAACAGATATACACAGATGTTCAAGAAAGATTACTACTTTTTATATTATAGAATCAAAAACTTCTCTCTATTAGATGACAGAGCATGTTATTTAATACTTTTTGTAATATATCAAGAACAGAGTTCTTGACATGGTTTTGGAGCAGAATGCTTTTTCCCAAAAAGTTACAGCTACTCCCTATTGAAGAGAAATTATAGCAGATTGCTGCATCATTAGAACAGGGGAGATAATGCATAACCCAGAGATTACCATATAAAATAAAAGACTGGAACTATATTCAAGACCCTTTAATGTTTCAGTTTATTCATGCTGTATTTCTGTGTTATGGCTCTTTATAATTGAACAATTGTTATTTTGGCTTATTCATATCTGTACTTATGACTGATATTTCCAAACAATTTAGCAAAGTTATTATGGAATTTTATTATTTTTCCCATGGCAAAACTGCACATTATTTATTTTGGGGACAAAAAAAGACAAAACGCAGAATCTTTACTTTATTACAGAAACTATGCATAAAAGCTAAAATATCATAAGTATTTGGAACAAAGAGAATGAATCTCACTGAATCATAATAAAAAAGCCATTTAAAAATATGTTGTCACTGCCTTTAAATAGTATCTGCTTAGGCATCAAATCTTTGTTGTTGCTATTGTTGCTTCTGTTCTTTGTCTGCCCTGCAGAGACAAACCAGCAAAGAATGAGCTTGGTTATTTCCTTTTAGAAGCAGTGTTGACAATGAACTACAAAATACATGGGCCGGTGTGTTAACCCTAACTATGGGTTACATCTAACCTTGAATGAAAAGTTGTGGCAGGGGAAAATATGGACGTTGCATTTTCACCACTAGTGTTGATTAACAACTAAAGAGGAAGGTATTTGGATTCCTGAATGGTAAGCTGAGTTTATAAGAGAATTTCTTATAAGGAAGATTTTTAGCATAATGTAGAAACCAGTAAGGAACAAAACTAACTGTGGGAAACATGCACACAGTATTTTTATGATCACGTTTCTGAGCCAAAAGATATTTTCAAATGAATGAGACCCCATATAGAGGTATTTAACTGTCAATTGTTCACAGGCAAATATCAAGAAAGGTACTAGAACAAGTAGAAACTATGTGTGACCATGGCTTTCTAAATGGCTGTTTAAAAACAGTTTTAAAATCAGAGCCCTATGACAAGACTGGGTCCCATGTACACTCCAAGCTAGGACCCCAGCTCAAGCCTATCAAGCATTCGACTACTGCCTGTGTTAAAATTGCATTTTGTCGACACTGTTTTGACGAACGGCTGTGTGGTCATTTTATATAGATGAGAGGTCTAAGAATGAGTTCCCACTAGGGAAAGAGTCCTCTCCTGTGGGGACTGGAACTATTATATCTCAATATGATCAGAAGCTTCTTTAGGAGGCCACACAGTTAGCTCTGTGTCATCTGGGGTTCTCATTTCTGCCCTGGTACCTAAACTCACTGAAATGTGTGAATGGTTACCCACTTAAAAGAATGAGCATTTGAATATTCATAGATTTTAGCTGTTCCCTGCCACCTTGGGTCATTTTGACAAAGAGTTACAAATTTCCCAAAATTGGCAACATACTGCTGGAGACCTCAATCCTGCATTCCATATGTATACTAGCAACTATACTACAATCTCTCAACTATATTTCCATACTTCTTTCAGATCATTACATTGCATTGCATTGCATTGACTAATATGATGTATCTCACTTACCATAAGGCAGGTGTGTTACGGAAGGGAGGGACCAAATTAAATTTAGACTTCGGGTGAGTAACTGCTTTCTAGCCCTGCATGTGTTGTGATAAGCAGGTCTTTGGAAAAGTAGCAGAAATGCCAGATTAAATCTTGCTTTTTGGAATGCAAGGTTCTTCTGGAATTACTGGTGTTGGAAAGATGAAATAGAGAAGAAGGTTAATAAAGAAAATACGCACTCTTACAACAATTTTTTTCTTACCTTTTCAAAATTCCTGCTGCCAAGGAGGATCTAGAGTAATAGTCTGATCATCACTTCTTTGTTCATCAAAAACCTTATTGTGTGTGGAGCTTGGAAAAGGAGGAAACTCAGAAGATACAATAAGAAAGATAATTTAATTTTGCTGATTTGGGGAATCCAAATATCAAAAGGCTCCCCATAAATTACATGAATCTTTTCTTTGAGCTAATTTGAAGGCGCAGGAGCGTACGGAGGTAAAAATAATGGTCTGTATTCAAAGACTTGAATGTGTCCCTATTCCAGTAAAAAAACAACTTCTATGTACACTATGCAGCAGTTGCAAGGATGAGTAGCTCTGCATCACTCCTCTGGTCTGTGCTCTTTTAAATGACAAGTAAGCATCAATTTTTCACCTTGACCTCTGCCACGTCTGCATCACTGTTTCTTGCACTGAAGTGTTACCATCAAGTTGGACTTACAGATGGTAGGCAGAAGCTAGGTTTTGGTGAGGTTTCTTGTGAGGTTTTTTTGTGGTTTGGTGTGGTTTTTTGTTGTTGTTGTTGTTGTTGTTGTTGTTTTGTTTTGTTTTGTTTTTCCTTTTCTTTGTTTTGCTTGTTGGTTTGTTGGGTTTTTGTGATGGAAAAGCAAAAAAACCCAATTTGCCTCAAAATCACAGGATTTTTGGCTGCTGTAGGCTGGGAGAGTGATAGAGCAAGCGCTGAACATCAGGAGACAACATCAGACACAACTCTGTAACCTGATACAGGCCAATAAAGGAAACTGGACAGAAAGAGCCTTTAAAGCAGGCTCTTGGGATCTCCTAAAACTGCTCTATCATAGTTTTAGAAAGAATTTTAAGGTTTCTAAGTAGGTTTTACTTTTAAGCCATTAAAGAGAAGTAAACAGTCTTTCTTTTTAGATGTCCTTTTAGCTCAGAAAGCACATAATTCCTGCTACATTAACCTAATTTTGTGGCTGATATATTCCATATGTTTGACAATTAACTTTCCATGTTTGTCTTGAACTGGAATTTTGGAATAGGCACCTAATATTTAAAAACAATTTGGTAAGTACTGAGCATTGCCCTCTTCTGCTAGAGTCTAAAGACTCAACAGCCCTTAAAATTGCCGAGGGACTTCAGATAGAAAGTGTCATTTGCTGCAGGTCACACAGGATTTCACTGCATGAGGACAGAAAGGAATGGCTTTCACAGCTTTAGGGGAAAGCAAATAACCAGGAAAGGGAAGTTACAGTAAAGACTCTTTCCTTCCTGTGCAAAGGCAAAAAAAGCCCTCTATCCTTGGACATACAGGAGGCATTAATGATAAAATTTAAAGATATGGAAAAATGGACAGAAAATATTTGTCATGAGCTGGATGTAAACCCTTTCCAGAAAAAAAACTCTGCCAAAGTAGCCAGCTGAAAGACTGTATCTGCTTCTCAGCAACCCTGTCACACCAAAGGCCAAGTTAGAGATACACAATCCATAGAAGTTAACTTGTTTCTGAGAAAATCTATAACCTAAAACTAGCAGTAGACAACACAATCCAGTGAGATGACATGCATATGTGATCCATGATATCCATAATGCAGTCACTCAAATATGTCATGGAAGGATTTTGAGTCGCTTTCACAAGAGCTTGACTGTTGCAGAGAGGGCAGTTGAAAGGCGTTTTCAGCATAGGTATAGTAATAGGGAGCTGCACAGGAGATGAGATGGAGAAGATGCTGTGGGAAACACCCAGACAGCAGCTGGACAAGAGACATATGAAAAGCCCAAGCAGAAAAGAAAACATCTGCACTGAAGCACAGTGATAAGCATTTCAGCCTCTGCACTTATTGATAATGAATAAGGGGAATTTGCACTACACCTGCATGTTCAGAAATTTCTTAAAGCTAAGAAGCTCCTTACAGGCTGTATCAGAATGGCAGCCAGCCAGCAGGGAAATGTGAGCCTCTGTGTTGATGCCAAGATGATTTTTTGCCTTTTCTTTCATATACATTTTATATAACTTTTATGTATCCTCAGTATTAACATGCATACTTGTAATTTCTTAAGTCTGATAGCTTAGCATAGTCCTAGTATTTTTTTAGACCAGGAGACCAAACATCCTAAAGGCCTCATAGGAGGAGGCCAGAGAACCCTACACTATCTTGAGAAACCAAGGCCCCCTCTAGAACATACCCTGTAAACAAGAGATTTTGCCCATCCAGAGGGGAATTCCTCAGATGGGGGAATATCATGCCATTCATACAGGCCTCCCATTGGGGCATCTTCTTTAGATATGCTAATTTGAATGGTCTATAAATTGTAGACGAGATTTATCATGTGTGTGCATTGCAACACATCCTTGACGAAATGGTGCACCCTAAGGATCCTTTTTAAATTCCAAGGTAGAACCCCTATATCCCTGAACTGCATCTGGCTCTCAAGTTTTTTAAGACCAGGAAAAGGCATCAGCCTAACATAAGGCACTATGCCCAACACTGTTGTGACTGAGACTCACAAGTCACAGTTCCCCACAACCACCTTCTTGTCAAAAATAACCCTCACTTAACAATATCAACAAAATGCACATCAGCAGTTGCTTATAAACAACCTGTTGACTCAAACAGAAACAATCAGTTGCAGTGGCACTGGTTCTGCACATCCACATGTGACTTTCAGGTGGCAGCAACAAGAGGTACTTAATCTACCTCGCTGCCCAGATCAGCTCTCACAGGCATCTCTGCTTAAGTTTAGTTTCAGGGTCTCATTATAAACAACTGGTATAGTGCCCTCATTGCTCTGGTATTTTGATGAACTTCAATGTCTTTCCACAGGACACACACAGTGCTGAGATTGGAAGCTTCATGCAACTAAAGAGCTGCCTCATGTTATATCTGCAATATGCAGCTACAGCCTGCTGGTGTAGGCACACACAATATCACTCACTGCAGAATAGACAATACCTAAGAGGTCAAATCATACCAAGGAACCTGTTTTCTGATCTTTATCCTTTCTGACACCAACATCAATGCCTAACTGCAGACACCGTGCTGTGCAGCTATCAGTTGTGGAAAATGTCAGCAGGTGATGATTCACGCCTCATTGGTGCTGTTTTATAATTTAACAGTGGTATATACAAATTAGATCTGCCTCCACTGTCTCTTTCTTGAGAGACCTGATATTATTTTAATGTTGTTTTCCAGCAACCTTCTTACTCATGGTTAAGGGAGAGTAGAAGTTACTAGGAAAAATCTTCTGTGGAAATGAAAAGATAGGTTACACTTGTGATAGTTCATTTGTGGAAGCTACCACACCAGCTATAAAATGTATAATAGATTCAATAGGAACCAATATATAACTGTGAAATCTATTAAAAAGAAAAGCAAGAAAAGAACATCAGATTAGGAGTAATACACTGTTTTTCCCTTCTAATTTAGAGAAAGGTGTGACTGTTTTGTTCCATGCAGAGGTACACCTACTTTGCTTTTTTTTTCATCACTAAGTTCAGTAAATTTTCTTGAAAGAAACTCTTTTTATGGCCTCATCAACAGCTTCTAAATTTGTTTTTTTTTTTTTTTTTGTCAGGTCAGTACAAAAGAATTCTGTTATGTCATTTACATTTTTCAATTTTTAAGTGACCTTCGTTATACCATTTCAAAAAGGTAAGAGTCCCCTTCACTGTTGCAGCCTGAATTGCTGCTAGTAAAGTCCAGGGTAAAGAAGCAAAAAGGGCCTTTGCATAATAGACACAGTTGTTTAATTCAGCTGCACAGTAAGATGTTCAGGTCCAAGGCACACACACACTGAGGGTCCAGCTTTCTCTCCCCCCAGTGGAACTCGGGGTCCACCTGGTCTTGGGGCAGTACCAAGATGAGGGCCAATCACGGAATAGGGAGGGAGTGGCTCAGGGACATAGGATCAAGGGAAGGAGCCAAAAGGGTCAAACAGCTTTGAGGGAAGCTTCTTGTGTCTCCCTAACTTAGGGGATGCCCCACAGCGTCCCCACACTTCACAGTACCTTTAAAACGCCTTTTTTTACTAGAAAATTTTTGAAAATAGTAATAGAAACAGGGAACATGCTATTATGCCCTTATGCTATTATAACACTATTATTATGTTGTAATAGTGTTATTCAGGTTTGCTGGGTTTCCTCCCAATGCTAGTCAACTGCAACCCATGTGGCAAACAGAACCAGAATTTTACAGAGAACTTCTTAAATAGTTTCTCTTGGGACTTTGCATCATCACATTTTTTTCAGCTGCTGAATATGGTAGATCCACAGACACTATATGTCTCCCAGATTTGAATCTTATTCTATAGCTGAGGGGGGAAAAAAAGTCTTGTATCATTACAGGAAGATAGGCAGAAAAGAGGAGGAAGACAAAACGTCAAGCCAGGAATGTGAGATTTTTTTGAGCGAGTTTCAGTAAAAGCTGATCCCTCATAAATAACAAGATTAAATTTTTTGCACCTTGTTACCTCTTGGAAATCAACATTTACTGACACCAACTCCAATGTGAAGTTGTCACATTCACCTAGCAAGACCTAAACCTCTTCCACTTCAGCACTCTGGTTAGCCAATTTTCCAGCCCTGACAACAAGCTAAAAATCTCCCATTCAGTGTTGTAGGGGAACAGTAACTATAGCCTGAGAAGTGACAGTGAGCAATCCAGCCTCTGGAAATCCTTTAATAATAAGCAAAAACTTCTTTTGTTAACTGCTTCAGTGACTGATGGCCTTGACTTAAATTTACTCACCATACCTGATTTAAATACCTTATTCAAGGTTGTTGGATCAGGTGGCTAAGGAAGACTCTTAATTCCTCTATCACATAGAGGAAACCCCATATTTGTCATTATTTACATAACAGTTCATGTAAATCTAGAAAAAATTAAATGGATCTAGCTTTTTTGGACTACTCTCCAGACAGAAGACAGCATTTTTTAAATTTAAAAAAAAAAACAAACAAAACAAAAATAAACAAACAACAAGAAAATCCCAAAGTAAGAAAAAACAAAACAAAATAAAAACTAAGCCAACAATAACAAAACTCCAAACAAACAAACAAAATCAAAATAAAAACAAAAAAAAAAAAAACCCACAAAAACAAAACCCAAACCAAAATCCCAAAGCTAAAATAACTTGTTCCTAAGGAGTAAGAAGACCAATGTCTTTGGAAATACCACTCTGTCTCTCTTTCAACTTATTACCAAAGCAGAGCAGATTTTGAATGATTATCCCCAATGACTGAATTGCCTGCTGGGGCATATAACACTAAAACATATTTCATTTATAAATGAAATGGGTTTTTTTCAGCTTGCTATCTTAAAGCAATCCCCATGGTTTGCTGTCTTATGAAATACAAAGTTTTAACATGTTGGTGATGCTTTATACATACTGTATACTGATAGTCCTGTTTTTTAAATACAGATATTGTCAGTTGTGTTATCCCTGACCACATTTTACACCAATTTAATTGGTACTGCTACTTGGCAATATCAGTACTAATAAAAACAACTAAAGCCCTGAGAATTCAGCAAATGTTTTCTCAACTGAAGATCACAATCTCCTCTGAACTGCTTCCCCCCTTTCTGTCTCTGAAAATAGGGCAGCATGAATGGAAAACTACAAGACAAGACTCAATTTACAGCTAATTTGGTACTGGCCACTTCTCAAATTCCTGCCCTATTTTAATCACAGGAAGCATCATGCACAAAGGATTTATGTGTAACACTGTTGCAAGCAAGGGTCTACTCTAGTTTAACCCAAATCCCATTGCAGTCAGACCAGGTCCACCCTGAAAATATGTACCAAGCCCTATCTCTCAGCAGTACATGCATAATTATTAACCAACAACAGTATCAGCTAAAGCTGTTTGAGTAAAAGACCTCCAGGATTTCATTGGTAATAAAAGCTCTTTTCAAAAAAAACTTAAATCAGAGAAATAAGTTTCCTCACTATACTTTGTGCAATATTTAAAGGAAACTACAGAAATTTATTTAAAGGAAACTACAGAAATGGTGCAATTCCTTATTAAATATTAAGAGGTCCTGAAGGAACAGTTTCTAGGGGGCTGATTTAATTTCTAAACAGTCTCACTGGGTTTCATCTCTTCTGAATTCCATGGGGGAAAAGAGATGAATTTGCATTTAACATTAATAAAAATCTGATAACACGAGGGGAAAACATCTTGCAAGCACTGCAATCATTACAGAAAAAAAAAGTAAAAAGGATTTTTTAAACAAAAATTAAGGACAACTCATATTTGAATATTATATCTTAAGGCACAGAGCCAAATGCAGATGAATCTAGCCATGTTTTGGACCAAAGCCAAATTCTCTCCATCCCAGTTGTTCAATTTTATAGTGAGAGAACAAAAGGGGGGGTTGATATAATATCATTTGCTAACCAATGCTTGGGGGCTTGTTAAGGTGCAAGTGAGGGCATTTATGTGAAAGTAGAGCATAAAATTAAAAGTGTTCTTCAAACTAAAGGATGACGTGTGCCATGTTGCATTGTATTTTGTCATTATTTCCGATAGCAGCAGGGCAGCTCAGCGTAGCCATTTACAATCAAAGACATTGTGTCAATCCTCTGGGTTTCATTTCACAACCATCTTGAGAAAAATCAAATCTAGAAGTGATATGCAGTGACAATCCCAAATTTACTATGGCAATTGTGTTTCTATCTGCAGGCAAACAAACATCTACAACAAGGTTTCTATTCTTCTCTCACAACATTGATCAAATAAATTTAGCAAATCCCAATGTCTGGGAATATTGGCATGTTAATGTTAGAATTTTGCTCCAAATTGCAATGCATTCACTCGGTCCTTCATACCAGAAATAGGGGAAGGGAAGCTGACAGCAGTGGATTGGAACAGAGCAGGACAGGTGATTATCAGCAATGCCAGAGACCCATGCCCTCCCTCTCTCCTCCAGTCACGCTAACGTATTTCATGGTGTGGATGATCACTGAGCGGGGAAGTAACAGCTGCAGAGGCAGTACCAGCCTCCGCAGACCTATGGAATATTAGCAGGTACATTGAGGCTGATCCTCTTGTTATTAATTTCCTTGCTGTCCTCTTCACAATGTGAAACTCTCCCTGGTAGAGTTTTTGGGCAGCAGAGTAGAAGCTCTAATGGCCCCCAAAGTGACTGGGGCCAACTGAGGCAACAAAGAGTCTCTGTGCCCCCAGCCTGGACGTCCATCACAGTGACAGTTAGGGGTGGCTGCTCTTCCAAGGGCGGAAAAGACACCTTTCTTCTCCATGTCTACTGTAAAACTAGAAAAAAACCTCAGTTAAGTATGTAATGATAATTCTAGAGATTTGTAGCTGGAAGAAGTTAGACTGGGTGGTTGGAGGGAGAATAAAGAGCCTTTTTCATATATAGGATATTTACAGTGGCCAAAGAAACCAACTGTAAGGGCAAATACAGAATCCCAACTTCCAAGGTCCAAATGGGGAAGAAATGTGACAGCCAGAGGGTAAGGATAGGCACTGGAACGTGTGTGAAACCAGTACCCAGGGCTGGGTCTGTCTCTGAATTTATACTCCTAAAGAGAAAGGGAAAGGTGATGCCAGACCATCCATCACTGCCATGGCTGTCCATGAAGGCCCAGGAACATCTGTGACACATCCTCCCACACAGGCAGAGACATCAATAGGACTTAGAGGACCATTTTGAGTACTCTCTGGCACACCTCTCTAAGCCTAAATTCAGCTTGAGTACAGGCGACTGCCTCAGAGTTGAAGTCAATGAAGTTGCACCCACCTACACCAGATCTGAATTGACTCTATGAATAACTATGTACAGAGTAGGATATTCAAATTCTGTAGTTGCCAAAACCAGACATCTGTGTCAAAGCATTTGACAAGTGCACTGATATATGTCAGCAAATTGCCTGAGGTACTTGCTAAAAAATCACAGTAACTTTTTCCTTCCTGAAATACTTAATCTGCACAATGATTAGAAAATGGCTACAAAGGCAAAATGCTAATAAATGTCTGCCTGAGAATTTAACTGTATGCTTGTATTCAAGAAGTGAGACTGAAATTTAAATTTTGTTATATTCAAAAGAAAAAAAGCCAAACAAACTCCACAACATTCAAATACTGTACTTCCAAAAGCATTGCTACCTGACAAGGTGCTAACAGGATGGGACAAAATATTCTGTGACTACCAACTCAGCCTGTAACCATTGCAGGAAATTCAAGATGATCATGATCATCAGTTCCAGAGAGTAATCTCTGTGTGATGTAACATTGATGGGTCAAGTGCCCTGTACTGTTTCCTAGCTTAATAATAGAGTTGCACACCAGATTGCTTGAGGAATCCATATGCCGACATTCTGACCTGGTTGTCTCAGCCTGGGCTTCACTGCTTATTACTGGTGTATCTGGATACCACATTCAAGCGAGAAAAAAAGCCAGATTGAAAAATAAAAAAAGTTCTGTTCTGTCTCCTTTTATTGTCAAAGAAACTCAGAGCTTCTAAGGTGTGAAAAGAACCATGAGAAAATTCTGTGGAAAGGAATACCCAAGACTGAAAGATATCACCTCTGTTTTTCAGGGAAGAATAAGTATACTTTGGATTCCCAAGAGACACAATATATATGTTCTGTTTTGAAATTAAGTTCGCCTCACAAGTAACATAACAAAGAATACCAAAGCAGCTATCCAGGTATCCAGCTATCCTTTGATCATTAGGTTTTGTTATAAATCCTAATGGATTTGTTTAGATATTATAAAGATATATATTGGTTTTTCTTTCTCATAAAAAAAAAACCCCAAACTCAGAATTGCTGCAAAGCCACAGTTCTGGGCTTTTATGAATTCACTGATTCAACATTCAGGGAAAAAAAAAAACAAACCAAAAACCCAAGCCCACAGACCAAAGCAATGACAACAACATAAAAAAAGGAAATAATTTATTTTTAAAAATCAGATATTTTGAACCTAGCTTGGATAATTAAAGAAATTATGTAAAAATAAAAAGATAGTCACAGGGAATAAATAAGTACAGGGATATATTTTATAAAACAACTGAGATAAGAAACTTGGCCAGAACCAAGCACAAAAGGCAGTTTTCCTAAGAATAAGAACCCATCTGAACCCATCTGAAAACAATAAATTAGTAAATTTTTTACAATGTTTAGAAGCAGAGCAAATTACTCAGGTGCACTGCAGTTGTGACATGGCTGTATTTATTCTACATAACAGGTAACAGTATCTCTTCTAGCACAACAGTATTTGGCATAAATTTATGTGAAACTGCATTGCACAGATTAGCTGCATTTTAGAATTTACTGTAGCTTAAGCTATGTTTCTCTGATCACTGCAAGATTTAGTTCAGTAATTTCATGCAATTGGCAAACAGGCAGAAACAGTATAATTTAACATTTATGAATTGCCAATTTCCTCATATAAGTACTGTAAAGAATTCTACAATAATGCAATTATCTAAAGACAGTAAACTGCAGTTTGGAATGCTGCTTATTTATTGAAGTGATTTAAAAATTAATATAAGCACATTGACTTAAAGAGTCCAATCCAGTGATTCAACAAAATGTTACTCTGCCTAACCCAGGTGGTTTTGTAATTGTGATACATTATGGAATTTCGCTGTGTTTAATGGATCTATAACTCGCCTTTCTTCTTGAAAATTAACTATTGAGTTCTTTTATTGAGAAGTGTTCAGGAGACCTTTCTGGAGTCAGAGATAAAATGCAAAAAAGTTTACTACAACTGAATTCAGAAGCCTAAAATTCAAAATTCTTATCAAATATCTTATGGTCACTACAAGGTATTTAATTATTTTCCTTTCTCTTGCCTATAGACAAGAGCACCTCCTGTTTCCCATCCTATTGCCTCAGAAAGCCCTTGCTCAAGCAGCAAATCTAGAACACAAAAGCAGAGGAACAGGCAAAGTTAGCTTTAATGCACTTGCAGGAAGGAAAGTTTCCATGTATGAAAGTAATTGTGCAAAGAGAAACCACTTGTTCTCTGAAATTTGACATTCATTGCTTAAGTATGAGATCAAGCCCACAACTTGGAATGAATAAACAAGAAGTTTCAAAATTCTCTGAGCCCCAGACACACAGAAGAATATGTACTAAAGAGATGCATAAAGAATGCATACAATAAGGTGGAATGGGTTTACCGTAAAAAAGAATGTATATAAAAATACATAAATAATTTCTTTTCACATGTAAGCAGTAATATTTTATCTACAAGGACAAGCTAAGAATTTCAGTGATATGCATTTGCACATTGTCGTCTTTTGCTTATTTACATATAGGCTTTTCTTGGAGAATGATATTCAGTGGTCCATGTATCTCTTTTTGACATTATCCCAGAAAAGGAGCAGTAAGAACTTGACAATTAAGCAAAAGTACTTCTGTTCAGTCTTTCATATTGTGTTCATTATTACAGCATCAGAGGACCTTCCATTAGAGCAGGAATTGACGTGAGTCACACGTGTTCTTACTTCTCCTCAGGAGGACAATTGTGTGTGGTGTTTTGCTTCATTTCTTGCACACATAGACTGCTGGGGAAAATTTGTGCTGGGGAAGCTAGGATAAAAGACTTGTGTTAGTGTCAAATGTTAAACTCTATGGTGCTACTTCATCTTTGTGCAAAAGCATTACAAGGCCATACAGAGAAAAATGTCCTTTGAGTAAAACCATCTTTTAGCCTTATATATACAAAGTTGTTCTTTCATTAACCTAAATATTTATTGCACGGAGCATGTGCTGAAGGCTGAGTCATCAGTCCCGTAAAAAATTCAGAGGGTTGGTGAAAACTTGGTCACAACCATCCACCAGAAGTCTTAATGGTTAAGCTGAAATGTCTTCTATTAGCAGACATGCAAAGTTATGTATTGAAATGTTCAAACCACTAAATCACCAAGAAGAGCCTGTTAACATTTTCTCAACAAAACTCTTGCAACAGCAAACTGGTGTCCTGACTAAAAAAATTTTTACAAAAGTATCTGCTTTCTATGGAAATTTTTCCAGCTTGTTGAAAAAATAAAAACATAAAAAGTTTTTGAAACCCATTCTCTGAAAAGTTCTAGTCACAGACATAAACTTAGCTTCTTTCACACATCTTGACGATGTTTAGATCTGTTGACAGTGTTGTTATCAAGAAATGCCGAGGGGACACGGACAGAAATCTGTTTCATGTAGCTCATTTAAGATAATACCTTCTCCTACCGTTTGCTATCCCAGCACAGCCAGTAGGTCCAGAAATAGATGGAAACAACTGTGTGCAAAGGGTGGTTGGTGATAAATCCATCAAAATTAAAATTCAAGGTTCGAAAACCTTGACAACAGAAGGGATCCAGATTTGAATTTGACAGCAAAATGAAAAGAGCAACATTCTCATTATACACTCTTCCATGGTGTTCAGGAGGATTTAATCCTAGAAAGTTGCATCACTGCCAGGTGCAGGTTCCCATTGCTCTCCTAGAGGACTGACAGGCTCACTGTCACTTTCAGGGAACCATTTGGGTTAGGCTTATGACACTGCTGCTGCTTTTTGAGGCCGAGATTATTAAGATAATGCCTGAAGGAAGAGGTAGAGAATATAATAGAGAATGGAATGGAATGGAATGGAATGGAATGGAATGGAATGGAATGGAATGGAATAGAATAGAATAGAATAGAATAGA
>JAYDZK010000113.1:50106725-50121875 GCA_034509185.1 Euphonia xanthogaster
GTACCTGCTTGGTTAATGATAGGTTTGAATTCCATCAGACTGAGAAGAGAATTATATTTGGTTGCTTCAGGCTGGGCTATGGTTTGCTGTATAAATCCCAGCAGCAGCAATATTTCAGAAGGAAATCAGCATAACATTTCCTGAAAGGTCCAATTCTGTTGATATTCATGGGGAACATACAGAAACTGAAGGGGCAGAAATAATGGAATATGGAGGTTTCTGGATCCTCATTTTATTTAAACAAGCTGGAAATCAGTATTGCCTTGCTCAATGTGGTGCAAGGTGTGAGCATAGTTCTAGACACATGGACACCTCAGGAGTGATGGAGATGGAAACAGAAGCTAATAGGCTTAGGAATTCTATATCGCAGCCCTGGATCACTGTTTTTACCTTCCATATCCATCCTGATTTAGGTCCTGCATTTCTTTTACCAGTGAACCTTTTAACCAGAAATCAGGGAATATAATTTTACTATGATTTTATGTTCTGAGGAAAACAGCTTGTACAGTGTTGTTACGCAGCCTGAAAAGTAACACAGTGAGTTACATTTGGTACAAAACATTCAGGCTGGTGTCTCACAAGTCAATTCACTTATGCACAGTTTGTATACTTATATTATTTGTAAACCCTGTTGGGACTCAATCCTGCATGGTTGAAGAGTTTGATTTAAAACAAGGTAACAAAAAATGCCGGTAAATGGCCTAGTTGCATTTTAAAATATTTATTCCCATTTAAAAAGAAAAACATGCTAAAATCAAGTGACTGGATTCTATTTACAAATGATTGGGGTAAAAATGTAAATGGATCTGAAATGCAACACTATTAACCAACCGTGTTCTAGACACCTCTTTTAATTCACTTTATTATAATCTAAGGAGAAGAAAAAAAAATACTGCTGTTGGTACATTATTTCTGCTTAACAGAAAATATCGGTAATTAAATATATTTCTGCTGGTTTTGTGACCATATGCTTGCAAAATGTAAAATAAAATTTTTCTTTTACATTTCTTTTGTTCCCAGCACTGACTGCCTGTCAGAGTGAACCCTCCAGACTCCTGTGTGTTGGTATCCATGGGCTCTGTCGTGCCAAGCTGCCAGTCTGGAGCGTCACACCTTACTGCCTTTAAAGATTGCCCTGCAGAGATAGAGGAAAATGGCAATTTTTACATGATGCAGTCTGGCAGCCCAGGAGATTTGAAGTCAAAACTGGTGCCAAGATTTACCCAGGAGAGCAAGCAGAGGCAAAAAAGAGAATGTGGGCCAAAGGGAAAATAATAAAGAAAAGGAAGAGGGAAGAAAAAGGCAGGAAAGCATGGCAGAGTGGGAGCAGGTTTTTTTATCAAGCATGCAACACAAGGCTAAGTATTGGACACTACATGTTGCTTGCATGCATTTGTTGAGAGGGTCAGGGTCTTAAAGAAAGTCAAAAGGAAGAGGTCGGCTTTTTTGCAAGGCCTAAATTGTAGTAGATTGCAGAATGCAAATGAGACAATTATTACACCAATGCTCATCAAGCTGTGCTGGAAAGACTTCAATAGCCTGATGAATATGCATGCAAATTTGTTAATTAAGTTAATTATTCTGCTGAAAATTCATTTGTCTTCCAAGGACATTTTCCCAATGATTTTAACATGCTTGTGCCATTAGTCATGCTCCATGCTATTTAGCATTACTTTTTGTCCACTTTTTCTTTCCCTCTCTTTCTTCTTGCTTTTCTGTTCTACTCAGTTTCTATTGTTGTTGTTGTTGCTTTTTCTGTTTTGATTTGCTTTTCTTATTAAAGTTTTAAAACCAGATAATTGTTTCTCTTAATTGACCCCTGCAATGCTGCAAGATGCTAGCAGCCAGCTCCATAGGAATCCCCTAAAACTAGATTTCATTCAAATACTTGCTTCATATATAAAAAATCCCTAAAATGTTACCTAGGAAAGAGGGGGTGCCAGGGGGATGGGAACAGTGGGAGCAAACCTATCTGGCATCATTAAAGCTGGAGTCTGAATGAGTCCACACAGGAATCAGGAGGGATAAATCTGTCCTTGCTTCAGGCTATTTCCTCAGCACAGCCTTGGTTTGGCACAAGGCGTTACCTTGCTCCAAAAGGTGTGATCTTGTCACACCTCCCTTCCCTCTGCCTGTTCAGCTATACATAGAAACATATGTGTTCAAAGAAGAACAGGAACTGAGATACTTTTCTGTCACCATGAGGGCCAAAACCTGTTACCATGGCAACAAAAGGAATCGTGAGTTTAAAAATCATGTCTAAATGGCAAAATGAGATAATTTAAAGAAACAGAAGGAATTTTTTCCTCCGGTGCAAGGGAACGACAACATTATTACAACATTGAGTGATTACATCCTCAAAAAAAGGGATCTTTTTCTATCCATTCTCAAATCCTCATCATTTTAAAATGTATCAGAGTACACAATGACTATTTTACATTTCTAACATGGGCTATTTCTCTTAAGTTCAGTAATTTTTATTCTATTATTCTCTTGTTTTATTCCATTGCAGATGAAAAAAAAAACTGTTTGGGTTTTTTTTAGCAGATGGAAAAAGGCCCAGAATGGCAATGGTATGCCTTCTCTCTTCCTACAGCAACAAGGACACCAGGAAAAAGCTTAACAGAAAGGAGTTAAAAGGAAGAAAAAATTGCAGATAAAGGAGTTCAAGAAAATTAATTGGTGAAGATTCTTTTTTGTGCAGTTCTTATACATTACACAGTCTGAATGGCACTGTAGTGTCACATAGATCGTAAACCAATTAGGACTGTATTCTAAACCCTGTAATTTCTGTAATTCCATCTGCTTTAGATGGTTTAATTAGTGAAAGTCACAAAAGCCAAATATATTACAATATTTTGAAATCAAGCCCAAAGGCAAGAAATAAAAGTTACAAAAGCCACTTTATGTGCAAGTGGGCATATTGCATGAGTATATGAAAAGAGGAGGGTAACGCTTTTTCTTTTTTTCTTTTTTTTAATGGAAGCTGGGTCAAAACATATTAGTAGTGTAATCCTGATCATTAAAAAGACAGTGGCAAAATTGCCATGGACTCTAAAAGGACAAGAATTCAACCCAAAAGATGACAACCTTTAGTCCTGAGCTATTTTTCTAGCAGGGATATAACTGCTTTCTTTATTACTTAGACCTCCATTTCACTCCTTCTGACATCAAATACAAATTCCTCACCAGGGACTCTGACCAAGGTTTTCATTTGCAGAGTGTGGTTGACGAACTCTATAATTTTTCTGACTTTAAGGCGGCAAAAGGAAAGACTGGTCAAAGACTGGTCAACCCTTTTTATTCCAGGTACTCTGTCCTGAAGCAGTTGCCCTAACTGTTTTATATTCCTAAACTTTACCTAATAAACTGATGAATACTTTAATGAAAAACTATGTCTCAACTGGGTGATTATATACAACATATCCCTGTTCCTATCTTTCTAAAATTTACCATGTCCAATGTGTTTCCAAACGCTAACAGGAAATAGCATAACATGGAAAGCCACTGTGCTGGCATCTTCTCTCCTGCCAGCAGTCCCAGAAAAGTTAAGAAAGATGATTTGCATGAAAACATAAACAACCCATAAAATCACTTTAACAAACTGGAAAGAATAATGTCTTACTTTAAAAAAATGGGGTTTTCAAAACTTTAAAAACATCTACAACCAATTAAATAGCTTGCAATGCACTGTATTTGTCTAGTGATGGTATTTCTCTTGCAACACAACTGCGCATTATTATGGACCACAAATATCTTCAGTCACTGTTGACTGACAGCAGCATACTGAAGACAGGGTATATGCTATGGCACTGTCTGTCACCCTCTGATTGAGACATCATAGGTGTCCAGGACTGTCTTTGCTTGCCGTGAAAAATTACAAGGTAAAACTGTTACTCATAAAAGAGATGACTTGTCTTCCCCCTTAATGAGAACACAATATAGAATTCAGCTATTAATTCATGGTACCTCCTACAGTTCAAATCACTTTTGTTCTAGTTGTTGTGAGAAATGTCAAGTCAATGAAAATATCTTACATAAAAACAATTATCAAACAGTGATGATGGCAAGGAAAAATTAAGGGGAGACAACAATTATATAGCACGGTTAAAAAGAAAGGGGGAGACACTAATAAAACGCCTGTGTCTTTATAGGGCAACAGCTGTTCTCTGTTAGGAAAGGTTTTACCTTATAAAATTAGTCACATACTCTTGTATATTTTATTCCATAGCCCTTCGTAATGTGGTAGTTCTAGTTAAGAGGAGAAATGAAAAAAATGTTACCCTATTCAAAATCTACACTGTTGACTTCAAATGGAATCATATCAGAAGCAGCTGCAGAGATGAAGGACACTTCCTGCTCGTGAGATTACCTAGATGTTTGACTCTTTCTCTGTATAACACAGGCAGCTAACTTGTTTTCTTTTCCATAGCCAAAAGGTTGCATCCAAATGTTTAACAACTGAGAAACAGACCCAGACCAGCAGGGAACCGTAGTCATTTATTCAAAGAAATGAGCCAGGTTTACACACTTTTTCAAGACACAGTATTTCCTTACATGGTAATTCTTACTACATGACCTATCCCATGTTGCTACATGAGCAACATGCTTTCTAAATGTCCTGTGGGGTGATCACGCACTGTTCACCCGCCTGTCAGCTTCCAGCACGCTCCTCTCCCACAGGCCTCTGTCATGTGGCACCTTCTCCCCCCAAGGTCAGGTGGAGACAAGCCTCTCTGTGCTGCTATGTGCTTCCTTGTACTGCCATGTGCTTCTGCAGGTGCTTCCCACAGCCAACTCCAGCTCAACTCCATCCCATCTCTTCCCACACAAATATCCTTGCGGCAGCCAGTAATCATCATTGTAGGTGTGAATGTACACCTTTCCTCCCAGTTCACAACCCACTGGTAAAGAGTGATCTGAATTTATGCTCAAAGTTTCTGAGAACGACGGAGTGTCTGGGTAGTGACTCCATTATGGATTAAGTGTAAAGTTTTCAGACCACAGACTACAATTTTGGCAAACACCACTGAAGTCCAAAAGTACCAGTTTTTCAGGTAATCTCCTTGGGGCAAAATATTTGTGGCTGTATGTTGTATTAAATGAGCAAATTTGGGTGAACCATACATCTTTGCTAGGAAATTTTTAAAAAGAAAGCACTTTTGCTTAGCATTCAAGAGCCTCCTTCCTTTATGCAGCTCTGGTTCCTGTGCCCTTGCTTTGTATTTCTTTCTTCTCTGCACTTTATCAGTACATTTTGGGATTAATTTCCATTCTTTGCCACTCTATGACTCCAGTGTAAGAACACCAAAGATTTAGCCATATAGACAATGACAAGCAATCAGTAAACAACAGAAAATCAAGATAAACATTTCTGCCACAACAAAGCAGAGGTAAATTAAAGAAGATTTAAAAATCCAGAGCTGGGGAAAAAAAGAAAAGAAATAAAGGTAGCTATTTACTCGGAGAGTTTACAGCAGAACACTAGTGTTCCATAATTGTTAAAATTCCCTCCACAACTATAGAAGTTCCAAAAGTATGTGGAAAATCCATCCCATATTTCCCCATAGGCATAGTCAGTGGAATTAGAGGTCAATGAGATGCCTGTTATTCAGTGCTAGGAAGCCACACTGTCATCTTCTGTGGAGAAATCACGGGATACTTTGTACCTCTCTGCTATCTGGTGTCCTCAAGGCTCAGCTGCCCATCAGCTCCCACTGGCAAAGGGGAAGAGCATAGCTCACTTTTCCCAATGTGAAGAGAGGCAAAAAAGCATCTTGCTACCCACCGCAAGGAGCAGCTCCTGCGCTTGCTGCCCTTTGTGTTGCTGTAAATCAAATACTATCAACCAAAACCTCTTGTTTCCTTTTCTAGCAGCAGCAGCATACCCTGCATCATGTTAGGGCCCATCATGGGGGACTATCAGAAACTCCTCTCTCACCTGTAAGTTATAGCCACGCTCTTGCCAGGTCTGAGAGGTCTAGTCTACCTCACAGGACACATCCATTTCACAGAGCTACAATAGCTCTTTGGGCTCTCTACCAGCTCCTGAAGGAGGTCTGTGTCTCCTGGGCATGGGCCACAGAAGTAGCTTCACCATAAGATAGAGCTGACATTGATTCCTGGTGTTTTTAACAAGCCACCAGGGCAGCAAGAATGCTTCTATCTCTTTCTTACAGGATCTAAAATCTTGAATGGAAAATGGTTTACTGCCCTGACTGAATGTCAATGACCATTGACAACAATACAATTAGAATGTACTATTATTCCAATGGCAATTTTACTTAAAAGTTAGGCCAGTGCATCTCATAACTTCCTTGTCCTGCTCCTTTCCAAAAAGCACCAGTCAAGCTGCAGTAAACTTTTACAAACTTTGAGCTACACTGCAATGTTCCTCCTTCCATTGATCCTCAGAGAAGTATTTAATGTGTCCTGAGGGACTATTTTCTTCAGGGTATTTCCTCTCGAGGACTGAGACAACCCTTGTGCTCCTGCCTCCTCTGCTGCACCTTCTGTTGATATCTCCACTGTCAATTGTGGCTGTGAGATAGAGGCAGCAACAGTGGTTGTAAAACCTTAAAAACACTGATACATTTGAGTCTTCAATTGCAAAATAAACTTATAAGGGAAGTTGACTCAGCACATGGTTGTGCCAATTCACTTTCTTTATTTAAAAATCCAACTCAATCTATTTTAAAACAAAAAAGGTGTGGGAAAAGAAAAGGCAATAATCTTACCAGTGAATTAGTCAAGGCAGATTTGGAGTCTTCTGAGATGGGCAGAGCTACAGAACTATATCTAATCCTGTCGCAGTTTAAATTTAATATCATAGCTCACTCTCCTTGTGTTCACTAGAGCATTCATTGTGATTTTTTCTCTTCAGGAAAGACTGTATGAAACTCAAAAACTGCTGAAGCACTCACTGGGATTGTGGTTGGAAATGCCCAAGCAGTCCAGAGGATGACAGTCTGTTGTGACAGACCTTCCAAAACAGGGGAAGAACTTGGGTAGGGAGACATGGGTTGTCAACCCTGGAGCCACAATTGGGCAGGAGCTTTCACCACGTCCAATGGTTGCTTCCTTCTATTTTCATCTGCTTCCCTATAAAGGCCAACTCTATCCTGTTCTGACAGCACAATGGTGTTGGTCAGAGGTGTGATGAGATATGTACTCTGACAGCCAAAGCTGCCACCACATTCTGTCATGCTATTTTTCTCCAGTTATCATTAACACTCACAGTGAATAAACCTCTTAATCCAGATTGTTGCAAATCCCCGTTTGTCTTCTGTTCTTTTAGGCGAAGAAACACAATACGTGTCTGACTTGCAGTCACAACAAAGTCAGTGAGTTCTGCCCACCATCCAATCTAGTTTTAAACCAGCAGATGTGTGAATACAGAGTCACACTACAGACGACAAGAGACAGACCAGCTCCTGCTGAGCATCGCCAGTTGAATAAGGCCAGCCCAGGTATACCACACACTTTCAAATGTGTCAAAGGCTCACCATAAAAATCCCTAAAGTCTTTAGCTGAAGATGCTACTGTGAATTACTTGCCAATTAAGAGGTATTTGTGATTTGTCTCAAATCCAAGCACTTTTGAATCATGAAATCATGTCATTAATTTCAGCCTCTGGCTTATAAAAAGAAAATTAAAAAGTAAATGTTTATCCAAGGAAAAAAGTCAGCAAGAGACCTCCTTCTCAAAAAAACTATGAAACAACAAATGTCTTGAGATTTTTTTGAGGGCTGGACACATGAGCTGTTACTTAGCATGTTTTGATTTATTCTTCACTTCTTAAAACATTTCATCTGCTCATCTCTGCAGCAAATGTTAGTGAAAGTTTTGGCATGATTTGCGCTTGCAATAAACTAATGTATGCTGATCCATACACTCAGAATTCTAGGAAAGACATACTTCTGAGAGTCCAAAACCCAGCTACATCAACAATTTACACAACAGGGCTTTTCAGCGACAAGAGGATTTTAAGCTCTGTTGAGCAAACATCAGGTTCTTATCCCATAACTCTTCACTGTGATATTATTCTATTACCCCGTCCAAAGGAATAGACACACAGTATATTTGATTTATGTGATAAAAAAATAAGACATACTTGGATGGAAGGCATCCTGCTCTGCTTACAAAGATCTGTGTGCACACCTGAAGTGCTGGCAGGAGACAACTTGTGAAGGCAGAGAAAGAAAAAAAACACAAAAAATAAGAAAATTTTAAAAAATATAAAATCAACAAACCAATTCATATTTGCATGCCACTGGTTGCTAAAAATTATAATGGGAAGGATTGTTATCTGAAAATTAGGACATTGCTAGAATTACTTAGAGGTTATAGTAAACCATATGGGGATTACTGTAAACTGAATTTAAACATTCCTGTACACATGCTGATCTAAATCTTCTTGCCCAGAATAGACTAGAGCTAACTTTCAAAGGACTTTATGACTTTGCTTTTAATGGGAAAAAATTAAAAGACAGATGCTGAATATATATTCAGTTAATATGAACAGATAGTGTAATGCCAGTCAGAAACCAATTCAATGGCAGGGATTTTTTTCTCTCTGTATTCTTTGTTATGTCATGTGAATTATCCCTTCTGAGCTTTTTTGAAATGACTCAAGGACTTCCTTGCAGAAGTAAATAGGGCATCTTTTTCAATTTTTCCTTTCCCACTTCCTCACTTCTTTCCCTCCTGCTCTCTCCTGCCACCCCCCATCCCCTCTGTACAATTTCAACTATATGTACTGATAATGATCAAAAGTTTAAACGATGTAGTGAGGGTGGTTAATACTCTGTTAAACCAAGATTTTCAACCTCAAACTTGCAAATGTTGCAGGGAGCACTGGCAGCTAAAGAGAGAGGTTTTCAACTAAAGCTGAGCGAGCACCTAACGTGTACATCTGTTCTGCAGAAAGGCTAAATATCTTTAAAATTGTGACACAAGTACACTGACATTGCAAAAGGAAAATCAAATGTCATTGATAAAAGAATGGTTAAAAAGGTTGCTCAGGATCCTATTTGCATTTTTTCGATGGCAAATTAGGTCACAAGAGTTAATATGTTAAAGAATGGTCTGTCTATTATTATGTTGGCTGTCGGAGCCAATCTCAACCAAGCATAACTACAGACTAACAAGCTGTCTCTGATCAAAATCTGAGTCCTTGTTTAGTCTCATTCAAAATGAAAAGTCTAATAGTTAATATTTTAAAATATTTTGCAGCCTATGTGCCATTGCAGTAGGTCATGCTGTGGAAAAAAAAATGATGCAAACACTACCATATCTTATTGTGGTACAAAGCATCAAACTGATAGTTTAAATTTGTGAGAATGTCCCTGTTTCTTTCATAAGAAAGGCTTTGTTTTCCTCAGCACCAGTCCAGTACCATCTTGTTTCAAGAACTTTCTCAATCGGAGCAATTTTGGCTGAAGACTTGTGTCCCTGAAACACTGAATTGAAACAAAACCACTATTCCTATGGGCATATTCCCCCACTATAATGAATAATTTCTCAGCAGTCTAGGTTACTTTAATGGATATACCACTTTACACTAAGCTTCTGCATCAGGTCTGCCCTCTAACTATGAATGCAAAAAGATAATTTACAATTGCATCATAAGAAAGGAAACTGTAATTTAAACACATGTTCTTCAATAAATGCAGCATGCAATCTGCAATGTTTTTCTCATGTGTTGGAAACAAATCAGATGGAAAACATGACGTACTGACCAGAGGTCTCACTTCATCTCTCCCTGTATTCCCCCAGCAGAAGAAAGATTTTACTCTCTGAATGACTCTGTCAAAGAAGTAAACTGGTAGAAGAACTAGGTGTTCTCCTGCTTCTTACACAGTACAAGATTGAATAATGCTGAGTAAGTACTTCACAGGTCTTCATTTACTTAGAAAGTTTAGATGTCTTCTGACTTCTTATTTCTGCAATTCTTCTTAACATATTAGGAAAAAGTGATATACAGGGGGTTACCCTCGCCTTTTTTTTCATTAGTGCTATGTTTTTTAAAAATAATTTTATACCTGCTTTTATTATTTTTTTCTGTTGTCAGTTACTGTAAAACCGGAGGAATTTCACTACCATTTTTATTCCCAACCCAACATGGGGATTACTGAGCAACATGGGCAATTTTGAACTGCTATCAGATATATCAGTTTGGGCAGATTCAACTAGAACACAAGTTACTTGCTTCATGTCACCCTAGCACAGTGGTTCTCAGTAGTATGACAGTAAATTATTGCATTTAAAGGTTTCAATTTTCCTCTTAATATTCACTTCAAGTTCACAGTTTCAATAAATATTCCTATTAATAAACTCTTGTGTGAAATCCAAGTATGAGTATGTAAATACTCAGTAAAATCATCTTGATTTTACTCATTTCTCCCCTAAAAAGCTATATATGGACCATCAAAGGTACAGTTGAGAAGTCGTTTTCTCTGGCCTATCAGCCTTACTGCTTGTTTTTCTAGGTACTAGCTTCAGGCTAGGAGGATGACACACTTGATGCAATTTCCTCACACACCTCTACAGACCTTCACTTCCTTCGCACATTTCTATGTATGCTTCTGAAGAGTAGACTGTAGGACTCCCATCCACAAACTCAATGCTCTTATATACCAATATGTTTTAGAGAACAGCTACAGTATTGTGGTTTTGTATTTTCACCCCCAACTATATAGACTGTCAATCACAATATAGGAGAAGACAGTAGGAGAAATGCTGATGTGCCTGAAAATTTTAACCATATTTACTCCAGCCATGCCTGACATAAGCCATTCTCTCACCTAAAAAATTCCGTTCCTCTCATTTAGTTTGCCAGTAATTTTATGGAAGGGGTGGTATTACTGAAAGTTGAGCTTTTAGCTGAATCCTTAGATCTCTGATGTGATGAGATCTCCAAAGGCATTTGAAAGGAAACCATCACCTACTAGTGAGCTTCCATGATGATAGGGTATTATCTGCATACTTAAGAGCTTCAGCTGGTCACCTAACAGACTGGACTAAACTCCATTTTCATAATTATATTCCTATCTTTGGACATGTACTACGGTGTGTGTGACTTTTGTATCACCTTCCTCTATTGAAACAACAGGAACTGTTCTTAAGCCTTTGAGAATCCTACACAGCAATACGTGTTAAAAGGACCAAACACCCAAATCTTTAATTTTCCCTTGTTTTCATGTTTATTAGTATTCTACAACTCATTTTAAGTTTGTAACAGTATCTCAGGAGTGTTTGGTGGTGTGGATAATGCATAAAGCTGTCTATTGAGCCTCCACCCTTTAAATACCTAACTATTGTGAGCAAACAGCAAAAGAACAGCAGAGCCCAAACACTTGTCACTGCTCTGCATTAGAAACAGATCTAATAAGCAAGTGCTGAGCAAGACCTGAAGTCTAATGATTTAAATGCTTGCAGAAAAGCCTAGATCTGCAGATTTCACTGAGGTCTGTTTAAAGTTGCATGGCAGCTTGGCAAGCCCTGGCTGAATAGCGTGTCCTGCCATAACTCTCCCCTGGACTTGACATCATTCTCCAAAAGAGATGTTTTCCTTTACCACACAATCTGTGGCACAAACGTACCAAAATGAAATATATGGAATTGCTTTGATAGATCTGAGGGCTCCACTTAGAGTGACAGAAACTGAGGATTGGTCCAGCATCATACCCAAAGCCCATTGTGGAGACAAGGGCAGGCAGCCCACAGCCCTACCAGCTGCTAGCATAGGCCCTCTCAGAGTGTCATTGAGCTGTGATCCAGCCAGAGTTATGGGCTAGAAGATTTCTGACAAGCCCGTATCAACTCACTCCAAGCACCAAAAATCCACAGTAGAGTAAAATTTGGACAGAAAATCAGATTTCATGCAATATCATTCATCGTTTTCCATTCCTTTTGTCCTGGTTTCCAACTCGTAACTGCTAAAAGGCAGCAGGGGCAGCACAGCAAGACACACTGGAGCTGGAGCCTTGACAGTAATGATTCAGCAGCCCAGCCCAAGTGTACCCTCCTGCCCCTTTCCTCCACCATCCCTGGCTGTAGCAGGCACAGCAAATGGGCTCTTTCTCACTGCAGCAGTTGGCTTCAATTGTTTCTCCTGGGCATCAATAGGCCTCCACCACCCTGAAACAGCAAGTACCCCAGCAAGCTGCTGCACTGTTTGTCTCTGTGCTCTCCAGAGACAACAGAGACTGATTTTTTTTCTTAATAAATGACAGGTGTCTGCTCTTTGGCAAGGAAAGTTTGTCTAGCACAGCAGACATACTGAGAAGAAAACAATCCTCACCTGGATTGTCCTTCCAGCATAAAAGGTAGTTTCACAGTAGGTTCTGTCTGTTCTGGCAGTTTGGTGCCCTCATGTCGGATGGGGAGGGGGGTACAATATTAGAGGTAAGCAATGCCAAGCCTGCGAGCATTATGAGCAGGACCAGTCCCTCCAGCTGCTCCTTCCCCTCATCTTTGGGCTCTTCACTGCTTTTTGCCCTCTGTGAGAAGCCAGGCCAGACAGCATGCCTCTCTTTGCCTTTGCCTGTTTTTTTTGGCCTATATGCTTTCTGATGATTTCTTCTCCTCTTCCCTGCCCCCAAACAGTAATATGCCTGTTTAAAACAGATCCACCTCTTTCCTCTCTGCTACTCACTGCACTGACTGCCAAAAACACCTATATTCTCAGTCTCTGAGATTACTCCTTGCTCCTGGCTCTTGCAGATCACAACCTATGCAACAGATGCCCATCTTCCCCCATAGCTCCTGAGGACGGCCCTAGTTCTCTCATCAGGAGCACCTTCCTTGCATCTATAATTGTAGCAGAAACCCCTAAGGACCCAAATAAGACAAAAGGAAGCACAGTTTGGGGCACAGGAGACAGTACTGCTGGTCTTTCTGATGGGTGTTGAGGATTGATGAAAACCCTCTTTCATGGGTTTTTGTCCCTTTCATCGACCTACTTCTTCTGGAGTTCTGCGAGCCTGCCAGGAAGTAGGCTGACCTAGAGAGAGAAACAGATACATTTTTGGTGATGAAAAGTGAGCAAGAAATGGGAGGGTTTCTCACTGGTAAGAAATATCCTTTACAGAACAGCATCAAATTTGGCAGCTCTGAGAAATCTCTCTGGATCTCCTAACCCCATCATATGTCACAGTTAAATGATAAAGCATGTTTTTATCTCATTAAATAGCAGTGACAAAATCCAGAAGGTAGGACATTGCTTTCCCCTGAATGGTGCCACCTCTCAGCTGAAGGTCAGGTGGGCTGCAGGAGGACTTTTGTCACTGATATTAAAAAATTATCTCACCCTCAGTCTTAACTGTTATGAATAAAAACAATTGCAAAGTAAAGCAGTTGATCAATCAACACTACAGGGAAGAGCAGGGGTCGGTTATGTGAGTGAAAACCCATCTCACAAACAGCAAAATTTTCCACACTGAAGGAAAGACTGAATGGTTGAGGCTGAGTACATTTTCAGATAATTTCCAGAAATTTCAATAGGATTGTGATGATCTTCTGTAGGGCCACAACTGCCAAGCATTTAAGCAGCCACCACTAAAGATATTTTTAAACTGAAAAAAAAAAAAAAAAGCCAAAAAAATAAGGATTAAATTAATGTTCTGCTTAGAACTTTGATTCTTTGTTATTTCATGTTTGCAAATTACATGCACACATACTTTGAATTAATTGACACATTTTAAGCTTTTCCAGTTGCCTTTCTGCTGGCCTCATGTAACAGAAGGGTCTCATGGCTCTGCTTTGGATGGACACTGAAGTGCTTTCAGACCACAAGTACTTCCACTGCAGCCAACAGAGACCATTAAATTCCCTGTGCTAGAGTTGACTCTAAAGCCTTTACCAGAGAAGGCCTTATTCTATTTGTCTCAACTAACCTCTAAAATTCAACTTTTCCCCCATCATTCCCTTCTTGCAAGAAATAGAATGTAATCAGAACCAACATTACCACTCCTCCCCACTCCAGTCCAACTAACTTCTTCCACCCCATTAATGTTATGCATATATCCTCCCCAGCCCAATATATGCAGCTCATTTTAGGAACCTAAATAAGGTCAATTTCTGTATTTATCTTTTTATTTATTGAGTTATGACAGTGGTATTTCTTCCATTTTTCCATATAGCTATGTAATATTTCACAGTATGTCTTTATACCACTTTGGTATTTTATCATAACTATTTGGTCCTATAGCAGTTATTTCAGTAACAGAAACCCTGCAATTTTCAGACATTACATTTCTGTAATGTCTGCACTATCCAAATAGGATTATACAACCTGTGTTAAAAATTGATCATTCCTACACAATGTTTAGTAATGTAGACTCAATGTATGTTGAATGTTGCGTAAATGAGGAAAGCAAAAGTTAGACAGTTTAAATGGCTTGTCACAGGGCTTACCAAGAGTCAGTACGGAAGCTACTTTTCAGGCTTAACTTTTCTATGTAGAAAGTTTTGGCCAATAATTCTTTCAATTCTTCTTGCTACATATACTGGATTTATTGCAGAACTTTGGCAAATTTCTGTAGGCAAAATATGGTAACAATATTGCAAAGAATCAGAAAAAATGTCTTTGACATTTTTCCAACCATTTTAGTACGTACCTGTTTTTCTAGATTTGAGATGAAGAAGCTTATGCTTCAAAGATGTTTCAAATGTTTGGCAGACCCCAAAAAACACTGAATAGACTTATATAAAGTGAAACTCTTTGGTGTCTCTCCCCATACCCAACTAAAACTCTGGCTACCAACAGCATAGCTCCAACTAATCTTTGGTTGTTCTAACAGGCAAAGTAAATGTGAAAGTAAAGTGTGAAGAAGTAATTTTACAATCCTTGCAAATGTAGCATGATCCTTTTGAACCAATCTGCATAACACTGGGCCTCAAAACTACTGGCGATCTACACTGAAACCAGAGAGTCAACTCAGAAATATCTCAAATCATATGCCAAAAAAAAAAAAAAAAGTAGGAGATACTGGTAAATTATGCCAGAAAGCAAAAACAGATGCAGCCTGAATTGTGCAGCACAGTAAAATGCACTTCTATAAAGAATTAACACCAAAGAATCCAGAAGTCAAGTTCTTCACCTGCAGAAAGGGAACTTTCTCCTGAATCTAAAATAATTACCATAAT
>JAYDZK010000113.1:50152117-50175331 GCA_034509185.1 Euphonia xanthogaster
ACTTCAGAGGCTCAAAGAACAAGGGGTACCGATCACTGACACAACAGTGCATCATCAACAACACTGCACCAACCTGAGGGCACTCTGTGGCCCTCATCCACCACTGAGTGCTGCTTTGAAGGCCATGCTGGACCTTCAGTATGAGGTGGGGTCCAGGTTCCCACACTTTGCCATGCATTCATCCAGACTGAATTGGAAAAGGGTGAGGCTCCAGAATACTTGCAATACTTTGATGACATCATTGTGTGTGGCAACACAACACAGGAAGTTTTTCAGAAAGGGGAGAAGATAATCCAAATCCTCCTAATGGCTAGTTCTCTCACAAAGCAAAGTAAGGTCACGGCACCTGCCCAGGAAATTCAGCTTTTAGGAGTAAAATGGAAAGATTAATATAATCAGATTCCAATGGGTATGTGGATGGAATCCTACATGGCAAGTCACAGGAATTATTGAGGGACAAACTGGATCAAGTCAGAATGCAGTGCTGAAAGCTGTCCAGCTGGGTTTAGGTATCAGTGAATGAAAGAAATGGCCAGTGCTCTGCCTGTACACTGACTCAAGAAAGGAAGCAAGAGTCGGAGTGGCTAGGCTGATGGAAGAAGATCAATTGCCAGCACAGAGATAAACCCACCGGGGCTGCTGAATTCTAGCAAGATATCTCTACCAAATAGAGAAGCTGACTGTATGTCATGTAGACATGTATGTCTTATCATACGCAAAAGTCAGCCTACTGAAGAACACCACAACAACAGACAGGTAGATTAAGCTGCCAAGATAAAAGTGTTTTCGGTGGATCTGGACTGGCAGCATAAGGGTGATTTTCTTCTGGCTTAGTGGGCCCATGACAACTCAAGCCATCAGTCAAGAGATTCAATATACAGATGGGCTTATGATAAAGGGGTGGACTTAACTATGAACACAGTCTCCCATGTTATCCACAACTGTGAAACGTGCTGCAGGCCAAGCAAAAAAAGCTCCCGTGGTATGGGGGACAATGGCTGAAATAGAAATATGGGGAGGTCTGGAAAACTGATTGCATCACACTCCTGTAAACCAAGGCAAGCGCTACATTCTTACAATAGGGTAAGCAACCACTGGATGGCTGGAGACCTACCCTGTGCCTCATACCACTGACAAGACCACCATCTTGGGCCAGCAAATCCTGTGGCAACATGACACCCCAGAAAGAATTGAGTCAGACAATGGGACTCATTTAAAAAATCACCTCATAGACACCTGGGCCAGAAAGCATGGTAAGGAGTGGGTGTATCATATTCTCTCTCATGCACCAGCCTCTGGGAAAATTAAATGATACAAAGGACTGTTCAAAAACCACATTCAAAGCAACGGGTAGTGGAACCTTCAAACATTGGGATCTACATCTACGTCAGAGGCTCTACTAATTGAGTTCGCCCTGCTCCATGAAAGCCTCTACATACCAGAGAAGGGGATAAAGTCCCCACGGTGCATATGAGGAATATGTGTTAGGGAAGACAGTTTGGGTTAGTCCTGCCCTCTAAGGCAAAGGCAAAGCCATCTGTGGGATTGTTTTTGCTCAAGGACCTGGGTGCACATGGTGGGTAATGCAAGGACAGAGAAACACAACGTGTACGACAAAAGGGATTTGATTTTTGGGTCAAATTTTTTAAGAGCAGTCTGTAAGGTTGAATTGTATAATATCAGTTGCTGAACGACACTGCCACTATATGCATAACCACCATGGATATGGACTTCTCCAGATATACCAGTTGTGAGCTCCTGATGCAGCTTGCACCCACCAACAGCACACCAGCCCTCCTGCCCTGGTAGACACCTAGGACAGAGAGAATCTACTGTCATGGACTAAATGAACTCAACAGAAATCTTGGAAGGATGGCCATTGACTATAGAAACTATACCAGTGCTGTATATACATACATACCTCCCCCCATAAATACATACACAAACACACACACACATTCATATATAGATTTGGAAGGTGTAGGATCTGGGCAGGACATTCATGATATAGAATAAGAGGTGGATAATGTCCTAGTTCCAGCCAGGACAGGGTTAATTTTTGTAGTAGCCAAAGCAGGCATGGCTAGAACATGGAGATTATTCTATGCCACCTCATGTCACTGGTGGGGGTGGAGGGAAGACAGTTTTTTCAGGGGAGAAGGGTTTCCTTCCAATTGAGTAGGTGGGTTTGTCGGTTCTGAGCTGGAGGGAATGGCTGGGGTAGCATGGCTGTGGCTGGGCCAGGTTGGGTTCAGTGAGCCTTTTGCATGTAGATTACTCTTTTCTTTTATACACTTCTGTTATTAGTATTGTTGCTGTTGCTGTTTGTTTTCTTACCTCATTTCTGTTTCCAGTAAATTATCTCAGCCTGTGATCTTCACCTTTTGTGTTTCCACTCCTCTCCAGCCCACCATAAGGGAGAAGGTAGCGGCAGGGAAGAGCGAAAGGCCCAAGGTTTTAGTGGGAGCACTAAGTACCATTCCTAAACCACAATGCCTGCAACTATTTCATAAATGCACGGTAGGTAGACATACATATAAATGCTCATGATCTCAATGTTACAAAAGTCCCATGACCTGGATGCCCCCCTGAATAACTGGAATTAGACCTTAAAAGTAATTTCTTCAGTCATTCACAGACTGTACATAGTATCTTTCCCATGTACCATAAACAAAGCTTTATCTGTTGCAATGTACATGCAAATGCATGGATAATGGTGTTTCTGTTCTGAAAAATCAACTCACAGAAGTGACTGTTGAATTTTCTCGCTTCCTAGCCTCTTTCAGAACACTGTATGAAAGGATTCGGAAACAGAGAATTGGAGAGGAGATTCTCTAGTTCCCAACTCTTCAAACTTACTCTAGAAGTGAGATCAAATTCTTTTTTTCAGCAGAAAAATATCATTACTAGTAATTTTTGTACTTGGACCCACATACTATACAATGCAAAGAATTTATTTTGAAAAGACATCCTCAAAATTGCACCATCATAAAATCACAGTGAAAGTTCACCAGTGATGCCAACAGAATTCAGCTCAGTGGAGACTGCAAGCGAATAGCAGAAGTTTCTCTAGATTTTCAGACTAAAATAGAAGCAAATTATTATATTGATAACAACAACAAAAATTTTTAAGAGCCTACAACTTTCCTGTTCTGCTCCAGCTGAATTAATCATGGGTACTTATTTATTCACTGCTGCTACTACTTACACATGCTCAGGGAGCAGATGTTATGAAAACGTGGGTGGCTTTTTTTGTGTTATCAGTTTTTGTAACAGAACCTACATGTTCTATGCAATAGAAAAGAAAACTGCCAAGAGAAGTACAATTTCTAATTTTAAAAACAGATTTTAAATCCTTAACATTTTCTACTTTCATGCAACCATATTCTTGGTACAGTAAAACTTCCTCTTGAACTTATAATCAAAATTATAGAAAGGCTTTTTAATTTCCTTGAGAGCCAATCAAACAAATCCCAACAATTTCCCACTGATGTTTTATATAAAAAATGTCAGTTTCTGAACATCTGCTTCAGGAATTGTCTTTAAAAATTGGGAAGGAGGGTTTTGGTATTTTACTACTTTTTTTTTTGATAAAGCATGCTGTCATACAACTTTCTGGTAGGCATAAAAAGTGAGCTAAAAACTGTAATAAATATTAATTAAGCATGAAACCCTACATCTAGAAGTGATTCCACTAGGAAGAATTATGTTTATTTGCTGTAAATTATGTGGATACTGTAAAATTATGTAGAGAACTTCAGTGCAAGCAAAAAGAGAAACTGGACCTTAAGGATATTTTTTTTTTTTAATGTTTTCAGAAATAGTGGTGAGGGATTAGATACATTTCCCATTCTTCAGAGACAACGACGTTCTTTGTTATGTGACACTGCTCTTTAGTGACATATAATTACATTTAATGTAATAAAATCCCTCGTCAGACCATCACCAGAAAGAGGTGGTTTTTTTTTTGTAATTGCCATGAAGAAATCACAACATAGTTATTGTCTCACAGAAGACCACATATCCATCTCCTTACAATTAACTCATTTCGTTCAAGAAGGACAGCAGTATTCACCACATGGGCATCGCTGGTAAGTAACTTTGGCAAGCTGGAGAGAACAAGTTTTATGAATTTAACATACAGTGATGGGTAATGAGGAGGCAGACGACTGGACCAAAGCAGGAGAGTTGATACAACATAGGTTGAACATATACAGGCTCTTTTATCACTGGGGCTGAAGTGACACCAGGTCCCTTTTCCACGGCTAATGCAAAGCCATTAAGAGAACTGAAAAAACCCATTGAGGAAAGCACTGCTGGGACTCAGTCCTGAATTTCAAGCAAGGAAGGGAGAAATCCTCATCTTAAGAGGAGTATTGCTGTGATCTCATTTGTAGAATGGGTGTTTACAGTGGACCAGTGGTTGCCAACACTTGTTTCATAGGCAATGAGTCTCTAACATTGTTAATTTCTCCCAAATTTTGCTTTCCATATATATACAGACACACATGTATGAGCACACATACAGTTATATGTATAGAGCAAGGAAATACCCAGCTCCAGAACTGTGACACCATCAGGGAGTCTGTGAGCTCACACATCCCCAGCCAAGGAAAGCTCTGATCAGTAATCCTCTGCCTGGGGAAGGCACTCAGGACCAACAGGAGAGTGAATTTACATGAGGCAAAGAGAGACTGTGTGTCCTGGTTTAGGGCAAATCTGAGAGAAAACCTCCATAAGGGCACCCCCAGAAAGCAAGCCCACACGGCCCCTCCCCACAACCAGTTCAGGAAGAATTTCTTTGGAGAGAAGTGGAAGAAAACCTGTTTATTTACCAGGCAAAGCACTCCCCAGCACAACAAATGAACAATACCAGATGACAAAACTCATTCACCGCTCTGAAGAGACAACAAATTCAGAAAGTCTCTCCTGTGGGTGGTCACTCTGTTATCAATCCCTCTGGCACTGGGAAAGGCTGCTGCCCAGAGTAGGCCCCCGTAGGCCACAAAGTGCGAGCTCTTGGTGTTTCCCTGGGTCCCAGTCTGGAGCAGGTTTGAATGGTTCCAAGAAAAGGGAAAGAAAAACAGTCCTGGGAAAACTCTGCCTCAGCTAGCTAAACTAACTAAAAAGCAAAAGGAGCACTCTGTTCTGCTCCGTCCATGCCCAGACAACAACAGTGGAGTTCTGTGTTCCAGCAGACTGTGGAGGAGAGTGCAGCTGATAATGAAACTCCGTGCTTCTCCTTCTCCCCACCTTCACTGTCAGAGCCAGTCTTGAAGGCACAGAATATAATATCCAGCATAAATAGAACACCCGATTGGTGATACAAGCATCATGATGTCACTCTAGGACACTGTGAAAAGCTGTGGAAAGCTGAAGGGTTGTAAGAGAAGAGGAAGCATCATCCACTAAAGACAATGCAGGAAATGAGAAAATGATAGATGGATTAGAAAAACTAAATTAAAGGATGTGTGTAAAACCCATGGATGGTTTCAGGTTTCAACCACCTACTTATAGCAGCTCTAATACTTGAAGCACCTCCAGAAAGGACTGGTTATTTTTTGTCACTTTAAAACCTGAAACCAACCATAGGTTTTTACACACATCTTTAATTTAGTTATTCCAGCCCATGTGCCCTTTTGTAGCACAACCTTACAGTATATGTTGAGAAGAAAGCATGTTTCTGGCAATATTGAATAATAAAGCAACACAAAAACTGTTAAGTCTGGGGAAATTACACCTATTATTGTGAAGATATTTCTTGCCATGTGACAGCACTGTCAAGTCCTCTATTCAAACACAGGCATTTAAAGTCTTTAGCATACACAACTCCCTTTAACAGCCATGCCAGATTTAAATGCCTACAATCCCAAGCAAATCATATCTAACAGCACTCACATAGAAGAGCATTCTTCAAGCACCCACAAAAATGGAAATTACTTCAGTCAAAAATAATTTCAAACTGTTGAATTATCATCACAATAATGAATTATCTTGTTGGAGTTTTTTTCTGCTGCTACTTTCTGCATATCCAAAGGCTGAATTACTAGATCTTATATTTTCCTAAACTCCAAAAGTATAAGCACTTACCCAATGCAAGCTGAAGTATGGGAGTGTGGCTATCTCTCTAGGATGTGAATTATAAATATGTTTGAAGAGTCTTGAGATTACAAAATAAAATTTAATTTGCAGTTGGGAAAAAACAAAGCTGATCAGAGGGCAAGCAATATCTGCTTTTATTTTATTCACTGTTAGGTAAATTTCTAATGTGTTTTTATAATGCCCAACAAGGTTTATTCTCCCAATCAAATAAAAAGAGAAATAGCTTGAAACGTGGATTGTAGAAGAATGGTTATGTTTTGCTTTTCCACAATACTTTTCCCATTACTATTAGCAGTTAGGAAACAAGAAAAAAAATTTAACAGTCACATACTGCTGTAAAAACAACATTATGTCTTAATTACAGTAGTGCTTCAAAACTATAACTGAGTTAGGAATAGAGGTGTGTGAAAAACGATATTCAAACAGAATTCAAAACTATCAGGTTGTGCCACTTAGTTTTTAATTAAGTTTCTCTAGTGCGTACTCTGTCTTAAACTGCACTCAAGAAGTACTGATTTTTAACAATATTACTCTATTGACAAGGTTACTGACTACAACATGCGAACAAGTAAAAAGAAAAACAAACATGTAAAAAGAAAAGAGAGCAAAGTAAGTACTAACAAAGGGGTAAGAAATAAAACATAAGAACCACTGAAGAAATCTCCCAGAGAACAAGGTGTTGACAACATACTTTGGATTCAGTGCTTTAGTCACAAGCTGTCTTTCCTCTCATAATTTCTTTATCTAATATAAGCAGTGTCCAGTCATACCTGATTAATAGTCTGTATTTACATAATTAGTAACTGATGTAGTAACAAAATTAGCACTGATGCTAGAGTGTCACCCCACTCATCAATAATTTGTTCCTCTAACCAATTCTTGTGCAACTTTTCTCCCAGGAGCTGTTCAGTTGGCTTCAATGGAGCTGCTCAGTAATGTGGTGAATAGAGCTGTTAGGTCTGTTATTTACCCTTGGGATACCTTTAGCATGTAGGCACCATCTAGGTTGCATCAGACAAGACTTATTAATCCAGGCTTTCATTTGTGCATACATAGTATCTTTTATTAAAGACTTAGTATTTATAGTACTTCAAAAATTAAGAGAATTCCAGTGACTGACTTATAAAGATCTTTCAATGCTAAGTTAGGGTAACCTGAATTTAATGAAAATGCAAATGTCTTGCATCTTGCAGCATAGTAACTATGTACAGCATCTTGCAAGACAGATGCTACCAGTATAAGTATAATTAAAAAGATTGGCCAACATTTAAACTTACAAACATTTCCATATAGTTTAAAATTTTTACCTATTGCAAAATTTTACTGTATAGTTTATTTTAAAAAAGTCGTAGAATGAACACAGCCATCAACAAAAGTTCATCTCTGATTATCGCTCTCAAAACTGAGAAAGAACACAATGTCTACTGCAGATATGTCCAGATAAAATTATCTTCTAAAATCTCAACAGGGAATAGGACAGTAACTAAAGATATTATTGCTGTAAACACAATTAATTTAAGACATATCTCAATCCATATTTTCCATTTCCTCTCCAAAGAAAAGAAAGAAACATTACTGACATATTTTTTGTTTTGTTTGAAAACTAGAGACTAAACATTAAAGACCATTTCTGTAATCAATAAAAAGTAGCTTTACAATCATACTTTGATATACTTGATTAGTGAAAAAATATTTGAATAAAAGTTGTACCATGTTCACAATTATCAGAATAAGTCACCTTCATGGGTTAGCCAAACCCATGAAATGGCTATGATTGGTGTAAGTTATAATACAGCATTGCCCACTGTAACACACTGTAACACTGTAACTGTAAATTATAATACAGCATTGCCCATTTTTTGTAACACCAAAGACAGAATTCAGACTAGGCAAATCACATTTGCTCTATTATTGGCATTTGGATCTGAGAGATGCTAATGACTTCCAATAAATATACATATTGGTTTCTGGTAGTGGGAAATCTTGGAACCTTAGATACTTACTTCCAATTTTTCAGTGTACAGGTCTATTCTTTTTCTGGTTTAGACTCCTGAAAATGATGGCTATCTTTTGTCTTTTCAGAAACACATTCTGAACTACAACTCTACCTCTCTCTTACCAGTGGATTACATTTGTCTGTATGGTTCCATGATAGCAGCAACAGAGCTACAATGGCTGTGATGTTCTCAAAGTACTCTGGCATGCACAGCTCTCATTTGGAGGACACTGAGACCACAGAGAACACTCAGTCACAACATTATTGTTGCACATTTGCGTAGCTCATTTTATCAAGAAAGGTAACAAAGGCATTTTACAAATACTGGACACATGCCACCACTGAAATGTTGCCAATCTTTCTTTTGAGGGTAGGGAACAAGTATTAAATGGCAGCCAGCAAACTCAGTGGTGAAGGTAGTGTTTTGGCTACAACAGCAGCATTAACCATTTACTTATGCAAGAACAAACAAAAGATGACCAAACTCAATCTTTCTGCAACATCCAGTCAGAATTCAAAAAGCACAGCTTTCAGTGGAGTAATCAGCTGTAGAAAATCTGAAGTTTGAGGCACTGCTGCAAGAATACGAACCTTTTTGGTCTCCACAAGCCAAGAGTCTACAAAAATTTTGTGGTGCTTGCTTTGGTTCAGGAAAAGGAAAAAACTAAAACAAGTTTTGACTGTTCTTTAAGAAAATAAGGAGACTTCAAATGATCCACTTAACTTCTGCCTGGTGAAAACTTCATTATTTGTACAGACAGCCAACCACTTCCATTGTCCCATTTCCTCCTCAAGGCTTCCTAGACACTGTACAAAATTAAGATCTATCCATGTTTGGGAGGTAATACAGGTTTGGTGTTGAATCACAGAAGTTAATTATCATCTGATTGCATTTTTAATATTTGTAACAGGATAATATTGAAAAAACTAATTCTAGGTCTACTGAATCTAGAGTCTGTATCAAAAAAGTAGTATCCTGAGAAGCCTACATGTGACATAGCAAGTAACAACTTACTTAAAGCAACTTAAAGCAAGTAACAACCTACTTAAAGCAACTCAATTTTATTGGTTTTGATTATTGCAATAAAAGCAATAAAATTGAAAAGTTTATCACAAAACCATAGAGAATGCAATGCTTCGAGGACTACAGAAAGAGGAATTTCAGAGAACCCAAACAAAGTCACTCTTTGCAGTTTTTATGGACAGACAGGACAGGTATGGGCTATTAGTTGCTAAAAACAGGGATCATATTTTTGTGAATGAGACAACCTCAAAAATTCAAGGAAAAAGATGAGCAGGAACTTAGAAGTGTGAAAAGATAGTGTTGACATGTATTTAAATAAAGGAGAGATTATGAAGACAAAAAAACAAGAAAGAAATTAGAAGAAATATAGACTTCTTAAGTTCCAAGGCAATTGGTGCATCCATCTACATCTCTGCAGGGAAGATCTTTGTGATCTGTTCTCTTGGGTTACAAGGTAAGATGTATACCAAATATATCAAAAGTATTCTACTCCCATTTATATAAGCTGTTAAAATGGGTGGAGCAGTGTTCTTTATCTTCTCTGTGACTTAGCCCTCATAACTCCCTCTGGGGAAACAGGAGCCACCTTGGGGGTACCATCTCTGCTAATGGGCCATCAAGGTCTCTCAGCATGACTCCCAGAGTAACACAATTTCACATTCCAACAAAATAGACAAAAATGGGGCAATCCTTGCCAGTCTGCCTTATGCATGGCATCTTGTGGAAGTCAGGGAAAAGCTGCTCACCCTCTCTGAATCTGTATGCACTTAAACCAGAGAAAGCCCAACATCTACATGAAATATGAAAATAAATACAGAAGCAAAGCCACTCAAAAACTGATCAAGCTCATACTAAAATGCTTTTTATGAGTGTATAAACATGGCTGTGATCTTGCACATAAATAAGTAAGCTTTTATTTGAAGTGAAACAACCAAACATTTAACATCACTTTCATTGACAAGAACCCCCTAAACTGTGCAATTTTAGATCTACAAATAATGAAATAATTACCATCCTCATCTTAGTATGATGCACAGTAAACTTATTCTGTTAAAAACAGAATTTTGTGCTGGAATGTCCCTGAGACCTCACTCCTGCTAATGCTATTAATTCTAGCAGTGTGTAATGTGAAATATTTACATGTATTCTAGTATTCTTCTGCAGCTTTAAGGAATTGTCTACTCCATTTGCAAAACATCAGCATGTTTGAGGGTTTCTCCATTGTGTAGTGCCACTTGAGGTGTAGCTGTGCACACAGCAAGAGTGTACTTTCCACCTAGGGCTGAGACGTGGGCGCTGCCAGCACACTGCACTGCTGCCAGTGTTCAGTTCTGTTACAATGAGTTTGCTCCAGCTCCTCCTCTTTTTTGTGTAAACAGCTGCCTTTCAGCACCACAGTTTAGCTCTAATTAATTTCTTAATAAATGTATAATTTATTTTATAATCTAGTCCTGAAACTCATTCTCATTCTTACTGGCAGTTCTAAGATATCCAAATTGCTATCTAATTAAAATCTGTTCTTTCATTTCACATTTAAAAACTAAATTCTAATATAAAGTTGGGATTATTTTTTTTTTACTTCTTCACACACAAAATTTAGGAATGACTGTAGGATCTACTTGGTCAATTTTGTCTAAAAAATGTTTACAATCAGACAATTTAAGATTCCTCTGTAGGACTGCAACTTTTCTGTGGGAAATAGTAAACGTAAGAAGATTTCCAGAAGGCTGGAAATGTAGGCCTTAGTAACAGAAAGAACAAAGAAAATTAGAACTAGCTGCAGTTGTAAAGTCTGAAAGTAGAAAAAGTTTCAACAGTATAGTACAATTGGTATTACATTACAAAATTCAGATGCTTTGCAAAATGCATTGTTACATTTTCAGGTATTTTTTCTATGCATTATCCAGGCCACAAATTGTTGCAAACAAAATTGAGTTTTAGAGAAAAACCCATGCTAAGTGAAGAACGTTTAAGTACTATAACTCTCTTTACTGATGAGTCAAAGAAGATACATAAATCAGTATATTTAAATCAAACAACTAAAACATGAGAATCAGACATTCGAACAGTAGAAGGGTCTCCTCAGATTGTTGAACTAGCTGCAAAGGTTAAGGCTTTTCAGCTCTTTCTACAACCTTTTAATTTGATTCCAAATTCTGCTTATGTTACTAATGTAGTTTAAAAAATAGAAGGATGAGTTTTAAAGGATATTAGTAAGGATACCCTATATCATTGTCTTTCATGTCTTTATACAATTTTACAACACAGAACCCACCAATATTTTGTTTCTCACATTAGAGCTCATTCCTCGCTTCCAAGATTGATAGNNNGAAGAAATGCAAGAGCAGATAAACTGACAATGGTTGTTTCAAACGCTTTACCAAATATTTTTAAACAAGCAAAACTAAGTCATGCCTTTTTTCACCAAAATGCACAAGAAGTTGTGCAGACGTTTCTCATTTCCAAAGGCCAAGCTAAAGCTATCATTAGTACTTGCCCTGATTGTCAGCTTGTGCAACACTGTTTCTACAGGAGCTGTCAACTCCCTAGGTTTACAAAGCCTACAATTATGGCAAACAGGCATCACTAAGTACCTTTCCTTTAAGAGATTTAAAAACATCCATGTGTCAGGATGGATGACACATGTTGAAAAACATCAGGTGCAGTCTTCGCTTCTGGCCATACAAGAGAAACAAGTAATCATTCCTGTCAACATTTTTCACAAGCATTTACTTCACTAAGTGTGCCCCAAGAAGTAAAAACAGACAATTTCCCTGCAAATATATCCCAAAAAGGGGTCACATTTTTGACAGATTAAGGTGTTCATCACACCTTTAGTATTCCTCACTCCCCCACAGGTCAAATAATTATCAAAAAGATGCATCACACAATAAAACGCATTCTAGATCAACAGAAGGAGGGAGTAGATGCGACGCCACAGATGAGATTGAGCAAAGTTTTATATATGTTTAATTTTTTGAACAACTCTTTTGCAGAACCTGATCCACAAATTTCTAGGCATTTTTCAAATCACACAGGTGAAACTGAAAGAAAATCCCCTTGTTTTAATTAGAAGCCCTGAGACAGGACAAATTGAAGGTCCTTTCCAATTAATAACTTGGGGTAATAGGTATGCTTGTGTCTCTACAGGTGCAGGACCTAAGCGGGTTCCGTCAAAGAAAGTCAAACCATATCGCACACGAGAAAGTGCTGATGAGTCCGAAAGCTGAGAAATAAATATGCAGATGTGAGCCAAAAAGAAAGACTATGGGTCATGCCTGACGTACCTGTGGAACCTGCAAACCTTGATTTTATGTCAATGATAAGTGTGTGAATTGTTGGTTTCATAAAGCTCTTTTGGCAAAAGTGTGATTTCCATTGTGTTATGTTATAGAATAAGAGAAAGTGAGTCCCCTCATTGGATTTTTAAAGATGAAATTACCCCATTTTTAACACGGTCGATTAGTCCCCAGGCAACTTTGGGAAAGAACGAAAGCAGAATTTGTGAGTTGAAATATATGGGGAAATCTTTCGCCAAAAAAAATAGCTCACAAAAGATATGGAACAAAATTGAGTGTTACTCGGGTGCTGGCTAGCTTTTCTTGGTCCTTGCAGTGCAGATTTGCCTGTGGAACAGCCCAAAGCAAATGTTTGGGTGACATTAGCCAAGGCAGGCTTGGATACCATGTCTGTCCAATTTGAACCCAGAAAAGCCTTTTTCAACCTGTCTAGTCAGTGTGCCGGTAAAAGGCAGGCTGGGTCATAAAAGACCACATATTATGATCCCTTGACCAAAAAGCAACTTAATAATAAATCAGATGAGGTTGCCAACAGGAGCAATCCTGTGGCTGATTGGGACATTTGGACCAAAGAACTTTCTAAAGCACTTTCTGAGCCCCAAGAATTGGAGATTCTTAGTGCCTTAACAATAGATTTCTGTCTTACGTTTTCAGATAGCAATTAGCAAGAGAATGATCCTCCAAAATACAATGTCACTCCCAATTACCCTGCTTAAAGCAACTTGAGTTTTTAGTGTAATTACTCAGATAGTTTGGGTGGACTTCCTGGGGTTGATCAATATCCATGACAATTACAAAAGGATATTGGTTCATTTGTGGAGACAGAGCTTGGCAAGGCATTCCATCATGCCTTGAAGGTGTTCCATGCAGTATTGGACAACTTACTGTGCTAGCACCTAGTGCTAAGAGAGTCATTAAGAAAAAACATGGAGTAAAAAAATTTGCCCATCAATATGAAGAAAATTATAACGGTGATTTTAGGCCCTGGAAAGCTGCGAAAAGAGTTTCAGCGGATTTTCTTTTACCCCAACTTGCTTCTGCCATGACACTGAAACAGTTAGATTGACTTGGATGTTGGCTGAGTAAACAAACTAATGCCACATCCATTGCAATCAGTGATATGCTGACAGATGTAGGCAGTGTTAGACATGCTACCCTTCCAAATAGAGCAACAATTGATTTTCTTTTACTGGCACATAGACATGGTTGTGAAGATTTTGAAGGATTGTGTTGTATGAATTTGTCAGACCATTCTAAATCCATCCACAAAAGCATACAAAAGCTGAAAGTTTTAACAGCCTAAATCAAAGAAGATGGTAGATCATGGTTAGACAATTTGTTCAAAGGATGGAGCTTTTCACCTTGGTTAAGGGAATTTTGTAAAATAGGTTTGTGTGTGTTGGTTGTTTAAGTGATAAAACTAGTAGTAGTACCTTGTATACTTCGATGTGTACAACAAATGATAGACAAAACTATCAAAGAAGTTTTTATCATACAAGAGAGAGATGTAAGAAATAGAGTCACAGAAAGTTCTCAAGATCTTACAGAGACAGTGAATTTAAGTATAGACATGGATGAAATGCTTTGAATTAAGACCTTAAAATGGATGAGACTTATTAGAACAGTAAATAGCCAGATTTGACTTATATCCTTTGAACAGACCAAATATTTTACAACATTAAAATTACTCTGGCATAAAATAGCAACACTTCAAGCAAGCAAGAGAGGTGACTCAAACAAGCAAAAAGACATACGTATTGTAGCAGAGCTATGTAATGCAAGGTAGTCAATAAGTGACAAAGTTAAGAAGGTTTCTTTTTGGTTGTGCTGAAGAAGGGAAACGTGGGAAATAGTAAAGGTAAGATTTTCAGAAAGCTGGAAATATAGGCCTTAGAAACAGAAAGAGCAGAGAAAATTAGAACTAGCTTCAGCTGCAAGGCCTGAAAGTAGAAAAAGTTACAATGGTATAGCAAGCAAGGACATTAAAAAATAGCTTGAGTTTTAGGCTTGACTAAGATGGACCTTAAGACTGCAGGAAAATATGCTAGCATGATAGTAGAAGGTTTTAAGCTTAATAATGGTGTATTGTGTATTGTTAATAGAAAGGAGACAAGCAAGCATTGTATGAAGCAGGTGTATGTGTACTTTTAGTAATTGGCTAGATCAATTGTCTGTAAGCTTTAGAAATATGCTATTGGCTAGAAAGTTTTTCAAATGTCCCGTAACAAAGAAATCTTTGGCTGTACACTGGCTGTATGCGAGCTTTTGCCATCTTCCTATTGTCTCAACCACGTAATGAGGCTGATGCTGCAATAAAAGTTCAAGGAACATACCCCAGCAGTCCTGCCCTGTTTGTGTCCCCAATACATTTTCCCATGTCAGTTTTATCTCAACTTTAATATTACCATAATTTTAATAAATACAGTAACTACTGAGTGTGAAATATTACTTATATATATTTATGTATCAAACTAAGACAAATTAAAATACTGGCTGATACTAGCAGTTCAGAGTTTTAATCACTTTTCTCTAAAATAAAATCCTAAATTATTGAATCCTTTAGTAATCATGCAAATCTGTGGATGAAGTACTGGAGCTCACCTGGCAATGCCCAATGGTCATCTCTGACTCTGAGCAAGGGACCTCAAATTCCTTGCCTCAGTACATATGCATGCAAAACCAGCTGCGTAACCAGCTATAACTAGTTATAGCTATTTGCTGCTGTTACTTGGCATTTCTCTCAAAGCTTTCATGCAACAAAATGGCAGTTTCTTCATATTTACTGAATGATCCCGATAAAATTTAAAAGAGCTTGAAGTATCAAGATTAACCCAGGAATAAAAGAACTGTATTAACTGTAGTGGAAACCAAGAACTGAACTTGTACAAATTTTACCTGAAGACTCATAGGGTGATATTTCTCTTATCTTGCACATTTTCAAACAGTTTATTTCATGTCTTTTTATGACAGGAAATGAAACTATGAAATCAGTCACATCAGCAGCAATATATCCTTTCTCAAAACTGTTTGTCATGGAGACATAAACCCTGGGCCTCTTCCAGTCTTACATTTTTCCATTCTCATGGTTATTCTTCTATCTTAATTGCATGAACTTTTTTTCCCTTTTACTATTTCTCTATTACACAGAAAACAGAAGTATTTCCCAAATACCAGAATAACAGAAGTTATGAGATATTCTAGACTGTGGTCAGACATTGTTTTCCAAATGACCATGGCTAGTAAGTACTTAAAAATCTTCAAATCTGATTATAAAAGTACTTTAAAACTATAACCCATATAAAACTTATATATTCTAATTATTATATTATATTATATTATATTATATTATATTATATTATATTATATTATATTATCTATAACCCAACTATACACACATCTGTATAATTTAAAATAAGAATTGCATGGCCAGTTTTAGGTTTCTAAATCCATTTTATAGCTTCATAACCAGCAGCAATATCTCCAGTACATTGGAGCTGTGGTCTTCTGTCCCAGCACAGTCAGCTAGCAGAGCCTGCAGTACACATTCTACTAAACAGTGCAAGTCAGGGTCCTGGATTTCTGCCATGGGAATCAAAATAATGCTGAACTTGTTCCCATGTGTGCATTTGAGATTTACTTTTCTCAAAAGCAGTCCCTGACCTTGACTGTGGTCTTTTAAAATTATGGATTGGTAACGGGAACTGAAAAATGAAAACATTTGAAGTTCCTTACCCTTCATATTTACCACACCAGATGGCTGCTGGCAAGGGTTAGCATTAGCCTAGTTTTATACTGCAACTGTGCTTGGGTAAAAGAATTGCACTTTATCAAAGACAGTGTGAAGGCTGTCTTTTAACAGGTCCAGATGCTTCTTGCTCTATTAAGGCATTTTACTGATCTGGAACTCTTTGTCTGAGGGATCTGAAAAATGTATTGCTGTATACTCATCTCCCAAGGGCATTTATCTCTTGGAAAGTAGCTACCAGCTAGTTTTTGCAAGACATGCACCCAATGTCTTTGCTGGCCAGGCATAGTTGAACTGATTTTCAGGAAACTCTGTTCAAATCAGTGAACATCAGCCACCATAAAAACATAGAAATGCAAAGTATCTAAGTGTAATATAACAGCAGATTTCTATGAGAGACCTTCCACTGTCCTGAAATCATTATCAGACATTTCAACTTTTAATAACCAGGCTCTAAAAAACCCCACTTTTTCACTCCTTTATGTTGTTAGTCCTTGCGTGTCCCTCTCAAAAGCTTGTTTATTAAATTGGTTTTGCTGACTAGGGACTTCTGTAATGGAGTTGACAATTATTCAGATCCTAAAGAAAACGGATGTTAAATATAAGGATAAATTTAAGCTTTTCTTCCCTGGGATTAGCTTTAGTTTTATGTTGCATCAGTTATCTTACCTTCCATAAGAGCACAGCCAGCAACAGGAAGATGAGAATTCCCACCAACAAACTGATGGCAATGATCCATCCAACAACATAGCCACGAGGCTCCAGATTGTGCAAGGCCTCAAAGACCACCTACATAGCAATTAGAAAAAAAACTTTTTAGAATTGGAAGTTGTACTGTTTTCTCTTGTACTTATCTTATTAATAAACACATTGTATGGTGGCCTCACTGATCGCATTTCATCTGTCAAACAAATAGGGAATGCAGCCTCAATTTAGTGCTTTCCATCAATTTTTCCCAAAGGATTTAAAGCTTTCAAGTGGATTTAGAGTAACTGTGTGTTGGCTCCAAAGCATATCAGCCTCCTCTCCAACATAACACTTACCCTGCCAAGTCCCAACACTGAGCTTGTTCAGATGCTGGGCCATCAAATGTGCACAAAGTTTTGCATGAAAAAATCCATCCCTTGGATTGGCAAGGATTTGCATGACATCTTGCATGGCTTGTCTTACTCATCATGTTCTGGCCCTGCCAAACCCCCTGATGCTTCACATGAAATATTCATTATGAACTTCTGTTAGGTTAGGTTTTCCCAAGTGAATTTCTTCCCACTTGTTATCAGGGAGATGCTGAGGGTGGCTTTCTAGGTAAATAGACAGTGATTAAGAAACAAAAGGAGTAGCCAAGCACCCTGATATACCGTTGAAATGGTTTTGGGGAGAGGAGGGGAACAGGGGTTTGGAGTTTTTAGCTGGGAAGGAGTAGTCATTTCCCGGCTTGGAGCAGAGACAGTCACATGGGGTTTTTTTTCACCTAGGACCCTCCTGCACAGTGGTTTCAACATTGCCATGGAGCTCTGCCTGCCACCTGCTTGTAAGCCTGTTGCTTGCAAGACAGAGTCCTGGCTGCCCCATTGACTGAGACTTCGCCAGCTACCGGCACCCAGAGAGACAAACACAGTCCATGTGGGTGCCTGGGGGAGTCATTCCTCTCTGCCCCCTCTCCAAAGCCACTGCGTGGTGAGACGCTTGAAGCCGGAGCTGCCCCCGCCAGATCTCTTCTCTGTATGGCAGTGCAGCATCACAATAAATCCCTGCCTTCCTTCCCAGCATGTACCAACTCCAATTAGCGGTGCCAAAGACCGATCACTACTGGCATGTGTGCCTGGTGGAGTCATTTTCCTTTTCCTTTCCCCCTCTCTCACCTGAGCTGCTAATATCACCACCAGGGAGGTCCCACTCTTGCAGCAGAGTGCCCCTGAAGCCGCGACGGAGGTACTGCAACTTCTCAGCCTCACCCGAGTTACCATCACACCCTGTTGTGGTTGTAACTACACCAAAGGGGAAACAACTTAATGGGCAGGAAAAGTCTGTTATTGGGGTTTTTAAAAATCATAATTGTTGTTTGTTCTGTCTTGTTACATATACATATTTGAGTAATGAATTGTTCTTCCTTTTCCCATACTCTTGCCTCGAAACCCTGAAATTTTTGAAGTCACGGGAGGGGTAATTTTTGCATTCCAGGAAGGTTTCCACCTTCCTTGGCAGATACTTGTTACCAAGACTGCTTGTTAACTACTTTTTACCCCCCCCAAAAAATGGACAACTCATACATCACTATAAATAATATAGTGATAAATATAGTGATAAATATAAATATAAATATAAATCATCCCTGCTGTGCTTTACAAGGCACATTGTGTGAGACGCAAGGACACATACAGTCATGGGTTTTTCTGGAAATGCTGGGATCTGTTCTCTTTTTCTATAGCATGTATGGCAGGGAAATACAGACAACAAAGAGCCTTCGCACCGTCTGTCTCAAGAAGACAATGGGAGCAAATTGCATTATTTATATATACTATGTGAATTTTCAATCTCTTATTTCAATCAAAACTAGTTCCTCAGCAGAAAACTCAAGAACGTCTCTCCTCAGTGAAGGCAATTTCTATGTTAAATTTTGCAATATCCAGCAAATGCAGAGGCAGCAGGGGTTTTTTTTAAGATAATTCATTTGCTTTGTCTGGCTTTGTTTTGCAAGACAAAGTAGGTGGTTTTCCTCCTTCCTTCACAAACCACTTTCACCATCTTTGCTTAAAAATGCCAAAGCCATTTTGGAGATGTTATAAATGGGTAATGCAATGGTTGGGTCTCACAATTAAGAGATTAATATTATGTGTATGTTAAGAGAAATTTTATAGATGCATAGTTATGTTATTTTTGCATGTTGTCCCCATGCACTTGAGGATACTATTGGCTGCCTTGGCCACAAAGGCTCACTGCAGGCTCATGGACACCTTCTTTTCCACCAGGACCCACAAGTCCCTCTCTGCAGAGCTGCTTTCCAGCAGTTTGGCTCCCAGCCTGCACTGGTACAGGGGGTTATTTTTCACCAGGTGTAGGACTCTGCAATTGCCTTGGTTGAATTTCAGATCTTTCTTTTCTGCCCATCTCTCCAAACTCTTGAGGTCTTTTTAAAGGGCTTCACAGCCCTCTGAGATATCAGCCACTACTCCCAGCTTTGTGCTGTCAAGTGAACTTGCTGCCCCTTCGCCCAAGTCACTGATGAACAAGTTAAACAATACTGGGCCTGTCACCAAAGAGCATGTATGAGCTTGCTACCAAGCCCCAGGATTGAATGGCAGGAGCTTCTCCCAGTCAGGTCTCTTATGAAGCTGCAAGATCACTGGCCAGATCCCGAGCGTGGAGTTCAAACCAATGAGAACATACAGACCAGGTCTTTCAAAATGCCCTTCATAAGGAAGGGCTTGGAAAAATAAACATCCTCTGTGCCACACCAACATCGGGGGTGAGTGTCTCTGTCTCCTTTCCCCTCACCTCCCACACGTGAATTAAAATGCGGTGAACCCCGAAGTGATAAGAACTCAGCAACACAGAGCAAAGGAGACACGCGGTGTTATAGCTGGATTTTGGTCTACAAACCAAAACCAGATTAACAAACAGCCTAGAGCTGGAAAGTGGGGTGGGACCTGGATTGTAGGGCGTCAAAGCCTGGCTTGGTGTTTGGAACCGGAGAAATACAGCAGGAAACTGGAACCATGGCATAAAAGCTGGAACAGTACAAAAAACAGATTTCCGATGTAAAACCGGGACTCAGTGGTTAGACAGTGGTAAAAAAACCCCTCGGCAGACAGCAGAAAGTGCTGCGAGGGTTTAAAAACCTGTGGACTAAAATCGTAGTCAAGACCATGGGAGCTTGGATGTTGGTACCAGAAATGTCCGTGATGAAGGTACTGACTTTCTTGTTTCAAAAAAGAGGGATTGTTTCCCCGGAGAGTGGGGGAATACTGGCAGATGCCGGCATTGTCCAGGGAACCGGCAGGACGGATTGCGAAATCGAGCCACGTGGAGAGATGGCGACCGTCATAACCTCGGCAGGCTACACAGCCCCGGCAGCTCTGAAACACCCCTTGCCCACTGTTGTAATTACTATGCAGCCACTTCAGGACCTTATATCGCAGGACCCGGCAGGCACACCATGCTGCCCTGCTCCGGGGGACCAGACTGCGGACCGTCCGCTCCAAACCCTCCCGGGACCGGGAGAAACGCTGCAGCCATTACTTCGTGCCACGTGGTCAATAGAACCAGCCCTACACCCTTCTCGGCTGGTCCGGCAGCACTCCCCATCCAGCCGACATCGCGGGCTGGGGCCCCGCCCCTGATCCAGCCTCAAAGGGACGCAGCCAAGCCTCTGTGGAGCCTGGCCGCACCTCCAGTGGGAGCGGCCCCACCACCGACCCTGCCTCCAAAGAGCTGCGGAATTCAGAAGCAGAGCATGGGAGAAACCCTTGCAAAGGTCCCGTTTGGAAACAGGCAGTGTAGGGAGACAGGAAGGGGTGTGGTACCGCAGGGGCAGAGACGGTCGAGTCCGCCTGAAGAGATGGAGTCGTACTCACGGGTTAAATGCCTCACAGCGGCTGAAATCAAGACACACTGTCATTCAGCCAAGCAGAAGCCAGCAGCTGCTTGCAAATGGATGGTAAAAAGACAAACAGACACTAAGTTTCCTTCCCTACAAAGCACTGCAACCACGTTACCCCTTAATAAATCAAGGTTTTAATTTCCCAGAATTTTTGGGATTTCTGTTCATGTTTGTTGTTGTTAACATTGTTGTTGATGTTCACCTTGTTATGCATACACACATTAGTAAAGACCTGTTATTCTTTATCTTGTATCTTTGCCTGAAAGCCCCTTAATTTCAAAGTTACAATAATTTGGGGGGAAGGGGGTCATATATTCCACTCCAAGGGAGTCTCCTGCTTTCCTTAGCCAAGACACTTGTATTTCTAAGCAGCTTGGAAAGATGATCTGATGTGGCAGTCCAGTTTTCACAGATGCTAAGGTTAGCATCCATCTTACAGACACAGGTCTTATGACTATTTCTTAGATAACAAGACATTAATTTTATTTTCCTTTCTGCCTCTAAAAAACCCAATCTCTTTACATTGTCAACTTTACTGAAGAGACCTTTCAAGCAGTCTCTGGTGCCTTCTTTCCACTACTCAGCAAGCAAATGTTAACATATCACAACCTCTAGCACAGTAGACCTATGTGCACTTCATCCTGCCAAAAGACAGAACCAGAAAAAGCTGCAGAGATGAAATCATATGTAATCTCTATAGCAAGAGCTTCACATTTCAGGTCTGAAGCATACTGTCTAGAAGACCCTGGCTTATAGCTTTTGCAGTCAAAGCTTGAGCTAATAGGGTAGAGCAGTAGCTTCTTATCTATCTGGTTTCTTCTAGCAGTGTGAAATCAACACACGTGCATAAAAAACCCCATTCAATGCTTTGTAGTTTGGAGAGGAACAGGGATGATGTGCATGTTAATGTCCCTAGCCATCTTAAGTCCTCAAAATCTGCCTGCATTAATACACAGCAACTGCAATGAGTTTTGGTGAAGAAGGTACCAACAACAAAAAACCCAAGCCAAACCCAAACTGAATTGGACTGAGCAGTCAGAGTATACTGTGTATCTGGAGTATCAGGAAGAAGGCAATACAGTCAGTGACAGGATGCCAGGGAAGCAAGCCATCCCTGGGGGGAAGGCTGGAGGCAGAGAGTAATTGATACTAAAGAGAAGTACACCATCTGCCACCTGCTGCTGTACCCACTGGCCATTGCACAGTCTCTAAAAGCCATTCTTGGGCAAACCTTGAATTCCCTGTCCTTTCCATCTCAGCAGCAGAGTCTCTACAGGGTGGCTAACAGGTTGGGGAGCACAAGGCAACCTCCACCTCAGCACGATTCCCACAGCTCTGACTCCTATAGAGAAGACAGGAGTGGTAAGAGTAACTCATGCTGAAGATAAGGGGCGTGGTGTTGGCAAAATATCCCAAAGGGGGCAGTAGGGGCAGCAGGTGGTTCACAGAAAGCACGTGTAACAGTTTCAAGATACAAAGTGCATTAGATGTTTGTTTTCAGACTCTGATAAAATACCAGGGAAAAAAATGTGGAAAACATCGCTGTCTTGACAAATGAGGATTTTTAGTTTCATATTTATCTTTTGCATTTTGCACTGTACATGCAGGATCTGAAAGTGGGGAAGCCCAGGAGGCAGTGCAGCTTGCCATTTAGCTTTATGTAGCTCACACCTCAATCAGGTTTTACACAGTGTAACTGCCCTTCTGGAAAATAACTGAGATTTCCACCCAACCACTCATTTTTGCAATGCCGAACACAGGTGTACAAGAGCATCTACCAGTTCATCTTCTACCTGTGGCAAACACTTGCTATATCCTGACAGCTATATCTTGGTTAACAAATTATGAAGAAACAGAACTTTTGTTTTTAAGAAGTTTTAAACCACCTTATTTCAGTAAAGCATGTAAGCAAGAAGTTAACTGAGTAGGAATTTTTGAAAGTAATAAAGTTCATACTTTGTCAACGCCCTTTTCGTAAGAGGTACAGGCTCTGCTCTGATACTCAGAAAGAAAAGAAACATACTTCAGCAAAAGCTGATTTAAAAATGCAAATTGAATCTTTTCGCTTATGTATATTAAATGAATTTTAATATACATACAGCACCATGGGAGGCACAGGCTTATAAAAAATGCTATTCTATTTCTGTATTATCACATAGATTATTTCTGTTTTTTCAAACCACATTACATTGCTAGTTGACTTTTCCATTCAAGTACTGTTATGCCTGAGGGGAGTTCACAAGTAAAGACACTACTCTCCTTTATGTCTGTGCATATAGGCATATATATCCCTTTTACATTGTCCTAGGTTACAATATGAAGATGTGTTCTATCCTCACCCTCAAGAGCTGCTGAAACCAGGGGTGGCACTGTTTTTTCCTTATCTCCTGTTAACGGGCCCATCAATGTCTTGCCACTTGACTCAGAGATAACTCCCTCCAGGAGCCA
>JAYDZK010000113.1:50175431-50188023 GCA_034509185.1 Euphonia xanthogaster
CTTAAACCAGGATACCTAGAGCCTGTTGCCCAGGATTATATCTGGGCCTACTTTTAATGTCTTCAAAGATCCAGACTCCACAATCTTTCTGGGCGCTCTGTGCCATGGTTCAGTCGCCGTCACAGTAAAAAACCATTTTGTGATGTTCAGAGGCAATCTCCTGTATTTCAGTGTGTGCCCACTGCCTCCTGTCTTTTCACTGATAATCATTGAAAAGACACCAGTTCCCTGCTCTTTGCACTATTCCCTTCGGTATGTATGTGTGCTGCAATGTAGATAAATTCAAAAACCTCCCTGAAGCCCAGGCAGACAACATTCTCTTCATCTACCAGGCAAGTTGATTCATCAGAGGAGTTTAAAAAGTTGTCAAGCATTAATTTCCCCTGGTAAATCCATGCTGACTACATCATTTTGTTCTCCTTCATGTGCCTGGCAATGCTTTCCAGGAATAGCTACGCCATCAACTTCCTGGGGATAAAAATGAGGCTGGCTGGCTTGTACTTTTCTGAGTCCTCCTAGTCGCCTTTTTTGAAGATGCTTTCATCATTTGCTTTCCTCCAGTCTTTGGGCACTTTCCTCAGTCACCATGATCCATCAAACATGATTAGGAGTGGCCTCAGAATAACATCTGCTAACACCCTTGAAACCTGTGCATCCATCTCAACAGGGCCTATGGACTTAATGGAATACTTAACCAACTCAGTGACTATGCCCATAAAAATTTGCATGGCATAATAGGACATATTAACAGGTACCTGAAGAGTGAGTGAAAAGCTATGGAGGCAATCCAAAAAGACAAAGACTAGAGCTCCCTTTTAAGACAAAGCATCCTATCATGAAGCTGAGCAGCTTTAGATCCAGGTAAGCTTCCCCTCTGAAAGGATGCAGAAGACATGATTTTACCTTATCCAGTAATAACATGTGTTGATCGTTCACTTGCAATACAAATAGTTAAATTATTTCCAAAAATTATTGCCTCCTAACTAGACAATAATGTACTGGCTGGGTATTCCCCTAACAGATGAGAGCACCTGCTTGATGTCTCTTATGCCTACAGACTATTCCAATTAGGTCATTTGAGTGGGGATTACTGGTCTTTGAACTTTCTTTCTGATGAATTTGGAATATTTACTGAAGCAAGGACCTGAAGATGAAAACTTCATTTCCCATCAGTGCACTCTAACATCCATGGTTGTAATGTCATTGTTTCTCACCACTGAGTCAAGAATTTATGACTACAAAGTGGATCAGCTCCAAAAGGAAAGATAAAGGCTGGATAATATTCTCTCTTGGTCAAGCTATTTCTCTCAAATGAAGTGACCAACTTCTAATCACTCACTGGCCTAAAGCTACAAGGAGGGGGAGATGGACCAGGTTTCCTTCCACTGCCGTTCTCTTTGTCACCTCAGTGTTTACTATGGGTATGAAGACATTCAAAAAGAGAGCTTTGCTGAATTCATAAAATTCAGTCTTAAAAAATCATTTTTAGCAGCTGAAATGAAAAATAACAAATAAAATGCAATTAATTCCATGGAAGATTGAAATGATTGTTTCTTCCTTTTGCATTTGAGGATGTGTATTGTATAAGTTTGTCTTGCCTTGCTCTACAGGTTTTGTAACTGGCACACCTTTCCTCATGAATGCACTGTCCTTTCCTAAATACTCTCATATGGAGGAACATGCTTCTGATAAGAAGAACACTAAGATATCTTTACTTAACCATTCATTTTTACTGATGCTTGGTCCTTTGAAATGAATGGCTTTTTAAATTTGAAATGTGTTTCTATTGTTGCCACGGGGTAAGCCGCAGACTCTTCCTGTCAGAGCTGTCACTAGTCAGCTATTCTCTTATCTGCCTTTAAGCAGTTGAATGTTCTGGCCTAAAAGTAGCACCTTCTATCTAGCCATGCTTTTAGCTGCCAGTGTCATCCTGAATCCAAACACCCTTCTGCAAAGGACCACTGGTTCTGTAGTCAACTAAGGAAAAAAGACCCATCCATCCATGCTTCCTGTTTTAAAAGATTAGGGTATGGTGTCCCTAAACAATTCTCTGCAGTTGACACTACTTATCTTTGGCGTGTTTCTTCAACTCACTTGCAAGTCATTCATGTGTTAGGTTATTGTGAGAATTGCTTCGTTTGAAGATGAATAAAAAGGGTATGAGAGTACTTTTGTGCCTCTGGTATGAGGATACTTTGGAAATCCACACAAACTTCCTGCAAATGCAACAACCTGCATCCTGTATTGTCCTAGGTTACAATATAAAAATGCATTCTGTTCCCATCCTCAAGAATTGCTGAAACCAGGAGGGGCATCGTTTTATCCTTGTCGCCTCTTAATGGGCCCATCAATGTCTTGCCACTTGACTCAGAGATAACTCCCTCCGGGAGCCATTTCTGTTTAACGGGTAATCAAGGACCCGCAGCATGACTCACAATGATATCAGCCCATTGCCAGATGCTCCGCCCAGGGGGGAGGAGCTAAGCATCCCCCCCTGGATATAATCTGGGTTTTGGGACACAACAAGCAGCTCTTGCACACTGGTTTCCAGAGGACAAGAGCTACCAGATCTTTTCTACGGGATCACCACTTCAAGAAGACCATTTCATCTGGATTGCTACCATCACCCTAACTAGCAGGGTGTCAGGTTGTATTCTGACTCTGTCAGTGTTTTTTCTTTTGTACTATTACATGTATTTGGGGTTTTTTTTTCCCTTTTCCTAATGAATTGTATTTCTGACTTGGAGTCTTTCACTGGTTTTGCTTTCAAACCAGAACATACATATTCATTTATTTACATATACTAAGAAAAGCAGTATTTTCTTAAAAAATGGAAACTTGAAGTTTCCTTGCAACCTGCTTGTCTCTATCCCTGGGAAATTAACTGTAATTTATTGTTATTGTGTATTCTATTCCTTTACTCAAGTGTATGTTTCTACCTGAGAGACTGCAGTATAAGGACAAGAAATCTATAAAAGGAAGATTATATCAGCAAATGGAAAGGTAAAATAAAATTAATAACAGCATGACAAAAACAATATGGCAGCAAATAATTTGCTGTCAAGGAGGCTGCAAAGCTGCTGGAGAAAGCTCCAGCCAGGTATTAAAAAGGTAGATTGCTCAGTGGAAGAGGTATTCCCACATGCATTGAAAAAAAAAAAAAAAACAACTGGAGCATCATGAACACTGTCCAGTACCACAGGCTGCTTCAACACAGACATGGAGAACAGGCCAAAGTCAGGAGTCCTCAATGCCGCAGGCAGGCAGCTAAAGCTTACGTTCATGAATATATATTTAAATCTCTTTGCATAGAATATGTATATAAGGACAGCTTCCAAGTCTTCACAACCATAAACTGACTTTTTGTAAGTTTGTTTTTTTTTTTTTGCTATAGTTTTTCTCCAAAATATATTATCATTGGAAACATAAAACATAACTAACTTCTGAGCAGAAAAAAACCCATGGAGGACAACCACTTGCCTTGGTTTAAGACAATTTAAAGGGAACACTCTACAATGAGTTCTCTCCCTTAGTGTTAATCCCTTTCCACTGATAAGAAACTGAATACTAGTAGATATGAGTGAAAAAATAGCAGTTTACTAGCAAGCAAAACAGCAACAGGCAAAAAAAATTAACAGTAAACAATCACTAGCTACAAAAATGCTATTTTTCACACACTCCCACCTGAGACAAAGAGAAACTTGAATCTGCAGAGTGACCCATCCTAAGATGTTGCCTGCCACAGCTGAGTGTGTGGTTCTAAAGACAAAGAGAAAATGGCAGCAAACCCTCCCATGAAGGTAGGAGTTTTTCAAGCAGTACTAGTGGCAGGTAGGAATTGCTGGGGTGTGTGGGATCAGTGTTCCCAGTTGCTGCTGCCTCCTGACACCTCCTGGACTCTGCCAGTTTTGGTGTTGCTGCCTTGGGTCCCTACTCCGATGGAAGAGGAGGGAAGGAAGAACAGACTTTCAGCACTGATGAGTGGTGCCCTGGCACCAGACCAGCTCTGGCTTAGTTCTGTCCACAGGTGTTGCAAACTAACAGTAAGCTCTGAAACACTCTGAAACAGTTTCTGATTGCAAAATGCAGATTCTCCACTTCCTAATGTTGTAAGTAGAGGCAAGAAAAGGCCAAGAGGCAAGCCAGGCAGGAAGAGAGAGAGATCCCTGGGTGTCCCAGTTTTTAAAATGCTCTGGGCACCACCTCCCTAGTCTGTTTTCTGGTACAGGGGTCTTAAAGAGACAGTAACAATTTTGGACATAGATAGATAGGGGATACAGTAACATTTTGGGTTCCCCGGGATGTGCATTAAACCTAGAGTGACTGAACTGGAAATAAAAGAACAGTGAACTCTATCCAGAAGGCACAAAAAGTTCAAAGGCTTGATGGAGCATGCCTGTACTTAGTGGATAGCTATCACCAGCTAGCAGCCTTGAGCTTTACAGGTCACTGTGTTGCAGGACCTGCGTACCTTTTACCTGGGCTTGCCTTTTCATGCAGTCAGCTTTGCATTCCCTCACTTTCAGTACAGGAAGACTCAGAGGCATTTGGATAGTTTTGTTGTAGTAAAATCCAGTTAATTCTTCCTTTCACAGTTCCAAAGTCAGTCCTTTTGCTCCTTAAGAGCATGCCTCCTCTTCCTGCACACAAGCAGCAAATAGAAAATGTGGACTCTTTGATCTGGTATTTGACTACTGTGTTCTCTTGGAGCTTACTGTTGGTTTTGCTCATAGACCAAGAAGAAGAGAACCAAACCTTCATGGAAACTCATATGATGAAGAAAGTAAACCATGCCTTCTGAAAATATGACACCAGTTTCAGACAATATATACGGATGTTAATACCACTGTCATCACAGAGCCAAATCCAAACTCTGATCACCTTCTTCATGTGATTTGTCTAATATAAGAGCCTATTGTAACCAGAATCAAAAATACATCATTAAAAATCACATAAAATCATATCCAAATCCAGAGAAATTATTTCTGAGAATTGAACAAATGCATATTTTTTTTAAAAATGGGTTAATTTCAAAGACAGTCTGCAACCCAACTCAGAGATACTCACTCACACTCACTGTTGAGGTTTCTGACAGAGTTGGTGTTTATATGGGTGATCCACTGGTATTTCTTATACTATCATAAAAATATCAGCCTTTCTTTTCTGTTTGTCTTCTGTCTCAATTTATCTTCTTTACAGAGAATTTGTACTTTGATACTATACACTATAATGTAAAAGTCCCAATTGAAATAATGGTACCTGGTCCTAAAAACTATTTAAATGTGATAATAAGCCCACATTTAGCCTTAGAAAGCAAAAAAGGCTTTTTCAACCTTAGCATGATAAAGTGTCTAAGAAATGTAAGGGAACACTGTCATAAACAGTCTTATAGGACGTTCATGCACAACTGTACAGAAGGAGCTGCTATCCAAATGGATACAGTACAGCAGTCTCTGGTCAATGAAGAGTGCAGGATGTGCTTTAAAAAGGAAAAGAAGAGGTTGAACGATGATGACATTTTCTTTCTCCAGTCTCTATTTCCAGCTAAATAGTCATGGCTTGCAGCAACTACTCTTTCCTTCTGCATTCCGCAAGAAGACAACGCAGAAAAATTTATGTCTTGAGCCAAGCCATATCTTAAATTTGTGTCTGAACACGACCCTGTGCAAAACATACGGCAATACTGGCACATGGAAATACGATGAAGCAGAGAGGAAATGGCACTCACATGAGAAAAGACTTGAAACTACAAATTAATGTTACATGGCTACAACATTTCAGGCATGCTCTTTTATAGCTAGGGCTTCCCAGGAACTGGAAGCAAACTCTTGTTTGAAGCTTAAGATAACTTCCCAACACATGCGCAATGCGCTTCATAATGCAACTCAAGGCTTGTTGAAAGGCTTTCTGAGAATAGAAAAGGACAATGTCTTTTTTGCCTAATTTTCTTTTATTTTTTTCTCTAAGCATTAGATAACAATGAAATACAGCAGAGCCTGCATTCCTAGAAAAAAAGCATTTCTAAATTTTGAACATTAAAAAAAAGCAATCCAACACGTTTAACAGTGTGTCTATCATTCTTAGATATTCTAAAACCTTTTACAGTTTAAAATATTTGTCTTAGAGATACTGGGTTCTTCCATTTCAGTTGAGACATGGGTATCACAGTCAGGTGTTACTTCAGTCATGTTATAAATGGGTAATGCAATGGTTGGCTCTAACAATTAAGAGATGAATATTATGTGTATGTTAAGAGAAATTTTATATATACATAGTTAAGTTATTTTTACATGTTCTCCCCATAGTCCTCTTTCCCTTCTCCCTTATTTTGTTGACACTAGTCGAGGCATTTAGGGGAGGGCAACCTTGTTACTAGGAGGCACGGCATGACAACACTTGACCACCAATCAAGTTGTAAGACAGTGATCTCCACCAATGGATGGCAGAGAAGGAGTTGACTAATAAGACTTTGGGAGGGGCCAAGAGTATAAAGGGCAGAGCATCCATGTTGTACATGACTGGGTGGGTCCTGGTCACAGAGACTCTCAGTACTGTAAAATTTTTCCTTATTCAGTCCTTTGTTGTATTTTTGTTAAGGCTTAATAAATTAATAAACCTTTGAAATTTTAAAAATGAGTATCATTTCTCAAAAGTCATTAATGAAATTTTGCTATACAATTGCAAGATGTGTTCTGTGCAAGCTGCAGAACAAGGGGAGGCCAAGCAATGTATTAACGCTCAGGACTGCAGGCCACTTACAAGGCACATTCCTGGCAATGGCTATGTTTTTCATTCCCAGTAATGGCTATGTTTTCCATTTTAACTTCCAAGCCTATTGTATAGAATGGTACAGAAACCTGACGAAGAAAAGAAAACAGAATGGAAAAAAGAAGATTCTGTCATATAAAATAACTCCTTTTACTGACAGGTCTAATGAAATAGAAATTCAAGACTACAGACATGATTGTTGAGGGATACATCTGGTACAAATAGCTGGGTTTGCAAGCTGTAGATGGAGATGCTGATTTAAATGCAGATTGAGCCCTTTGTAGGAGCCCAAGACAAGATGAGGTGAACTGCGTGGTGCCAGCCAGGTGATTGGACACTGAGACACAGCAGTAGCAGTGAAGTGCCAGACTTTTGGATAACAGAAGAAAGGAAGATAAATGGCACCAAAAAGGTAGGAGACTCAGGAGGAAGAGGGAGATCAACACAATATGTGGTATCAACTTGTACTTGATTTTTACCAGCTTAGCACAAGAAAAAAAAGTTAAATTAATTTCTGAAAGTTTAGACACCTTTTTGCATTTTCACAGCTCCCAAAATATCACTAACCCTTCTAAATATTCATTCTGGCAAATGTGAAAAGACATTGTTGAGGTTTCAAGTCTCTTCTAGGTTTTCGAGGGAAATTTGAATTAGATTAAAGCAAATGTTAACCCTAAATCGGGACCTAAACCTAATTTTTTTCATTAATACCTCAAGAGTATTTTAGCTAGTACAGCACAGATCACTCTGATTTGATATAACATCATTCACTCTGTTGACATGGTTATCACAGAGAGCCAAACCACAAAAACACAGTTCAGAGTACTGTTAGTCTAGTCAGACAAAGTCTGGGCACTCCTGTGGGTTAGCCCAGGTGCAAATTCCAGTTTGTATAGAACTCTCAGTGATTTCCAGCCCACTGGGATAAGGAAACATTTCTCTCTAGGTTTGTGTACTCACTGGTTTTTCTTCTGGGTTCCCACTGGGCACCTCCACAACTCTGAGGTCATGGTCCACCTGAAGCCTTGCCCTTGTGACAAACTGGATGACCGATGAACTGTCCTGAGAAGTAAAAAGAGGAAGAACTGGACTTAACAACAACAACAACAAAAGCACCAACCCCCCTGTCAAAAAAAGCCCAACAAACCCAACAAGCCCAACAAACAATTGCCAGTATAATAAATACACCCAGACAACGCTTAGTGAAGGCTGCGATGGCAGTTAAGTGCCAGCCTGGTTACAACTCTGCTTTGAAAAAATATACTCTATGTTCATAACAGACAGATATACCTGCACATTATTTCAGATTAGAGCAAAATCAAGTATGTTAGACTTTAAACACATACTTTGTATTTGGTTTGTTAATGTTTCCCACATTTACCATGAAAGCAAGAAAGAGAATTTCCAATTACAGAGGCAGGCTCAATATTAATTGTGAAAAATGTTCCAATTTGTTTTTCAAATGAGCAGAAAAATTATATACAGAAACTGGGATAAACTACAATATATCCCGGGAAGGAACTTCTTATTTGAATCTGTGCATAGCATCTTATTCACTGTACAATTCCTCTCATTAATACGTATTTCTCCAATAAAATGCCTGGTGCATTTTAACAGGCACATTTCAATAAGATGCCATTTCAAAGACTACTCACTTGTATGCGGTTTGCCTTGGGAAGAGTATGTAATAAGTAGAAAACAGCATGCACTGGTGATGCTCAAACGTGTAAACACTCTGTATCTTTTAAAGGAGTGCTGCTAAAAGTAATCTTAGAAGGGACCCAGCAATGGGATGAATCCTGGCTATATCCCAAGAAGCATATTTTGCATGCACTCAGTTACTTGTTTACATATTTCAGCATTTCTATAAGCATGTAACAAATACCTGAAACTTCTGGCCATGCCTGAACTTCCTGTTTTCAAATATGAACAAACATTAACAGACTTACTGGTTTCAACTGGAAAACCTCAAGGCTATTAATTACTTTAGCAACTGTTTTCTAATAAGGGCTCTCTCTGATGCTTTTAATCTAACAACTATGAAAGACAGGTTTATTTTAATAGGTTCATGTTATCAGCTTTCTCCTCCAATTATCTTATTCTCTCATAACCTTACAGCATCTTGCCAAAATTAGAGTCAGCATTTTTGTAAGTAAAGGAACATAGGTTAAAATGCAGTAAATCACAAAAAATTTAAAAGATTTATTGTCTCATTCAGCAGCTTCAGAGAAGACAGAAATTAACTGGCAACCATTTGTTTCTTGCCACAAATGTTAAGCTCAGTATTAATGTGGTCATGATGCATCTTCTTTGAATAATAATAATTTGAAGTAAAAATGACAAGATACTGATATGTCTCTGTTAACACAGGAAGATAATACATAGCTGGTCACAGTTTACATTCACTTACATTTTTTAGAATAAAAACTTTCAGAAATCAATCAGATTTTCATAAATCTCTAGCCTAAACACCATGCACACAATTAGGGGTCACATTTGTCATTTTTCAATGTATAAATCTCTGAACCACATTTATTTCTATCTTAATGGGTAATGGGTAAGAACTAAGATTAACACCTCCATACACACTGCTAATAAGTAGATCTGTTTTCTTTGATACCATGATTATTTTTCACACACTAGTAAAGAGGAAGAAATGGGAGTTTTGAGTTCATTGGTTCACCTAAGCACACTTAAATTAGCATTGAAGACAACCTACAAGGAGACCATGTACCTTCTTGAGTATCTCGGTATTCAGCAGCATGTAGATATTTATATCACAGGACTCTGCTTTAGGTAGTGAGCTTATGTTGCAGTGTACAATTAAACAAGATCTGCCTGGTCTTTCACAGTCCTACAGGAAATATGGAAAAAGTTGTTAAACAAAGGAAGTAAAATTAAATGATAAATGATAAATTGTAAAATTCAATGATAAATTATAAACAGCAAACACACCAAAAAACTAAGTTATATAACTGCTATAATACAGCACTCTTGCACTGAAATAGCAACTTTCAAGACCTGAAGATAGCTGGCTACAGATGCCTGCATGAAAGCAAGACAAGTAAAATTCAGTCCTCTACAGAGCTGCTGAGCCAGACAAGCAGTCAGGACTGAAAGGAACAGGACTGCAGCTTCACACCAGCCCTTTGTGTGGGTCAGGCATCAAGGAAGTGGCATCAGGCATCGAGGAAGTGATCTCCACCACTGGACAGCAAAGAAGGGGTTGATGAACAGAACTTTGGGAGGGGTTAAAAGGCAAAACCTCAAGTACAGTGCAGTGACCCACTGCTCCCACGTGCCTTTGAGAGAGCAAAGGCTCTGGTTACCAAGTGTGTGCTGCCACTTCAGCTAAATCCCTTTACATTGCACTTCCTGAAACCTCCTATTTACTTTTGAAAAACAGATAATTACAATCACTAAATGTTCCCCCAGCACATCATCAGTATTGTTATATATGCTTCATAATGAACTATCTGCTTCAGGTCGTCGTGCCAAACCATGCAAAATGTTTTGTGAAATATGCTGTATGTTCAAGTGGTGCCATAAGCAGTACTGTTTCTTACCAATACTTTTCTGCCCGACTTCGTGAAAAAAGCAAATATTGTGTGGAAGATATTTTCATTTTCTTGAGGAACAACACATGGGCTGTGGTTTCTATGGAAAGAACAGCTTCCTTTGTCCTGACCAACCTGCATGCACAATTATAAATCACAATTATTATTCCGAATTAATGAAATTACACAAGAAGGTTGAATTAGCCTGTCTGTAAAAACACACCTAAATCTGAGCTAAACGTCTAGACTCCTATTAATAGTCAAAAGAGAAAAATAACCACCTTGGGAGTCAAATAACCCTAAAGAAAGTATCTGAAGTAAGCCAGATAATCATGCACTGGAAATGCTTTGACTGGACAGGATACGACTATGTCTAACCTAGCTCACATGTAGGTGTCTGTGTTCTAAGCATTTCAAAATCCCTTCAGCCACTGCCATAGGCCATCTGCCGGGGAGGAGATGGACTTGCCCACTGTTGCCCGCAGCCAGCACACCAGAGGTCAGAAGCACTCCACGAGTTCCAACCGCTGCCAGCAGCTGCGCCGTGCTAGGGAGAGCCCCTGGTGAGTCATGTGGAACGGGCAGCCCAGCAACATTGACTGCTTTTGGACAAAAATAGTTTTTCCAGATTTTTTTTGTCCCTGTTCTCTGTTGGTTATTAATTTGGCGGAGCAGGGGAGGCAGGGAGTTTTGGAACAACAGAAGCTTGTTTGCTGTGTTGTTTCCTTCATTCTCTCTCAGCTGTGTAGCCCAGGGGGGGGATTCTCCACCATTATATCTGTGTTCCCTGGGACAATCAGGGGTATCTCCTCCACATTTGTGCATGGATGTTGAACCATTTGCGGTTCACCGTTTGAACTGTATATTTGTTATTATTGCTGTTTTCATTAAGTAAACAGTTTTTTCCTTCACTTGTATCTCTTAGTATTTCTCTCTCTCCTTATTAGTGGAAAGGGGAGAAGTTAAAACTAAGGGGAAGCAACATATTTCACAGACCTCACCCCGTAAATTGTCTTAAACTAAGACAATAATGTTACCCTTTGTACTACCTTTTTGGATGTTTTGGCCAACTCAGGTGCATCCCTGTTTATATCAGAAATAACAAGATAAATCTTTGTGTAAATGCACAAGCCTAGGCACTAAGTCTGTTCTTTTACATTTAGCAGAAATAGTACAAAACCACCTTTCTGTGTCATTCACTTGCCCAAGAAACTGGATGACTGAGCCAAGTAAGACTTGAAAAGTACCAAACTGATTGAATGAGCTTCAGTCAAGATAATCTTGCTCAAGAAAAGCCTTCTCACTTTTTGCAACTAATGAATATTTACTGAAAAAAAAAAGAACAAAATTTAATAAAATCTATGACAACAAAGTATCAGCAAATTCTTCCTGCTACTATCCTTAAAGCCTGTAAATGAGAGAGGGAGATGGTGGTTCTCACAATCCACCAATTGACATTCTTGCACATACTGCTGTTGACCTCCTCACATCCTCTGACATGATGAAAGACTGAAAACTTGTACCTTATTAAATTCATAAATCCTTGAAAGAGGGAAAGAAAAAGCTGTTACAGATACAAAATTACTGTCTGATTCAGTATTACACAGTTTGTGTTAAATATTGTGAAAAAAGAAGGAAAACCCAAAGGTCTGTCTAGATTTTAAATGCTATTTCCAGACAAGTGATATGTATGTCATTTTGAAAAGAGATATAGATCACCTGTCTGCTTCACTGGCCCACAAATTCTTCATAATCTGTTCTTTGCAGTATGTATTCACAATGTGACTTAATATAATGTGTCCTTACATTCCCAACAAATATACCCAAAGCTTACAGTCTCCTTGGGCTCAACTGAAGATAAAGACTGATTTGTCTAGATCAACTGAAATGAGTTTTCATTATTTACTTTAGGTAAGAGATTTACAAAGCCCACAGACATTTATTTCTTTGATCTTTCACAGAGAAATTAGATCCATATCAACTAGAAGGCTTACATTAAATTTAAAACTCAGGATCTATTGTGACAGATGAGTATTGTGATGATTGACTCTCACAATTAACAGACAAATATCATGTATATGGGTTAAGAAAAGTTTTATAGGTTTATAGTTGTGTTTTACCCCCTTGCGTTGTTATCAAGAGACAGCTGGGGTTGGGACATCTGGGAGTGTCGGCTTGTCACTATGGCAACATCTGACCTCCAATCAGGATTTGAGGAAGTGATCTCCACCACTGGACAGCAAAGAAGGGGTCGATGGACAGAACTT